>CP136063.1:191266819-191735716 GCA_032622095.1 Siphonodentalium dalli | reverse complement strand
ATGAATTTAGGCCAAGGATGTGTGAAAAATACATTCATGTGTAAGTGCTCTATTGATAATGTAAACAACATGGTGATAATAATGAAATTGAGTTTTTTACATAATAAATCAAGTGCAAATGATAATCCCACTTTAAAATAATATGTCAACTGCATGAAGATTTGGGGGGGGGGGGGGGGGGGGAATGTGTATATTCTGAATACATAAATAGACCATTGTGTTTCATAAAGATATCAATCAATTTATTATAATTTACTGTGTAAAAGGCATAATTGACATAGATCGATATAAAACTGATAGAACATAATTATAGTGAATTAGCAACATCAGTATTTCATGTAAGAACTCACGCCAGGGCAGTTATCTATTTTCCTAAATTCAAATTAATTCAACAGACCCTCATCCCCGCCCTCTGACTCCAAAAAAAACAGATTGTGGGTTGTCTATAGCTATAATGCCAATTGAGATATTTGAGGTGAATATATTAAATTAGTCATACCCTATATGTATGTATAGTGTTTCATTTCATTGTAATCTGGAAAGAGAGTTAAGTTTTGGGAATTGTTTAAGCTTTCCAGCTGTCACTAAATTCATAGGGATGGGGCTGGTATCTGACTGCTGAAGGTGGTTGCAAGGATGGATGCAGTATATATAAACCTTTTTTATCCATATGTACATTTCATGTGTTGAATTTTCATCATACTGGTACTAGATCAATAACAAAAATCAAAATTGATTTACAATAGTAGTATAGTACTTACCAGAGATGCGATAAAACAGTTATCATGGATCCATTCTGTGCAGTCAAATTGTAAATTCTTCACAATATACAAAACAAATGAGAAATAATCTATTTTCACATACAAATATGTTCTCTGATATAGCCATAAACTCAATGTTAATTCCTAAAACAGAATCAAAATGCCCTGCTTGTATACATGATGCCGCTATTATAAAACGGTTTTTATTTGAAAAGTGAACGAAACCAGACAGGGCACACTATGTGGGTAATATCTGTGTCACAGAATGAGATGCATAGTACAATGTTCAAGGAAATTTGATCTCTGTGACCTCTACAGCTGTGTTAAATTTAACTTTCATGAGAGTTCTGGTATTGTTGTGCCTGGTATGTACTGGGTAAGCAGGTGTGCACATAATTGTTATTTATTCAGAGAGTGAGATAAATTTACGACTTGATTTAATAAGCAAATTATCTTTCATATTAATTGAGTTAGATTTGATCTTTAATTTCATAATAAATATCAACTAATGTTATATTTGTATAGGGATTCAAAATGGTATAATTTTATAAGTTGACATTTTGAAATACAAATAAAAACATGAATAAATATCTTTACATAAAGGTCTGCAAACTATATAACTGAACTTAATTAACTCTGCCAAGATTAAAGTTGTGCAACTGAAGATTCATGTCTTTAATTTAGATGGTGAAAAGAATATGTCACCTCTTTTCAAAACCTGAAACTTTTAGTCATTGACAAATGCCATTACATGTATAGGAAGTAGCAGTTTCTTAGCAATGGGGGCAGTGCATGCATTGAATTTGCATCTGACATAGAACTTTTTCAAAATTATGCATGGTTGTGAGCTGAGACTATAAAGGGGCATTAAAATACTCTTCACAGTTAAGTTTTTGTTTTATATAAATGCACGTATTATTATAAATAGACATGTTTCTACATCTGATTGTTGTTCAAAATGATTTTTCCGGGCTCATTGAAGTATAGTTTTAATATTGAAGCATATTCTTTGGATATTTGGTTCCTACTTCAAGGCCACCAATCTTCTTTTGAATAGGGAACCTTATTATTGTATAGGGAAGGAATTTAAGAAAATAGTAATTTTAAGAGCTGAGACTATTTTACTCTCTTCTTAGTGTGAAATTTTGATGTTATGAACTCTTCTGGTGCCCTTAAACATGTATATATTTTTTCGGGATTTATTTCAAAATATTGCTTAATGCCATTTGTTGGAATGCTCAATTCAATACCTTTCCGATGAATGGTACAAACATATATCTTAAACTAAATGCACACAAATTACTGACAATAAGTTAAATGTTGGACTTAGTTTATTTCTGAGCCTATAAAATGTGGACTTAGAAATTTCTGGGAATGAAATTGCTGTACTTAAACTATTTCTGATGGTTTCCGTTTTGCAACCATCATCGCAACCTTCGCAATCATCAAGATTACAACTGGAAAACATGGGAAGCATCATATTCTTTTCTTGCAATCAAGGGAACCATGTTTGCAAGCTGGGAATCATGTCTGCAATCAAAGGGAACCATGTCTGCAATCTAAGGGAATCAAGGGGAAGCTTAACGCACGCAAGGGAATCAAGTCTGCAACCTAAGGGAACCATGGGGAAGCATATCGCACGCATCAGCGCGCATGGGAATCAAGTCGCAACCTAAAATCATGATTGCCGGATGGTCGTGGGAATCATTCATTTCTACTAGGGGGGGCCTCAGAATGACAAGCCTGCTGACTGACACTTTATAACTGGATATAAAGTAGTCATTGTAATTTTGCATTTATCACTTGTTTACCTGGGTGTAATATAGGCCGCATATATGAACGATTAATCGACTATATCGGTCGATTAGTCGATTATGAAAACTCATAGTTGTGGCAACCCTAATTTAGGGCATTACTGTATATACCTGAATGGAGGACTTTGGTTGGTTGAAATCATGTCGTGTGATATCGCACGCAGGCCCCAACTTGTTTTCTCATTGGGTGCAACATGCAACGCGATACCAGTATATCACTCAAAAAAAGAGCTAAATAATCTTTTAACTGCAAGTTTTCACTTCACGTCACACAAAAAATGCCAGACCAACTTACATCCATGGATACTCCATGTAATGCTAGCAAATCAAACATCCATTTCTTAGATGGACAAGCTGATTCCAGTTCACCACTCACCCCGAGAACTTAATATTTGGGGGTGTAATTATTGTGAATTGGAAATTGTGTGCCCAAAATTGTCCACCAATACTTCTCTATTCCTTTGCTAACCGGCTAATGTTCTGTTTAACTTTATCTATTTCAAATTGTTTCTAAAGCCATCTCTTCTTACAGTATATCCTCTAAGATGCACATATCTTCTCACTTCTTCTTTGATTATATACAGTAATGTCCTAAGTAATTGTCTCCTTAACCACAGCAGAATTATGGGTAACTTTTCAGGATTTAGTCGGAAATATGGCTTGTTGCCATTCATCGGAAAACTCTCACTCTGAAAAGTTACCCATAATTCTGCTGTGGTTAAGGAGTCGATTACTTAGGGCATTACTGTATAATAGGGAGTAGTTGGCTGTTATCAGGGACAAGTCATAATTGCTGCTGAAGTTCAGTTAACACTCCTATATCACCTTTTTATGATCCAATAATGTTTATGGAATACAAAAGCCCAATTATAAGACCATTAAAATGATTAATTACACCGTTACAATAAGTAAATACACTTTAAATACAGTAATGCCCTAAATAATTGACTCCTAAACCACAGCATAATTATGGGTAACTTTTCAGGATTTAGTCGGAAATATGGCTTGTTGCCATTCATCGGAAAGCTCTCATTAATTCTGCTGTGATTAAGGAGTTGATTATTTAGGGCATTACTGTATGCTGTTTGGACATATGCATACAGCTAATATGACAGAAGTCATCCACTTCTCCCTGGTGGGCTAGCATCACCAAATTCACCCTCTGGGGACCTCATTCTGCTTACACCTCAGCAGAATGAGGTTCCCAGAGGGTGAATTTGGTGATGCTAGCCTGCTATGCGGGGTAGCATCACTAAATTCACCCTCTGGGAACCTCATTCTGCAAATGACAGGCACACTATTTCAAGGCTTGCTCCCAAGTAACCTTTTAGGCTGGTCCTTGGAGTGCAAAATTAGATTCCAAAGAAATAATTTGAGAAAAAAATCAATTAAAAAATTTCATCTGCTGCTCGTGTTTTACTGTCCAATAAAGAAACCAAACATTTAGTCCAGGAAAATTAATCCTAATTGGAAGTTTTAGTTCAAATTTAGTTTTTGAAGAAATATTCACAATTGGTATGAAAGAGACTGTGTCGCATCGAATATATCAGAAATTGTTATCATCCGTGTTTATGGAAACTCTTCTTTTGCTACGTCAAGAAATTTCTATGTGGCCGCTAACATTTTGAAATACATGACAGTTTGACATGTTTACCACAAATATCAGTGTGTGGGCACAAGTTGATCAAGACTAACAGACAAGCTGCCTTCAGAAATCTGAAGATTAATAGTAACCTGATAAGCACTGAATCATATTCATGATCATATTCAGGTTAAGAAAGGTAACACATGACATGACATGACACACAGACACACATGAAATTGGACCCGCCCATATTGTTCCCGAGATCAAAGTAGGCCCACATACCAAATTTGAGTCAGATCTATCGAGGTCCAGAAACATGCCTACATGAGCGTATATGAGCGAGGTCAAGGACATGGTCGCACATGAAATTGGACCTGCCCATATTGTTACCGGGATCAAAGTAAGCCTACATACCAAATTTGAGTCGGATCGGTCAAGGTCCAGAAACATGCCTATATGAGTGTATATGAGCGAGATCACGGTCACGGTCAAGGACACGGTCGCACATGAAATTGGACACGCCCGTGTTGTTCCCGGGATCAAAGTAGGCCTACATACCAAATTTGAGTCGGATCGGTCAAGCAGTTTTTGAGTCTATAAGTGACACACACACACACACATACATACAGACAGAAGTTTCAAAATATATAATAGACTAGCTGATGTGCCCGAATTTGTCCGGGCTATTTAGGGATTTCTTTGTGAAACATTCCTATATGAGCATTTATGTGCGATGTCAAGGTCAAGGACATGGTCGCACGTGAAATTAGACTTGTCCATGTTGTTCCCGGGATCAAAGTAGGCCTACATACCGAATGTTAGTCGGATCAGTCGAGGTCCAGAAACATGCCTACATGAGCGTATATGAGCAAGGACAAGGTCACCATCAAGGACACAGTCACACGTGAAATTGGACCCGACCATATTGTTCCCGGGATCAAAGTATGCCTATATACCAAACTTGAGTCGGATCGGTCGAGGTCCAGAAACATCCCTATATGAGCGTATATGAGCGAGGTCAAGTACACGGATAGCACGTGATATTGGACCTGCCCATGTTGCTCCCGGGATCAAAGTAGGCCTACATACCAAATTCGAGTCGTATCGGTCGAGCAGTTTTCGAGTCTAACACACACACACACATACATACATACAGAAGTTCCAAAATATATAATAGATTAACATAATAATAAAGTTCTAGCATTGACGTCGACATCATAGCGCTAAGCTCTTACATCACTGTGTGTGCCGATAATACACATGTGTCTTACTAAAATACATGAGGCCGGATTTAGGGGCTAATTATGTGATATGTTTCCTATTCAGCCATTTGGAAGGAATGTTTAGATAATAAGTTAAAAAATATTCAATTTGTTGAACTTTATTAATATCTGTACATTCTGGAAGTGAAGATACTCGTCTTCAAATATTTAGCGATCAAATGGGTTAACATAGAAAAGTTGAATTATTCCCTGGCACACACTGTGTGTAGTAAAGACACATAGCTTTATTACAGAATAGCTGATAGCTAAATAACTTTCAGTCACTATGCACCTATTGCTGCTAAAAAAGGACACCAATTAAGTATAGGATAATGGCTGAAAACTGTACATTATTTCAGGGAATTGATCGATCGAGGCTGTAGGCCGAGATTGTTCCATTCGCTGAAATAATGTACAGTTTGAAGCTATTATCTGATTTAAAACATGGTGGAGTCCATTTGTTTGATGCGTCACCTCTTATCAGAATGAATTGGGTCAAGACACCTGAGTTGTACCATGTGTTGGGCCCATCCAAAAGTTCATTGGCTGCACAGATGGCGTGACACCTTAACCCATTGTCAACTTAATGGACAGGCAGTACCCCATTGCGTTTCTGACCGTTGAATGAACACGACGTACTGACAATGAGCACCTTCTTCGATAGATTTACGAATATTATCTGGAGTTTTGCCCTAACATTTCGGCATTTGTATTAAATTCTTCATGCGGCATATTTCGGATTTTGAGGAGAATTATACATTGAATGGCAAATTGGTGCGAGCGGCATGCATAATTCGAGATTTGGCGATCTTGTAATTTGAGATCGCAGGTAATACTGAAGATCGATGGACTACATTTACATGTAAATTACTATATCATAGTTTAGGTTTTATTGTGAGTGCATGGTGCTACAACATGCCACCCGGGAACGGAATTAGATTCGAGAAATTTTAACAGTTGAAAATTCAATGACTAATCATGAAAGGACATGTCTGGAAATTGAAGTTATACACACTCCCTCACTCCAACCCGAGTGACGGAGCTCTATTTAATAAATAGAGCATGGCTTGGAGTGAAATACGCCGATATAGTGCATAGTGAGGTTGTGTAGTTCACGACGCGAAGCGGAGTGAACTACACAACCGCACTATGCACTATATCGGCGTATTTCACGACAAGTCATGCTCTAATTATTATATTGTATCAAACAAATGCAGAAATTACAAACCTCATTATAATTTACTGAATGTAAGTCTCTTAAAACCTCATTATAATTTACTGAATGTAAGTCTCTCTAAACATCATTATAATTTACTGAATGTAAGTCTCTACAAACCTCATTATAATTTACCTTTGTAATTTTGATTTAGCAGTAGGAAACTACTATTTTCAACTTTTACTAAGTTCAGACAATTGATGTTCGCCTTACTGAAGCTTTAATTTGGATCAGCGGCGAAATAACAAGTAGTTTCAGAACAAAGTTTGATGTAGTGTTTGTTACTATTTTTAGTAGTCAAAACTACATATGCATAGTGCACGATGGGAGAGACTTGAAGGCGTAGTATACAACTACGACTAATAGAGTCGAGTAGCCAACCAATCGGAAAGCTTGATTTCAATAACAAAGTCACGTGAGATACAATATATATATATAGGTCTGTCCCCAATTCTGTCATATTCTAGCAATCAATAAGAGCCATTTTATACTTGAAAACCATTGTCAACAGATAGCCACGTGCATACATTATGGTATCATACATGCAAGTCATATAAAAATGAAATCGTCCACAGTAAAATAACCGTTCATTAAGTTGGATATTGAGCGTCCGTTATTAAAATAATGAATCGTTGTTTGTAAAATAATGTACGATCTCGACGATAACCATCCATTATCCTACAAACTGGACTCGATGAACAAAGGAGTGACATCATAGCCATGCTATAAATTCAGTGTGAGTTCATGCTTAAGAAATTCAGTGCTGTGATAGATGGTATCATTTGATCTACTAGGTTTTGTCAATCTGGCAGGTAGACTGATGTGAAGGGCTGTGATTATAAGCCTCAGTAAAACTGGGATTGAGGAAGCAGTGCAAGTGTAGTAAAATCTCTCTCAAGCAGAGGGGCTACAGCATGGGGAGATAAAGAGGGTCAGCTTTGACTCAGGTGGGTGTTGGGTGGCGGGGGGGGGGGGGGGGGGGGGGGGGGGGGGCTGTTGTGTGGATGGGATGCAATTGCCACTGATAGAATCAGATGCTCAACGCCATGGTTGTTTACCAATTTAATGTTTCAACCTGAGAATACAGTAATGCCTTAAATAATCGACTTCTTAACCACAGCAGAATTAAGGGTAACTTAATTTTCAGGATTTAGTCGGAAATTATATGACTTGTTGCCATTCATCGGAAAGCTCTCACCGAGAGCTTTCCAATGAATGGCAACAAGCCATATTTTCCGACTAAATCCTGAAAAGTTACCCATAATTCTGCTGTGGTTAAGGAGTTGATTACTTAGGGCATTACTATATAAAGGACATAAATCAGTCAAAAATATATAAATGCCAAGAACATAATTTATATGCCAATTAATGTGGATGAATATTACCACCTCACAGGAGTGTGGCTCAAAATACTCACATGTATGCAACCAGCAGGCATACCTGTACCACAGCACATTAAAACAGATGCACATGCATGGCTACATGCATGCGAATATTAATCAACACCTCACATGCAAATGACTATATACACACACTCAATGCAAACAATCACGCATTTTACCACATCACAGGCAAATGAATAAATGTACATTTATAATACAAACTGAATGAGAACGTATCAAACTAATGGGAAAATATTTTATGTGCATGAATCTGGAAAAAAATTTAATGTCATAACAAGTTCCTCAAAACCATTTGATATAAGTCTCTGCCATTTGAGATAATGTTTTACACAAGCTCCAACACCAACAGGCTATCCTAGCAAAGACGAAGTCCGTTCAGTCAGATATGAAAATTAAGTGTACATGTGTTCCTGATTATATTGCAATGTCACAAAGAGACCTCCACCTAAATACTCACACATTAGCGGGTAGTGATGATACAATAAATATGGATAGTTGAGCAGAAGAGGTGAAGATCGAGTTAATTGTTGGATGGGAGACAGTCAGTGGCGCTGAATAGGTCACTCTCACCGGTTTTCTGTGATAAAGTTACCCAGTTTCCTGAAATTGTGATAAAGTTACCCAGGTTGGAGAGGAATGTGATAAAGTTACCCAGGTTAATAACATTTCATGTTCAGCAACAAATTATTAATTTTTGAGATCAATATGACGAACTACAGTACTAATATGTCTTAATTTATGCTTAATAAGGGCTATTACTTGCCAAAACTGAACAATATTTACCACTGTCACTTTGAAATCGAGTTGATATTGTGTTTTTGTGCTTAACCTGGGTAACTTTATCACAATTCTCTCCAACCTGGGTAACTTTATCACAATTTCAGGAACCTGGGTAACTTTATCACAGAAAACCGGTGAGAGTGACCTATTCAGCGGCAGTGGCGGTCAGAATACGAACAATGGATGACAAGCGATATGGTTTGCGCGCGAACACTTAAGCGATTCAGTAAATGTTGGTTTTAAGCAGTAGGGTACATCACTGTGTGATTATTACAATTTAAGTCTGGACATGGATTTCTCAAATAGCATGACTCATATGTTCGCATATGAGTGGGCCACTGAACAAAGTGTAATCCCGGTTACCTGCCTTGGGCATAGCAAATTTCACAGCATGATACAGAAGGGGAACCAGCTGCCAGCTGGGTTCAAGGAATTGCCTTTCATAAAAAATGCAAGGCTATCGTGAGCTCATGACAAGTTGGTGCTAGCTAAATATAAGCTCGCAAAGTCCGAAGCTCGTAAATGGCACGCACAAGCTTGTATCAAAATCTAAGATCCTATATATTCTTTGTTTGTGAGCTCACAAACATGCACAAGCTCAAGCTCGTGAGATCGCGAACTAGCCTTGAAATAGTGTGTCTGTCATTTGCAGAATGAGGTCCCCAGAGGGTGAATTTAGTGATGCTACCCCGCATAGCGGGCTAGCATCACCAAATTCACCATCTGGGGACCTCATTCTGCTTACAACTCAGCAGAATGAGGTTACTAGAGGGTGAATTTGGTGATGCTAACCCGCTATGCGGGGGTAGCATCACTAAATTCTCCCTCTGCGGACCTCATTCTGCAAATGACAGACACACTATTTCAAGGCTTGATCGCGAATGATAAATTTGGCTCAAAGAAGCTGGTGCTAAGTGGACTAGTAATTATTTTTCAATTTATTGCGGGGAAAAATTCTAAGTTGCAAGTAGTGAAATTAATGGAAATTTTATGAAAATTTTAATATATCTACAATTTATGTTCCAAATTATTGGTTGAGGGTTTAATGTTGTTTCGCCATCAGGCCATATCAAGGAAACAGAGTATATATTAATTAAGGTCTCTCTCAAGCATGGACACCAAGAAGCAAGGGGATTGGGGAGGGGCAGCTGCCATATCTGTTCTCAGTCATAGGTGGCACGGGGTGGAGGTTTTGAGTGGAGGCTCAGCTGCCACGGAAATATGGCTTGTTGCCATTCATCGGAAAGCTCTCACTGATGTGAGTTAAGGAGTGGATTATTTAGGGCATTACTCTAACTGTGTTCGAGGAAACAATGTGAGTGCATCATACGGGACACCCACTCCTGTACTCTCATTCGGCCATGATCTTCAGCGGCATGCAGTCAGTTTCACCTTCTGGATCCGCACATGAAGATGGTGCCAATAATGCCCTCCACCATCAGGGAGGGAGGGCAGAAAGTGCCAGTCCATGTTTCACAGAATTATAACGCCACCTATGACTGAGAACAGATATGGCAGCTGCCCCTCCCCAATCCCCTTGGTGTCCATGCTTGAGAGAGACCTTAATTAATAATAGGGTGATTCTCAGCATCACCATTTGGACCATCCCACCCCGTTGTTCTTCTATAAGGGATGTTCTTTCAAGACATACTACATGTAAACGTGGAGCCCGGGCATTCACATAAACCACTGAATGTGACATGTCCGTGATTAATCTTTCTTCAAAATGATATATCATCTACTGTGATAGAAAAAGATAGAGCAATGATATGATCGCTTAATGCATTGTTTACATGCATTTTCTGATAGCCCGACAAATTGAAATTCTCTGGAAAGCTTCCATTTGACCTAATCGGAAGACAAACAAGCAATATAACTTCCATCCACGATTCTAGGTGTAATGTCTGTTATAGAAGAGCAACAGAGCGGGACCAAAAACAGCATCATCCCAACGGAGAAAACTTGGTCTACCAGAAGAGAACTTTTACATTTGCCCTGATATCCAAACATATTGATTTCAAAAGTTTAATGAGCTTAATCAAAGTGCCTGAAAACATGCGGTGTTATTATCACAATATTGACTATTGGGCAATTATCCTCTGCCACAGACTATAAAGTATCCCCTTAACTGGATGTTATAATCCCCTCTTGAGTCTATATATGCCTCAATTGTTTCTCCCCCCCCCCCCCCCTCCCACTCTCAAGCAAAAAATAACCATTGTATTACTAAAATGGAAGAGTCCACTGGTAAAAATAACCAAATGAGAGGTAGAGAAACATACAGTAATGCCCTAAATAATTGACTCCTTAACCACAGAAGAATTATGGGTAACTTTTCAGGATTTAGTCGGAAATATGGCTTGTTACCATTCACCAGAAAGCTCTCACTGAGAGATTTACGATGAATGGCAACAAGCCATTTCGGAAATATGGCTTGTTGCCATTCATCGGAAAGCTCTCACTGAGAGCTTTCCGATGAATGGCAATAAGCCATATTTCCGACTAAATCCTGAAAAGTTACCCATAATTCTGCTGTGGTTAAGGAGTCGATTACTTAGGGCATTACTGTACTAAGAATTCACATAAGGCCTTTGTATTGTATTGAGTACATGTGAAATATCATCTGAAAACACATCAACACCAAAAATTAAATTGAAAAATAGAATAAGATTGTTTTCTTCGATAATGAGATTTTGCATGTTAACCAATTGCTATGTAAATATTACTGTTACAGCACTAGTCATGAACCATGACAGCTGGACAGGAAAATTTGTGGATTACTTTCTTCATCTTGCTAGCAAACCCAATATTTGGTATCAGATAAAAATCTTTACATGAATGATACAAAATTATAATTTCTCAGTCTTTCATATTAATCATAGTCTATTTCTCACAATAAAATTCCACATCTGACACTGTTATCTCTAAAATGCCATTTCATGTATCAACTGTCCCTGTGCATAATGTTGTGAAATAAATCTGAACCTACACAACTGGATGAATGGCCATCGTTTCTCGATTACTTCTGGCAATGTTGATCTTCCCATTGGAGAACACTGTAATTCACACCAGAATTCGTTCAAAGACACGTGAGAGACAGGTCTAGAAGGGGAACCCAATAACTTACATATTAACGCAGAACTGTTGAAATGAAATACATATATAAACTGGACACATTTATTATTATAAAGAGGGGCCTTAACCGGGATCATGGTTTCCAATCACATTACCAAACTGTGTGACTGTAACTAAGAAGTTGGTCACATCATCGCATCAACATCCTTAGCTGTGTTTCCACGTGAAAAAGGCCTCTAAAATGGCCATACGCTAGTGATAGTAAACTATAAACAAGTCTTGTCAGGTGTATCCTACTTATTTCTTGCAACTGTTATCTCTAGGCAGTCCCACCTAACATGTCATAAATCACAGACTCAAGGTGCAGTAGGAATCAGGGAGCTAAATGTGTTCTAGAGTCGGGGAGCGAGTACACCGTGGAATGCTAAAGGTGAAGGTAACTGAAGAATGACCTTCTCCTGATACATGCGACACGTTATTAAAGGATGACATCGCGTTTATTTGATTCGTACATAATATCTGAATAACTTAAATTGGCGAATGAATGGGGGAATGGATATTTGTGAGCGGGAAATTTATTTAACTAGCTGCTGTAGTTCTGGGTTTTTCCAGATCAAATTTGGCTGTAGGATATATAGCCATGTCGTACACTTGAGGATTTATTTTAAAAAGTAAACACATGACCTATGATTTTTCTTGCATTTTCGTGATCAACTGGTGTCAATCTAGCTGGGTATACATCACTGGTATGGCCTGCAGGCTTCAATTCGGTGAATTTGGCTGAAACGTTAACACTGTCGCCTATGGGAAACCATTTAGTTCCGTGATTCCAGTAGATGACTCCTGTTGATTTTTAAATAACTACCAATGTAACCATTTACATCAGTGAGAATTTCTCAACACAGGGATTAAGTCCGATTCATTTAGTTTAGGTGGAACCACATTCTCATAAAATAAAATAGGAGAACGTCTGCATACATAAGTAATTTTCTGTCCCGGAGTGAGCCAAGGGTAAAAACATCTGTAAACATTTTATTAAAAAAAAAAATCCTAACCATTTCCTCTATATTGAGGCCTATTAACTATGATCTAATCATTTCTCTCAAAGTGGCTTTGAAAAGCTTCACTAAGGTAGTGTGATGCCAGTAAGTTATGCCCTAATTAATTGACTGCTTAACCACAGCAGAATTATGGGTAACTTTTCAGGATTTAGTCGGGAAATATGGCTTGTTGCCATTCATCGGATGAATGGCGTTACAAGCCATATTTCCGACTAAATCCTGAAAAGTTACCCATAATTCTGCTGTGGTTAATCAGTCGATTAATTAGGGCATTACTGTAAGTTACTAGGGGGTAATAAAGTTCATTGTGATTTGGGCCTCACCTTCAATACACTAACAGACAGCACAATAATATACTCCATCATAAATAATCTCTCGGAAATGAAGATTGTGCCCACTTGACGTGGACATCCATCAGTGCTCAGACAAATGTCAGAACATTAGGATTAGGCCAGATTTGCCACGCAAAAATTGCCAAGTTATTAGCTTCATGGTTGTTCGTGACACATTTTAACCCTTTGTCTAATACAGGATATATTTTCCTCAATAATAAAACTAGATAATCAATATTATCAATCTACTGGTTTTTCTCTCGATATTAGTCTTAGATTGTTTGCTGAACATTTTTAGTTTTTTTTTAATATGCTTAGCCCTGTAGTAGGGCCCTACAGTAATGCTCTAATTAATCGACTCCTTAACCACAGCAGAATTATATATATCTTTATTTCCTCCTGTGTGTGTGTTCGCGATGGACTCAAGAACGGCCAAGCCGATTTCGATGAAACTTGGTATGTGGGGATACTTTCGGCCGGGGAGTGGCATGGGCCTATTAATTTGCCTGTGCGACGTGACCTTGAAATCGGGTCATTTCAAGGTCAAACGCCCGAGTATCACGGGATTTCGATGATAATTAGTGTCTAGGGATACTTTCGTATGGGGAGTGTCATAAGCCTATTCATTTGCCCGTGCGACATGCCCTTGACCTTGAAATTGGGTCAATTCAAGGTCAAATCGCGAATTTTGATGGGATTTTGACGAAATTTGATACATAGGGTTACTGTTGTCCACTGAGTGTTTTGGACAGGTCAAATCGTGACCCCGACCTGACCTTGACCTTCAAAATGATCAATTCAAGGCGCAAATCGGTTAAACCGGATGCATTTCGACGGGTACTTTTGTCGGGGCAGTGTTTTGGACGGGTCAAATCGTGACCCCACCTGACCTTGACCTTCAAAATGGACAATTCAAGGTCAAATCGCGCAATTCGCCTAAAAGCAGAGGGGAAACAGCCCGGACGAAGTCGGGTCCACCAGCTAGTAGTCGAGTAGTAAATATTTACAATTGAGCGTAGTTCTGACGATGTTTTCTATGGAGTGGTACGGCCGATTTGCTTAAAATTTTCAGCGATGTTAGTGGAGTGCTATATTCCTTCAGTTGACATAGCGCCTGAATACTAACTTATCAGTTTCACGCACCCGAACAAGTACATAAAATGTCTTTAACATTTAACATAATTTATAATTAAATATATCATTACCATGACCATGCACGGTTATCACTACAAAAATGAAAATTCCCTCATATTTCTATAGTGGTCCCTACGACGTATAAAATCAGAAAAAAAAATGTCTGAAAAAATATATACTTCAGAGATAAAATATTGATCAAAATGTGGAATAGTGTAAAAGTTAAATGCATGAACTCAGGTATACATCAAGGTACCATAGCCATAGCCATAGCGTTGAACCATAGTCACAGCTTTCAACCACAGTCATAGGCAGGGACCAGCTTAATGGTTTCAAATTGGGAGAAGTCACAACTCCCTATTTGCTTATTAGGGAGAAGTGGACTGTTATCAGGGAGAAGTCAAATGGCTGAAGTTCAATTTACACACCAACATTACCCTTTTATGATCCAACAAGTATTATGTAAAACAAAAGCTCATTTATAAAACCATGATAATGAGTAAACATACAAATACTATCAGTAATACAATTAAAATATGCTGTTGGAACATACAGTAATGCCCTAAATTGGAAGTTGAAGAGGTTAATAGTTTACAGTTGAGAGGCATATCTTTATCACTACTAGATTTAGCCAGTAGTATTTTTTAATGGGGTTTTGCTTGCAACATTCAGCTTTCTGGTCTCTTTATTCACAATTCTGACAATATTATGGTGCAGCTGACTTTAACAGTCATAGCTTCAATGATAATACAGAATGGCAATTAAATCCAGAAGTTTTCAAGTCTGTATTTTCAAAATTGATCACTTGGAAACCTGACATTGATTTGTTTGCATCCCAACACACAATTACGCCAATTTCTTACTTGGCATTTTGATCCATTGGCACCAGGATGCAATGCTCTTCGGCATGATTGGTCTCATTTTGATGCTTATATTTTTCCTCCTTTCAGATGCATTGCACGAGTGCTGTCGAATTAACAGAATACAAGGTCGAGTTGGCTCTTCTTATTCTTCCCCTTTGGAAAACTCAAATGTGGATTCCAACCCTGCTACAATCACTATAGTGGCACACTCAGTGTTACTTCCTCAAGGGAAGAACCTACTTCAATTTCAAATATCAGAGACAGTACACCCTCTGTTTCCCAAAATGAGAATGATTGCCTGCATCATATCAGGCAAATCTTTAAAGCAAAAGGTCTATCAACAGATGCTATTAACTACATCTCCAATTCATGGCAGTTATCCACAAACAAGAAATATAGCTTGGGTGTTCAATACAAAAAATTAATTCCTTTGATCCCACTGAAACAGATTTCGCAAATAGTTTAACTCAAATGGCGCAAAACAAGAAATCATACACTGTCATTAACACTCATCGATCCACATTAAATCAAACTCTGAAGGTAGTTGGTGAAAAATATTTTCCGACCTAACCAATTATTAGCCGTTTGTTAACCAGTATTTTCCTTTCTAGGCCACCAGCAGCTCGATATTCTAATTTTTGGGAGGTGTCTAAACTCCTAGACCAATGTAGGGCGATGTCACATCTTATTACTTTGTCACTTAAAGAGCTTACATTGAAACTAACCATCTTAATTGCACTTTCGACTGCACAACGGTCGCAAACTTTAGCTAATTTACATCTTGACTATATTAAGTGGGTACCTGGTGGAGTTTTATGTCATGTGCCTTGTCACCTTAAAACATCCATTCCAGCTCATCCCCAACCAGTGTTAGAATTTGAAAGAATTCCATTTAGAGAGCTTCCATGTTAACCCTTTACCCAACAAACTGGCCCAAACCGGCCAAAACCGGCCAAATAAAGCTTCAACAGCCTAAAATATCTTCGGTCTGTCTCAATAGAACCATACAAATATGGATATCATTGGAACCGGCTCCTTGACCACATTGTGATAGTTACAGTTATACCCTGTGCCAATGCATTCTCTTATATATGCGAGTCGACCATAGGTCGCCTCGCATATATAAGAGAATGCATTGGCCTAAAAAAAATCTTTTTTTAACACTTTTTACCATTTTTTCTTACATTCTTTAACAATTTTATAATTTTTAATGTGTTAAGCCAATGCATTCTCTTATATATGCAAGGCGACCTATGGTCGACTCGCATATATAAGAGAATGCATTGGCACAGGGCCCTTCTGTTGGGTAAAGGGTTAAAAGAATATCTCAAACGGACTGAGTCTATCATATCAGACAGAAGTCTCTTTATTTCTTTCAAGACTCGCAAAGGAGTTTCTTCCACTTCTTTTTTTACACTGGATAGTTAATGTACTGGCACTTGCAGGCATTTGATACTAACATGTTCAAAGCTTTACAGAATGGTATACCATTAAAAACCATCCATAAAACAGCAACTGGCAGAGTGCTCAGACTTTCTACAAATTTTATTTCAGAGAGGAAGTACCTCATGATAATTTTTGCTGCGGCTGTCTTAGAAGCACAGAAATGACAGTGATAGAAGGACAAGATTACGATAAGCTATTTAATTCGGACTTATAGCGGTTATCGTTGTTTGTTTCATTTTATTCTTGTCAGGAACTTTTTCTCTTGGTTTGTTCCTTGCATACCCATTGTTCTTTGAAGGTGCTACGCTAATGCTCTAAATAATCGACTCCTTAACCACAGCAGAATTATGGGTAATTTTTCAGGATGTGGTCGGAAATATGGCTTGTTGCCATTGATCACTGAGAGCTTTCCGATGACTGGCAACAAGCCATATTTCCGACTAAATACTGAACAATTTTACACATAATTCTGCTGTGGTTAAGGAGTCGATTATTTAGAGCATTACTGTATGTCATCACGAAACATATATGAGCTTATGGAAATAGAATTCCACCCATCATCTCAGATTCTATTGCAGGATGAGGGGAATTCTATGAATATAAGTGAGTAGTATGTGAGGGATGACACCCACCCTTCCCTCCCTTAATGTTTCGATGTGGGTACTAGTATGACTCCTTTTTTAAATTCAGTGCTAATTAACTGTTAAATTCTTGGAAATACTGAACTCTATTAATTTCTTGTTAAGTATTGTTTATTGGTCAATCTGGACTCCTGATAGATACTTTTTAGTGTTTAATTAGTTGTCATAATCTATAAACTGAAAACGCTGTGTGAAATTAGCAATATGTGAAATAAAATTATTATGCTAGTTTTAGCTATGTGGCAAGGTTTACAGGAATCGTATTCGCTGTAATGGAATTCTGACTTCTGATTGGCTTCATCGCTTTACTGTGGAATGTTCTGATTGGCTGACACTGACATAATTCTTCTTGGAAGTAATGGGATTCTCTGTTATTTGTTTCAAACTCTGGAACGCATAGCTTGTCTGTATTTCAATCATATTGCCCAGAGGAGTGGTCCATACCACTTTAAAATAGAAGGCTGCTAGGCCACATGTTCCCTCCCCCCATTAGAAATGAAAAATTTTATTCTGGGAACAATCATTGAATCATACTTTGTTTCTAACAGTCTCTTTTGTTAACATATTGGATTAGACACCAGAATTAATAAGGTGGCTTTAAATATATTTGACTGGTGGCTTAAAACATTAAAAATTTGATTCTGGGAACAATCATTGAACCAAACTTCACTTCAAACAGTCTATGTTTCAAACATATGTGTTTAGACACCAGAATAAATAACCCACCTAGTTTTATTTAATTTATAGACACAAGAATAATTAGTAAATTCTAACTCTATGAAGTTATCATCCGGAAACCAAAATAATTGGGAAAGTCCACAAGGACAATACCCGGTAACACTGGTAAAAATTGGCAGAAAGAACCCAAATTCGAACTTGACCTGAATTTTCATGTCGGTAATTCACAAACCAAATTTGAAAACAGTCAGATAACTAAAACTAAAGTTATCATCGGGAAACAATCTGGGACGGATGAACAGAAGGACGGACGGATGCACAGATGAACATTGGAGATATCTACTGGACAAATATGGTATAAATCTGTTACAGAGCTTTAAGTCTGAAAGGCTACAGTAATGACCTAAATAATCGACCCTTTAACATAAGCAGAATTATGGGAAATTTTTCAGGATTTAGATGGAAATATGGCTTGTTGCCATTCATCGGAAAGCTCTCATTGAGAGCTTTCTGATGAATGGCAACAAGCCATATTTACGACTAAATCCTAAAATCCTGCTGTGGTTAAGGAGTCAATTATTTAGGGCATTACTGTACCATCAATTTGATAAAAGTCTGTAAAACAACTATCATTAACAAATACATGAAAAAATAGACGGACTTTGTTATTATTTTAATTATTAACCCTTTCTATACTAAATAGATTCTCCCTCTCAGTTAAGAAATTTTACATTGGAATGGTCTATTATTCATCTGGAGGGGTTTTCAGGAAACATATTAAAGCAGACAGCAGATAATAAAACCGTAGAAGGATTCCTATTTATTTCAGGAAATGTTCAGATAATGAGTTCAACAAACATTGAACTTACATCTGTGAACATTTCCCAAGTGAACTACTTGTCAATGAGTATTTAGTCTAGAAAGAGTTAATAACTGCAATAATGAGATTTTGCATGTTAAAACCATTGTTATGTAAACACTACTGTTAATGTACCTTCATTTTTGGAAAATTTAGTTGTCCAACCGTTTGACTGTGGCAAACCAAAATATCAGCTCCCTGGTATATAACAACATCATTGATTGGTTAGTTTCTTTTACAACAGTGACCACTCAGTGACCTTGTAATTGAAATGCGCGGTAATAGTATCTTCACTGGGTATATTCTTGTATAACTATTTTTATCTGGGAAAGTTGTCAGTTACTTGCCGATGGCCGGTGGTTTGCCGCACATGGTCGACGAGTTTATCAGCCATTGAAATCACTGTTTAGATTAGCTGTAAGTGTGCGGATTTCCTCCACCATTAAAACTGGCAATGTCGTGATATGGCCTTAGTGGCTAAAGCGACATAAACCCCCAATCAATCAATCAATCAATCAATCATGTATAACTATTTAACTTGTGACATCATAGATACTGCAGGTAATCATCTATTGATCACTGCGTGGTCACGGCGGGTTGTCAGCGTCTCTGAACCTTGTCATAGCATGTCATTGTACATCGTACGTCAGAATCTTATGGTTTTGACGGCAGTATAACACGGAGCGAAGTGGATTCTTGGTGGCAATCATCCGATATTTGTATAATTTAATATGAGTCGAAACGGGTACACCTGCATGATTTATTTCCATTCACAGTCCCAATGACCAATGCAACTGAAAAGTCATCACATTTAAAACAAACTGGGTGCTTTGAATATATTATAATTTATATACCATTGTAAATAACGCATAATTACTTATGGAACCACACCAAAGCAGCCATATACCTACCTATATATTTACACCTGTAAATCTATAACCTAAACTCCAAACTCTATTGTGGGCTACTATAAAAAGAAAAAAGTTTGATAGCCATTGGTGGAATTGATTATTATTTTTAATAAATGCTGAGAATTAATGATAATGTATGTGGGATGTGTACTCCAGGTATATGATTAACAACTGACCTGTTGCCTGGAACCCAGGTGGGCCAGACTGAGCATGCACGTATGTAATCACAAAGAGTCCCAAGACCCATGGGTATCAAATTATCATAAATATTCTGCATAATAACAGATATAATCATGCCCAAGAAAACAACATACACTAATTTATTATATGATTGCCTATAAAATATATATCTCTTCGGAGCTAAAGTGAAATCACAATTTGTTATTCACTGTAGGTTCTGATATTTCACTGTAGCTTGCTGACTTGAAACTAATAACTACCAGGAACACACATGCCTTGAAGGTGGACCGAGTGATCAGTGCCTGTACACTGTCCACTAGCCAACCAAAAGCGACAAATTTATGACATCACTTGATCAATCGATAATTCTACAACGTGTCAATTTCAGTTTTAGGCCTTATATAGGGATCTATCCTGTTTGTAAACAATGACACGCGCTCTTTAATCATGGATGTAAATTAGATATATTATATACATCACTGCTTTAATTAAGTAGAGATAATAATATTATTAAATAAGAGTCAATTCAGCAACATTAAATATTAAAAAGGGGCATATAATAAAAGATTACCTACAGTTTTTTTGTTTAAATACCTGAAACATCTCATTCATGTCTGGAAAAAATAGCCAGACTCAACACTGCCTTTAATGGGAATTGAAAACTGTGAACGATGGTCTGATGAGTAACCATTTTAGCTCCAAAAAGCTGCGACGAGAGTCTGTTATAAAATACAATAAATCCGAACATGGGCTCCGACAGCTGTCATGTCAAAATAAGTGAAACTGTCTGAGGCG
Source organism: Siphonodentalium dalli (assembly GCA_032622095.1). NCBI lineage: Eukaryota > Metazoa > Mollusca > Scaphopoda > Gadilida > Siphonodentaliidae > Siphonodentalium > Siphonodentalium dalli. The sequence continues at coordinate 191,714,920 of CP136063.1, read as the reverse complement.
GAACAGTGGTCGGATGACTTCCAAGAGATTTCTATGACCCAATTTTTTTACTGGAACTAGGTCAATTCCTTGAGTGATAAATTCCACTGATTACCGCGATTAGTTCTTCAGAAGTGGATGTGGTCAGCGACTCTGGAGAAATCTGCCAATTGCTCAATGATTGTAGTAAATAACTGAATGTCAATTGCTCAATGATTGTAATGGATCACTCAATTGCTAGCATAATGTTTCAATCAACACGAAGAGCACCAATCTCTTTGAATGACAGCTACAGTAATGCCTGAAGTATATGACCTTTTAACCATAGGAGAATTATGGGAATTTTTTCAGGATTTAGTCTGAAATACGGCGTGTTGCCATTCATCGGAAAGCTCTCATCGAGAGCTTTCCGGCAAATGGCAACAAGCCATATTTCCATCTAAATCCTGAAAAATTTCCCATAATTCTGCTTATGTTAAAGGGTCGATTATTTAGGGCATTACTGTATTTTGCATGAACCCCACTTCGAAGGCCTCAAGTCCCTTTTAGTTTGTGATGTACAAACCAAGACATTTACTGCCAAATTTCACGGGAATAGATTGGTACTTGCCTCCATTAAACCACCCAGTGTGCGCTCAATTCATAGTACTTAAAAACAGGAATAAACAATTTCAAACATTACATAAATCAAGCCAATCCTTCCGCAATCTCAGGTAACGACTCCAGAATTGACTTTCAATTGACACGAAATGTCATTTCAAGTACTGTGTACGACTCCTGAATTATCAGACATAAAGGCCATAAACACCAGTATATCATGCCATGAATCTCTATTCTGACTAATGCCCGTAGAGATCATATTCCACCAGTACAAAACCTGGGAACTTTTTGTATTTTTGACAGTGAACCTTATAAAGTTGAAAAAATAATGAGGGGAATATATTTCTTAGTTATTACCTATTCCTTAGTAATGTACAGTAATGCTCTAATTAATCGACCTCTTAACCAAAGCAGAATTATGGGTAACTTTTCAGGATTTAGTCGGAAATATGGCTTGTTGCCATTCATCGGAAAGCTCTCCCCGAGAGCTTTCCGATGAATGGCAACAAGCCATATTTCCGACTGTAGGTGAAGGTCCCAAGTCGAAATCGCATGATTTAAGTGACTTTGTGGGCGATTTTGCTTTTCTTCCCTTACAGTTTCTCCTGGGTATAATTAATTCAATGTTTATTTAATTATCGGCTCACAAAAGTCACAGAAAGGCATGCAATCTCAAGCTGGAACTACCCCGTAATGTGAAGTAGATTTTTGAGGAACATGTATTTAATAACAAAGATATATATTTCCTGCATTGTTTGTTCAATGTTATAAAGTTCCCTGTCAGAACGGGTGAGAAGATCAAAAAGTTCTCAGGTTTTGCACTGGTGGAATATGATCTCTACGGGCGTTAGCCACAGTAGAGATTTGAGGTATGGTCTAAAACACCAGTAAACAGAACCATCCAATCATCTTCTCTCCACTTATTGCCGAATTTCGCAATATAGACTGGTCCTTGCCCAAATAGAACCGACCACCCAATTCGCAGCAGCGAACAGCCTGGAAGTTTCAAATAGTGAAAAGACATTTCTCCCTAATTGCTTAACCCTTTCAGTGCCAAGTCCGATTTTTGTATCAACCCATATTTCCTTGATCATTTTTCAAATTTCTTGATTATAATAATGTGATACATTGATGGAAAGAGCTCTAAGAGCTCTTTCCATCAATGTATCACATTATTATAATCAATAAATTTGAAGAGCTCTAAGAGCTCTTTCCATCAATGTATCACATTATTATAATCAATAAATTTGAAAAATGATCAAGGAAATATGGGTTGATACAAAAATCGACTTGGCACTGAAAGGGTTAATAGGGATAAGTGGGCTGTAATATCAAAGTCATAAATGCTGAAGTTCAGTTTTCACCCCAATATCACCTTTCTATGATGATCCAATGTTTATGGAATACAAAAACCATTAAAATGTAAGTAATTACACCGTTGTAATCAGGAAATGCACTTTAAAATATGCTGTTTGGATATATGCATACTGGTATATGAGAGAGAAGTCACTTCCCCCTGGGACAAAACTGGGGAGAAGTAGAATACACTTAAAATATGCTGTTTGGATACTGGTATATGAGAGAGGTCACTTCTCCATGGGACAAAACTAGGGAGAAGTACACATTTTAGGGAGAAGTCCCAAGTCACCTTCTGGACTGGTCCCTGATTCACAGTAACCTTACAACATGAACGCTGTTGGTTAGAGCTACAGTAATGCCCTTAGTAATCGACTCCTTAACCACAGCAGAATTATGGGTAAGTTTTCAGGATTAAGTCGGAAATATGGCTTGTTGCCATTCATTGGAAAGCTCTCGGGGAGAGCTTTCCGATGAATGGCAACGGGCCATATTTCCGACTAAATCCTGAAAAGTTACCCATAATTCTGCTGTGGTTACGGAGTCGATTACTTAGGGCATTACTGTACCAACAAATGTGCAGTGTAGAACTCAACAATCACTTGAGATAAAAAAAAAGCCAGTTATTGCCAAATTTCATGGGATAGACTGGTTCTTGTCCCAATTGAATCATTCCATGCACACTCAATTCATAGAACCTGACCCTATCACCCCATATGCTTAGGGCCATCAACCAGAGTGTGGCAAAGAAGTTAATGATCACCTGGGATAAACAATTTCAAACATTACATAAATCAAGCCAATCCTGCCTCAATCACAGGTATCCAAGCATGCAAATAGTGTGTCTGTCATTTCAAAATGAGGTACTCTGAGGGTGAATTTAGTTAGTGATGCTATTCCACACAGTGGGCTAGCATCACCAAATTCACCCTCTGAGGACCTCATTCTGATTAGGCCGCTTCATCTTCTGGAAAGTATCTATAGTCTCAAATTAACATTGTTTTTAGTTACTTTTTCCCTTCTGGGAAGTTTCTATATCCCCTGATTTGCAGAAGATAAAATGTATAATCGAGGTGACTAATGGGTGAACATTACCAACTTCAACTGGGAAAACTCAATCTGATCCTGGGTCTCCCATAGCAGTTGAGGCCTAAGCATAATGAGGTTCCCAGATGGTGAATTTGGTGATGCTAGCCTGCTGTGCAAGGCAGAGTCACTAAACTCTGGGGACCTCATTCTGCAAATGACAGACACACTATCTGCAGGCCGGAAGCCAATACTGCCTCAATCACAGTTATCCACTCATCTTGGGAATGGATTGTTAATTGTCACAGAATGTCTTTTCAAGGAGTGTGCACCACTGCCATAAACACAGGTATACAAAACAACATCCAGACGGCTCCTCGCCACTTATTCATACTGCCAGGAGCAAATCTCCACTCAGAACCTTTACTTCAACCACTTATAGATGATTTCAGGACATAAAGCAATCACCGGAATGCAAATAAACCAGAGGCTTTAGTTTGGTAGTATGGTTTCTTTCTAATTGATCCAGCCCTTCCCTACAGGCTAAAAACAGTTGGGTGGACGTCTCGCTCAGCAACGACTGACTGCATAAACAACTCTATGAATCATTACCAACATGATGGTACACCATCGGCCAATACAACTGGAACAATAGAACGTGCTATGTATCATGGTATATTGGAAGGATTAGATAATATTGTCAGCTCCATGTCCATCAAAAAATACAAATAAGTAATAAATGAGATTAAAGTTTAGCAAGGGAAGCCTAACTGTCTTAGTATAGCGTTTGTCGAGTTGAGTTCTCTCGTTAGTTGCTTGTTAAGTGTGATAACTTAGGTAATAAGTATTTGGTATACTAGTACTATACTAGTACTATGTTTGTAGTTTAGTGGGTTTACTGATTTCGCTTGGGTTAAGCTCTTCAGGTGTTTGTCACGATCAGCAATCGGATGTTTTGTCTGAATAAGTGGGACGAGGTCTTGTACTGTTTCGTTTATATAGAGAAATTCTGGGTGTCCGGGTGATGACCTTTAGGTTGACCTTGACCATATGTTGACCTTGACCTAGATTTATTTGGTAAAGGTTACATGTACTTTTATTTTTTAGTAAAGGTTACATGTACTTTTATGTAAGTGCATGAGTTCACAACAACTAGAGTTCGTGGAGAACTTAAATGTTTGTTTGTGACATCACAGTAGATTAGGGTATATAAGAGTTGAGTTTCTTGTATCTTTCCATTAGTATAGAATGACTTTGTTGGCATTCAGTTTCGGAAGTCAATGGGACTTCCAAGGGGATTCCCGGTTTGGTACTTGTCTATGATGTCATAGACAAGTACCAAACTGGGTACGCTAAGTAATAAATGAGGTAAACGGGAAAATATTTGTTTGATTTTGTTTTGTTTTTGATGATGTATATTCTAAATGTGACACATTTGTCACTTGAGTAGTCATCATTTATTTCCACTGTGCAGTAAAAAGAAATATAAAACAAAGGATTCTGAATTTCAGATATCTATGATTTTACTGTGAGATCACTTGTCACCGACCTCATTTCTGTTACATACGGCATCACTCATCAATGGGATGAAACTGAGTTGCTCAATTCTGTTACTCATAATACATATTCCTGACCCGGTGTAAACCGGGGTAGTGTTGCGTATTTCTCATTAGTAATACTAAAATTGGACACAAGAATGGACACAAATTTGTTTTCTTTTTAACACGTTCTATACAAAATGGATTCTCCCACTGAATTACAAAAGGAAGCCTCGAATATATAAGAAAATGCACTGGCTTACAATGTCAAGTTAAATATTGTTAGGACAATACATTCTATTAGATATGCAAGGATCCCCATGGGAGATTCGCATATATTAGAGAATGCATTGGCACAGGGTTTTCGCAAAATTTCAGAAAGCTCCAGTCATGGAAGGGTAAAGCATACACATATCAGATTGAGAGAGAATTAATTTTTCACCCTAGCTAAAATAAGCACAAAACCAAGGGTGGCATATAATTTTCTCCCTCCTAACCACCCCGCACCCCCCCCCCCCCCCCCACCCCCGAAACCTCTAATATTGTCCCGGGCGACAACAGATAATATTAGAATATATATGATTCACCACTACAGCTTATAACATTACCCAACACCTTGATTTTCATCAGCCATTTTGATGCCAAGAATATATAAGCGAATTGGCAGGTGATTATAACCTGTCACATTTGACAGGTAAAAGGTATCCATACCTGTCAGTCCATGCTCCAGAACAGTGTAAGGACATATCATATTATTTGCGCCAGCTTCAGTTTGAGATGATCAAGACCTTGGCTTAATACCTTCTCTGACACAACTCAGAAATATATGCTTATTTGAGATATCTCTTCAAAAGAACCATCTGACATCCAGTGAGTGATCAGATATAGATAGATAGATAGATAGATACTTTATTGCGCAATCGCTATACGGATACAGGATATGGCAAAGAAAGAAAAAAACAAAAAAATATATACATAAACATGCAAATAAAATATATGACTAGAATATTTGTGCTGAGTGATTACAGTGTTATTGTCGTAATATTTCGGCTACAATTAAATATTTACTTAGAGCTCTGCTCAGTTGTTTATCATTAGATTTGAATAATTCTTGAAGCTTTTGGCGCTCGTCTAACACATCGTAATTTGATATCACATTCTTCGCGTAACTGCTAAAGACTTGCCTAGGATTGTGGTACTTCGGGCAGTGTAATAAAAAGTGAGACTCATCTTCGATAGGTTTATCTTCAGCGGGCATATTATGACTACATTGTTTGCAAGTTCGTTCCTCTACGGGGATTGGATTAGGTTTCACATGTCTGCCTATTTCTATTTTTAGCTTGTGCGAGCTTGTAACAAGTTTCGATATTGGACGTCTTTCATTTCGAGATAACGTTGTTAAATAAGAAGCCCTTGTTTCAAAATCTGTTTTGATTTTTCCCATAAATTCTAATTTACTATTTTCTGCACATGCACCTTTTATATCAAGGTGCCTCCATGCTTGTCGGAAATGGTCTTTTAATCGGGATTGAAATTTCTCCCCAAAAGTATCTATGTTGACTGATTTTGGTGATTCCCACACGTACCCAAATCCATATTTATATAAGTTATTTTTAATACACTGTAACCACTCATTATCTGCATCACAAGAAATCAATTTTAAACATTTATACACCAATCGTTTATCACACAAAGTGTTAGCTCGAAGCCAATAGACTATCATGTTCCTTAATACATTGATATAGATCGGAAATCTACCCATTTCAGATATGTGACCCGCCATATCAAATCCAGTCGGAAGTCGGGATTTTTTTACCCTGTGCCAATGCATTCTCTTATATATGCGAGTCGACCATAGGTCGCCTCGCATATATAAGAGAATGCATTGGCCTAACAATTTTTCACAATTTTAATAATTTGTTCTTGTATTCTTTAACAATTTTATAATTTCACCCATACAGAGCCCCAGACAAACATGAGCAGACGACACTCTTCTATGTGTTTCTATATATGTGTGGGGCTCCCTGCAGGGTAATGGATGTTTTTTTATTTTATGTCCTAATGAAAGTGTCAATGACACTGTAGCTCAACTTAGGTAGGGGAATAATTTAATGGTCGACAGTAAATGGAGGAATAGGAAAAGTGCTAATTGAAATGTCTAAGTAAGACTAGATGTTCATGTCAATATCAACATTCATAACAGGTTTCATAATGATCGGATCAGAGATGTGGTGATTATGGTGTGACAAAGGATTTATTGATGCAAAGAGTAAATTCTAAAATGTTTTTTTCCGAATTACCCCAAAATGACTTGTTCCCATCTACAGCCTTTACAAATCTCATAATGATCTGATCAAAGGTATGACCTGTAGCCTGTGTCAATGGATTTAGTCATGCAAAGAGTAAAATCCAAGATGGCTGCTGGCGGCCATGTTTTTCTGCTGAACGACCCCAAAATGACTCGTTTCCCATCTACATGTCACTGTTAACATACATGACAAATTTCTTGAAGTTCCGACCAAAGCTACGACCTGTAGCCCGCACCAAAGGATTTATTCATGCAAAGAGTAAAATCCAATATGGCTGCTGGCGAACATGTTTTTTAGCCAAACGACCCCAAAATGACTCGTTCCCATCTACAAGTTAATATTAACATCCATGATAAATATCATGATGATCAGACAAACAGTACGACCTGTAGCCCGTGCCAATGGATTGAATTTTGAAATCCAAGATGGCTGCCAGCGGCCATGTTTTTTGGCCGTATGACCCCAAAATGACTCGTTCCCATATACATGTCAATATCAATATTCATGACAAATTTCATAAAGGTCAGACCAAAGGTACGACCTGTAACCCGCGCCAAAGGATTTAGTCATGCAAAGAGTAAAATCCAAGATGGCTGCTGGCGGCCATGTTTTTTGGCCGAACGACCCCAAAATCACTCGTTCCCATCTACATGTCATTGTTAACATCCATGACAAATTTCATGAAGTTATGACCAAAGCTACAACCTGTAGCCCGCGCCAAAGAATTTAGTCATGCAAAGAGTAAAATCCAATATGGCTGCTGGCGGCCATGTTTTTTGGCTGAACGACCCCAAAATCACTCGTTCCCATCTACATGTCAATATTAACATCCATGACAAATTTCATGATGATCAGACGAACAGCACGACCTGTAGCCCGCGCCAATGGATTGAATTTTGAAATCCAAAATGGCCACCAGCGGCCATGTTTTTTGGCCGAATGACCCCAAAATGACTCGTTCCCATCTACATGTCAATGTCAACATTCATGACAAAATTCATAAAGATGAGACCATAGGTACGACCTGTAGCCCGCGCCAAAGGATTTAGTCATGCAAAGAGTAAAATCCATGATGGCTGCTGGCGGCCATGTTTTTTAGCCGAACAACCCCAAAATCACTCGTTCCCATCTACATGTCAATATTAACATCCATGACAAATTTCATAATGATCAGACGAACAGTACGACCTGTAGCCCGCGCCAATGGATTGAATTTTGAAATCCAAAATGGCCACCAGCGGCCATGTTTTTTGGCCAAATGACCCCAAAATGACTCGTTCCCATCTACATGTCAATGTCAACATTCATGACAAATTTCATAAAGATCAGACCAAAGGTAGACCTGTAGCCCGCGCCAAAGGATTTAGTCATGCAAAGAGTAAAATCCAAGATGGCTGCTGGCGGCCACGTTTTTTGGCCGAACGACCCCAAAATGACTCGTTCCCATCTACATGTCAATACTAACATCCATGACAAATTTCATGATGATCAAACGAACAGTACGACCTGTAGCCCGCGCCAATGGATTGAATTTTGAAATCCAAGATGGCCACCAGCGGCCATGTTTTTTTGCCGAATGACCCCAAAATGACTCGTTCCCATCTACATGTCAATGTCAACATTCATGCAAAATTTCATAAAGATCAGACCAAAGGTACGACCTGTAGCCCACACCAAAGGAAATTGTTGACGGACACACGCACACACGCGCACACGGACGACGGACGCCAAGCCATGGCAATAGCTCAAACTTACAAAAGTAAGTTGAGCTAAAAATTGTAAGAAACGTTTATTTAAAAAACATGATAAAAAATTGTTAAGCCAATGCATTCTCTTATATATGCGAGGCGACCTATGGTCGACTTGCATATATAAGAGAATGCATATGCACAGGGTAAAAAAAATCCCGACTTCCGACTGGATTTGATATGGCGGGTCACATATATCGTATAATAAAATATTTATTGTCTGTTGTCTGGTTCAGTTAAATTCTGCTGTTGTAACAAAGCAATATAATTTCTACTAAGAGTTGTCGATTGGCTGATGTTAAGTTTTAAAGGGGTACTCTACACTAATAGTACAGCGGCCAAACGCCAAAAGTGGTCGGGTACCCCTACCCACGGTAGAACAAGTTAAAACCAACTTTTTGTTAAGGAGAAATATATACTCTTTATGAAAATGATAGTGAAAAATAACGGAATTGGTGGTGGCTATTCTCAAATCGACGATGAACGATACCCACCAGTACCTTTTCCCAGAAATTAACGATTTTGGTAAAGTGATCCCTGCGGCTATGTCCCAAGTTATTAGCCCACATTGTAGGTGTTAAAATGACTACAGCATACCACATTTGTACCTGATATGCAAGAAGTGTTGGTTAATTTGAATTTTCGTGCCATTTGGAGCCGAAACATTTATTTTTTGTTGAAAAATCGCTCTTTTTCAAATAAATTATATTTTTCGAACATTATCATTCAAACAGATATTGCAATAATATTGAAATATTTAGACCATATGGTGTAGTAGTTATCTGACAAGCATATGAAGAAAGAAGTTAACAAATATTTTGAACGGTTTGCGAGATATTGGATTTTAGCTACCCCTCCCCCAAACACGTTTTTGGTCGAAAAAAAAATACATATTTTTGATAATGACATTACAAACATTTTCAAATTGATCTGAATGGGACCCAATATGAATCTTGTACTGAAAGTGTTGTCCGGAGATGCCATTTAATTACAGATGTGTTCAGGCTTTCAGACCCCCAGTTACAACAACAACAATTATGTTATTGATAACAGGTAATTTTGCATGCATTAACATCGATGTTAAGTACTAAAACCTTTGTTATAAACAACACGTGACCAACTATATAATTCATATGGCTCAGTAGTTATCTGGACATCACAAGTAGAAAGAATTTGACAGAAATTGTCAACGGTTTTCAAGATATTGGAATTAGGTACCGCTCCCCCGGACTCGATTTGGTAGAAAAACTACATATTTATGATAACAACACAGACCTTTCTAAATTATTCTAATGAGCATCTAATCATTATTCGTGTGATGAAAACCTGATCCGTAGACACCGCGAGCGTGGTTTTAGATGACCTCAGGTTTACAATTAAACCCCCAGTTACAACAACAACACAATATTTTATTTATGACATGTAATTTTATATTAACACATATCGACTTTGAGCAACTGAAGTATTTGTTCTAAACGACACATAGACTAACATAATCATACAGAACAAAATCATTGTTGCTCCCCCGCCCTATTAGACTTCCTGAACACACAACGAACTGAAAAAATATGATCTCAATATTAAGAATCATGTAATTATAAAGGACAGTTACATAAGGAAATATACAATGTTTATGGGTGGGTTTGTTCCCGAAACAGTGTGGCACTTTGCTTGGCAAATATGAAGGGCGAATTTGCTATATTTTTCGAGAACACTCTACCCAATTTAAAGACTTAAACGCAATACGAAATTAAGCTATATGATATCTAATCCTCTATATTAACCGAGAGTGTGACGGGAATGTAGTTCTATCAGAGAATACATCATTTGTATGGACGAGTTGTGCATGTGTCGCTTTACACAAAGTGGCTGATAAATAAGAAAGACGAATTTGCTGTTTTAGGCCCCCCTACACGATTGAAGTGTTAAAGTTGAACAACTCACGAACTGAAATGATTGCTGTAAATGTTAACTGAGGATGTGGGCAAAAATAGTAATATCGGGACGCATACATGATGTTGATGGGTTGGTTGGATCCCGAAAGCCTTTAGCACTTTACGAAAATCGGATGGCAAACTCCAAAGGCGAATATGTTTTGTTTTGTGGGACCCCTTTATATGCCCATTTAAACTCTTGAACACACCATGCGGCGAATATTCATGCTTTTATTATTAAATCACAGTGTGAACGAAAGGTAGTGCTATCAGGGAATATACATGTTATATGGGTAGTTTGGTTCCCAAAATCGTAGGTTACTTTACAAAAGGCGGCTGGCAAAAACCAAAGCTGAATATTTTCTTTGAGCACCCTACCCCATTTAAAGTCTTAAACACACTAATAGGTGGACATGTTCTCAATATTAACTGGGGTGTGGACAAATGGTATGTAATTCAGGAAATATACCTCTTCAGTGCACGATGGGTGGGTTGGCTGGCTTCCCAATGTCTGGGGCACTTTACAAAAAGTGGCTAGCAAAGAGAAGGCGAAATCTCACTGTTTTGGGTACCCATAACCCTTCTAAACTCTTTAGCACACACTGAACCAATGTATATGCTCTCATGTATTATTTACAATTTGGGTGGTTTTGTTCTTGAAATCCTGGAACACTTTACAAAAGGCGGCTGGCAAATACGAAATGTAATGTGTTAGGCCACACTACCCCATTAGGGCCCATTTGCAGTCATGGGACACACAATGAACTGAAAGAATGTGCTCCCATTATTAACTGCGTGTGTAGAGAAATAGACGCTAATAAAGAGTATAGTATACCAGGGTCTTGAATGTCTGGGTCACTTTACAAAAAGTTGTCGATGAAAGAGAAAGGCGAATTCGAATACTCACTGTTTTGGGGGGGAACCCATTAACCCATTTAATATCTTGATCAGAGCATGAACTGAAGTTATATTCTCTCATACTTCAGTGTGTGATCGAAAGGTATTGCTATCATGGAATTATTAATTGATATATGGGTGATTTGGTTCCCCCGAAATCCTGGAACACTTTACAAAAAGCGGCTGGCAAACAAGAAGGCGAATTTTCTATGTCCTGAGGACCCCACTATCCAACTTGAAGTCTTAAAAAAATGACATGCTCTCAATGTTAACTGAAGTTGTGGACAAATGGGATTATTATCTGGAAATACGAATCTGTTATGGATGGTTCCCGAAAGCCTATGGCACTTTACAACAAGTGGTCAGCAAATGAAAGGGCTAAATTTTACTCTCATGAGACTCCATCCCTATTTGAAGTCTTGAACACACCACTAGCTCAAGGCATAAGCTATCCATATTATCCGAGATTGTGGCCGAATGGCTGTTCTGTCAGAAAAGATGCAATGGTCTCGCGATCCCACCGTTCGCGAGAACACTGTGGCACCTTACACAAAGCAGATGGCAAACGATGAAGGCGAATTTTAAGGGACCCCTATCCCGTGTAAACCATTGAACCTACCACGAACTGAATGGATGTGCCCTCAGGGTCAAACGACGATCTGGACAAATGGCTATTCTATAAAGAAATACACAATTGTTATAGATGTGTTAATACCCGACAGTCAGGGACACTTTACAAAAAGCGACTGAAAAATAAATAATGCGATTTTTCAATGTTTGTATTACCCCCTTCCCAATTTGAAGACTAGAACACACCACGGACTGGAATGATATCATCATTGACTGCGTGTATGGACAATGGCGAGTTAATTGTACAAGAACGTACACAATGTAAATAAATGGATTTGGGTTCTGAAAGAATGAGCACTTAACGAAAAGTGACTGGAAAATAAGAAAGGCAAAATTTTGAGGACCCCTACTTTATTTGAAATTTTAGAAGACACCACATGGTGAAATGATATGACCCCAATATTAACTGAGGGCTTGACCAAAGGTTAGTTTTTATCAGAATATACATATGTGTTGGTTCCCGAAAGTCTGCATCATGTGGCACTCCACAACAAGCGGCTGGCAAATGTTCACTACTGTATGTACCCCTACCCTATTTGAAGTCTTGAACACATCATGTACTGAAGGGATTATGAATTCAATATCAACATATATTGTGGCCGAAACTATGTGATATATGTGGTAGTTCTATCCGGAGGTAAACAATTTATCTGGGAGAGAGATTGTATGGGGAAAATTATGATGTAATCCAGTTGGAACTGATCGGATACAATGATATACATATAGTTTCGTTGGAGCTGATTGGACGCAATGCTACACATATGTTGTTTTCGTCATTGATACGCCCGTCGCCGTGAGATTGCAGACGATCTGGTGGTGGTAAATTTCGCGCTCAGCAGGGTTTCAATGCTTTTCACGAAGTTTTAACAAATGGCAGCATTATGGCAATCGCTTTGTTTTCGAGATAAATGTCTGAACCCCATCAACTATTTTAATATTTTCGCGATGACTGAGTAGCTGTACATAAAAAGAGTATTTCTGATCAAATAACATCAGTATGGCGCATAGAAGTTCAGTCTTAGGACCACTGTATTCCAAAAAGTAATGATATGCTTTTTCTATTTGCCACAATGACAGAGAGGGGACGTTTTAATGTGATTACTCAATTGGCCATAGTTCAAACTACTGCATTTCATTCTTAAACGAGAATGGAGTACTTGTGCATCTATACGTCGGACATGCTGGGTTACCCAGCTGTCCAATTATTGTAATCTCTGTGACACTTACTGTATGTAATATCAAATAAAATGCGTTGTTGTAATTTGGAGTCTGGAAGCCTGAACACGTCTTTAATCACTTAAGAAATGTCACCGGGCTCAATTTTCAGCAAAAGAATTATGTTGGGTCTCAGTATGATCAATTTGGGAAATTTGGTAAAGTTCTGAACAAAAATATGTAATTTTTCGACCAAAAACGTGTTTGGGGGAGGAGAAGCTAAAATTCATTATTTCGCAAATTGTTCTAAATTTCTGTTAACTTCTTTCTGCATATGCTTGGCAGATAACTGCATCACCATAAGAATTAAATATTTGGGCATTATAACAATATCCATTTGAATGATAATGTTCGAAAAATAATATTTTTGTGAAAAAGTGTGATTTTTCAGATAAAAATAAATGTTTTGGCTCCAAATGGCAGGAAAATCTAAATTAACCAACACTTTTTCATATCAGGTAGAGGTATGGTATGATGTAGTAATTTTAATCCCAACAATATGGGCAAATAGGCTAGGACATAGCCACAGCCCACAGGGCTCACTTTACCAAAATCGTTAATTTCTGGAAAAAGTCACTGGAGGGTATCGCTCATCGTCAATTTGACAATAGCCACCACCTATTCCGTTATTTTTCCGTTTCTGTCAAATTCTTTCTACTTGTGATGTCCAGATAACTACTGAGCCATATGAATTATATAGTTGGTCACGTGTTGTTTATAACAAAGGTTTTAGTACTTAACATCGATGTTAATGCATGCAAAATTACCTGTTATCAATAAAATAATTGTTGTTGTTGTAACTGGGGATCTGAAAGCCTGAACACATCTGTAATCGATTAAACGGCATCTCTGGACAAGACTTTTAGTACAAGATTCATATTGGGTCCCATTCAGATCAATTCGAAAATGTTTGTAATGTCATTATCAAAAATATGTAATTTTTTTTTCGACCAAAAACGTGTTTGGGGGAGGGGTAGCTAAAATCCAATATCTCGCAAACCGTTCAAAATATTTGTTAACTTCTTTCTTCATATGCTTGTTAGATAACTACTACACCATATGGACTAAATATTTCAATATTATTGCAATATACGTTTGAATGATAATGTTCGAAAAATATAATTTATTTGAAAAAGAGCGATTTTTCAACAAAAAATAAATGTTTCGGCTCCAAATGGAACGAAAATCCAAATTAACCAACACTTCTTGCATATCAGGTACACATATGGTATGCTGTAGTCATTTTAACACCAACAATGTGGGCAAATAACTTAGGACATAGCCACAGGGCTCACTTTACCAAAATCGTTAATTTCTGGGAAAAGTCACTGGTGGGTATCGTTCATCGTCAATTTGAGAATAGCCACCACCTATTCCGTTATTTTTCACTATCATTTTCATAAAGAGTATATATTTCTCCTTTAAAAAAAGTTAGTTTTAACTTGTTCTACCGTGGGTAGGGGTATCTCGAAAACTAGAGCTCTTTTTCGATTTGGCCGCTGCACTATAAGTCCAGCCAGTTATGGGGCCATCTCCTTTTATACTCAACAGAATATGCAACAAATGAATGTATTTGAGCCATGTATTAGTGCAAAATACAATCATGTGCTCTGTGAACGATGCAAACAACATGGTAATTATAATGAACATGAGACAGACAATAAATCTTTTATTATACTGATATACAGTAATGCTCTAATTAATCGACCTCTTAACCAAAGCAGAATTATGGGTAACTTTTCAGGATTTAGTCGGAAATATGGCTTGTTGCCATTCATCGGAAAGCTCTCCCCGAGAGCTTTCCGATGAATGACAACAAGCCATATTTCTGACTAAATCCTGAAAAGTTACCCATGATAATTCTGCTTTGGTTAAGAGGTCGATTAATTAGAGCATTACAGTAGCTGATCACTCAGTGGATGTCTGGTTCTTTTGAAGAAATATCTCAAATAAGCATATATTTATTTTCTGAGTTCTGTCAGAAGGTATTGAAGCCAGGGTCTCGATCTTTTCAAACTGAAAAGCAAGTGCAAATAATATGATATGTCCCTACACTGTTTTGGACTCAAGTCATAAACCCATGTTCATTATAATTACCATGTTGTTTGCATCGTTCATAGAGCACATTAGATCATGCCATGAATATCTACCCTGGCTAATGCCAGGGGATCTTAAGAAGTCGAAAAAAAAAAAGCGGGGAATATTTTCTTAGTAATTATCTGTTCCTTAATAATGTACTCCACTGAAGGTGAAGGTCCCAACTCCAAATTACATGCTTTTCTGTGACTTTTCTGAGCCGATATTGCAATAAACATTGAATTAATTTCCCAGGAGAAAGCCCATAATTGTAAGCAACGCAAAGTCGCTCACAAAGTCACTTAAATTGTGAAATTTCGAGTTAAGACCTTCACCTACAGTGTAGTACATTATTAAGGAACATATAATAACAAAGAAATTTATTCCCTGCATTATTTTTTCAACTTCATAAGGGTCCCTGTCATAACTTCAAAAAGATCCAAGGTTTTGTACTGATTGAATATGATCTCTATGGGCATTAGCCAGAGTAGAGTTTCATGGCATGAACTAAAGAGCACATGAATTTATTTGGCACTAATACAATAAATACATGGCTCAAATTCATTCATTTGTTGTATATATTCTGTTGCAAGTAAAAAAGGAATTGGTCCCATAAATGGCCGGATTAAGTGTACAGTACCCCTTTAAAGCTTGTTTTCTCAGGTGTAATGAATTGAAATTTTTTAAGAGGTCCACTCGTGGCAGTTAGGAAAAATATCTGAAAGTGTCAAATGAAATTAAAGTGGAAATGAACATTTCCACAAATTGAATATTTTCAATATATAAATGATATATGGTATCAATATACAGAAGAACGATGTTAACCTGTTAGTTGACAGCTACAACTACATGTAGACTTACTAGAGGTGAGACTGTCCCAATGGGACTGCGGATACCCCCACAGTGCAATTGGGCTACATTCAGTGTAGCCATATTAACATATTATTTTTCAAAAGAAAAACACAAGGAATGCAAGCTCCGACAAAATGATGCATATTGCCAAAAAGTTGAAACGAGGGATAATTCCACTAAATAAAGTTGTACGGACCTAATAGTTGCAGGTGCACAGGTCCCCATGGTTCTGGGTATATGTGTGAAGTTTAAAAAAATGGACCAGAAAATGTTGGAATAAAAGCCGGGACAAACTTGCTGATTCATATATACCCCCATAACTTTGTTAAAAGGGTATACATGTAACTAGTATTATTAAACCAAAATTTCCACAAATTGAATATTTTCAATATATAAATGATATATGGTATCAATATACAGATGAATGAAGTTAACCTGTAAGTTGACAGCCACAACTAGTGGTTAATGCTGCAACAGCGCAGCTTTTGTCATGATAGGGTTAAAGCAGAATTACATAAGATTGCTCAATGCCCTATGAATTAGAGAAGGCAAACTCCAACAGAAATACAGTAGCTTCCCCTAGGCTGTGTTCAGACACACACAAGCACAAAGCTGAATTAATATGCAGTCCAGGATATGTAACTCTATAAAATAAGTGGAACATGATGCCAGACTATTAATCCTTTCTATACAGGGTTCGCGCTGCCACTTGCCAAATTTGCCAATGTTGCCAATGGCAAAAAATATTTTCATTTGGCAAAAATGTTGGCAAGTCACTTTTGATTCCTTAAGAAAGTTTAATAATGTGTCAACCAATACCACTCATTTCAGCAAACTCTTTCATTAATGGTATTATTGGTGGTGATATATAAGGTTATGCGAAGTTAACACCTCTATCAAGATGCAATTAATCTGATATCATTAGTATCGACGGGTGGAGGGTTTGGTAGTATGGCTGTGGTGGTGTTTACATACGTAGCTAATCATCTTTGTATCGATGTGCCTTTCTGATGAAGAAACCCTTCCACAATTTCATTGTTATGCTGTTGGTTTATTGTTCTATGATAAACCCATTAATAGAGGCAAGAATTATTAATAATGAACTGCTTTCCTATCGATATCAAAGGTAGCTCCATCAGCGATTGACGAAATAATCAAAATAAAAGACACAATGTTGTATAAACTGTGGCCAACTTCTGACAGCATTTGGCAAAAATTATTTTCATTTGGAAAAATATTTGGTAAAAGTAAACTTCGGGCCAGCGCAGACCCTGTTTCTATACTATCACTCATTGACGAGTAGTTATCCCTTAGGAAATGTTCAGATAATTAGTCCAACCAAACAACCATTGGTCAATTGTTGAACTTATCATATCAACATTTCCCTCCAATAAATAGGATTCTTTCTGCACTTTGATTATCTCTAGACTCTCATCTGCTTTCCTGGATACCGCTCCAGATAATAATAGACCGTTCCAAGGTATACTTTTATTACTGAATGGGAGAATCCATTCAGTACAGAAAGGGTTAAACATGTACCTATATAAAATACCTCTGTAAAGTGGTGCAAATGAAAGTCTGCTGATCCATGTTATTAAAAGATTTAACTTCCGAGGACAGTCCCAAGATAAAGTTGCTTATGAAAACTATTTTTCGGATGAGTTGATAAGGGAGGAAGCAAATAACATATTGCATGAAATGATGAAATCGTGGAAATCCTTTCTGTATTGAATGGATTCTCCCATTCAGTTATAAAAGTATACATATGAATAGTCTATTAATCATTTGGAGGGGTGTTCAGGAAAAATGAGCAGAAGAACAAAAAGATAATACAAGTGCAGAGGATACATTTTCATTGAAGGGAAATTTTCATATAGGTCGTTTGTTGAACTTATTATCTGATATTTCCTAAGGGAACTTCTCATCAATGAGTATTTAGTATAGAAAGGGTTAATTTGATTAGCCCTTCTGTGACTGGAGCTGGAGTATTGTGAAAACCCTGTGCCAATGCATTCTCTTAAATATGTGAGTCTCCCATAGGGAGCCTCACATATATAAAAGAATTCATTGGCCAAACAATAGTTACCTTGACCTTGAAAGCCAGTGCATTCTCTTATATATGTGAGGCTCTCTATCGGAGACTTGCATATATAAGAGAATGCACTGGCACATGATCTGTTATGCTGCACCAGCGCAGTTCCCATCATGATTTAAAACAGCAACCAGTTGGAAAGGGGGGGGGCTGCATATCAAATTTCCAGTATGTGGGAATTTAGGTCTTGTTCAAGCAAGGGGGGCGGGGGCATTGGACATCCCTTAACACCACACCAATCATGGCCAATGGAGACCCACCAGCCATGTCGCTGTGGTTATAACACATTTGGCCAGTCCTACTATTAAAAGTGTTAACTCTTTACCCAACAGAAGGGCCCTGTGCCAATGCATTCTCTTATATATGCGAGTCGACCATAGGTCGCCTCGCATATATAAGAGAATGCATTGGCTTAACACATTAAAAATTATAAAATTGTTAAAGAATGTAAGAAAAAATGGTAAAAAGTGTTAAAAAAAAAAGAAAAAAGGCCAATGCATTCTCTTATATATGCGAGGCGACCTATGGTCGACTCGCATATATAAGAGAATGCATTGGCACAGGGCATAACTGTAACTATCACAATGTGGTCAAGGAGCCGGTTCCAATGATATCCATATTTGTATGGTTCTATTGAGACAGACCGAAGATATTTTAGGCTGTTGAAGCTTTATTTGGCCGGTTTTGGCCGGTTTGTTGGGTAAAGGGTTAAAGCAGAATTACATATAAAGATTACCAACAAACACAAGCAAAAATCAGAATCAATATGCAGTCTAGGATCTGTAACTCTATATATTTAATGGAATTAAGATATCAGACCAACATGTCAAGATAAAAGTGATGAAGGCAGCAGATATTTTTATTTATTATTTAAAGTGATGAAGGCAGCAGATATTTTTATTTATTATTTATTTCAAATTATTTTTGTGAGGAGGCTGGTATTTTCAATATAAAATATTTATATTAGTCCCATATTCACAGGTGACACTAAATATGGGAAATATACCAAATCAGGACTGATGACAGTGATGTCCATCACATTTATCCTTAAATGCCCACTTAATTATTGAACCCCCAGATCACATATATAAAATATATGCCATATTATAAACCATTTAAAAGAGGAAACTCCAAAACATTGAATAAACTGTGAACATGTTGTTTTTGTTGAGTTACCAATGTGTTTTTGTGCTAAAGTTTCATCTGGTTTTTGTTGTGCAAAGTGTATTATTTTCAATGGAGGGGGAATAACTCTATATTTTAAAGATAGAGTTAGTCCCCATCCATTGAAAATACATTTTTAGTTTGAATTCTGTTGCATTCTGGGAACCATAATGTGGGGGGAATCTTTTATGATTTCAGCTGTTTTCTATTTCTCTATGGGCATCTTCTGAGACAGACCTTTCAAGTGGTGATGAATTATAGTATTTTAATCATATTTTATGGCATACCTTGTTATTTAAACTTTATATCAAGGCACTATAAAACAGATAATCGGTGACTCGAAAATTAAGTGGGCGTTTAGTTTCAAACTGAGAGCTTTCCGATGAATGGCAACAAGCCATATTTCCAACTAAATCCTGAAAAATTACCCACAATTCTGCTGTGGTTAAGGAGTCAATTATTTAGGGAATTACTGTACATGAATTCATTGAATCTATACTAATAATGCTCAGTTATATTTGTTTGTTTGTTTGTCTGGGCTATAAGCAACCAAATGGCCAGACCATCGGAGCTGAAAATGTGTTCATAGGAGAAATTTGATCCAGGGAATCTTATTAGATAAGTCCAACTGACCTCAGATGTCTTAAAATGGCACTAATTAATTAATAATTAATTTATATATATATTGGCTTAATAGGCAACCAAACACCTAGACAATCAAAGCTAAAAAAATTAAAGAGAGAACAATTGACCTGGGGAGTGTCATGGTAGAGTGTGTTTGACATCAGATGTATTAAAAGGGCACTAATAATGAATGTAACTAAATAATTACTTACATACCCAAAATGGTTGGAATCTGGTCATTGAAAATTGATTCACAGGGGTAAATTGATCGGAGGAGTGTCATGTGATAGGTGCCGTTGATCTCAGACAACTTAAATGGGCACTAATAAATAATTTTTATTAAATAATTAAGCATATACACAAAATGGTTGGACCCTGGTCACTGGAAAGTGGTATGTATAGGTAAATTGACCCAGGAAGTACCATTGGATAGGTGTCGTTGACCCTAAATGGGAACTTAATAATTATATTATCATATATGAGCAATAAAGAGCGTTTCATATCAGCTTAGATGATATGCAGGAAAATTGGTACACATGGGTCAGCTGACCAGATGAATGTCATCTGATAGGTGCCTTTGTCCTCAGATGACTTGAACTGGGACTAATAAATTATATTAACATATATGATCAATGAAGAGTCTTTATTAATTATTATCAGCTCAGAAGATGTGTGGGTAAATTGGCACATTGAGGTAATTGAACATGAGCACTTTTGGAGCATGATATGACATAGTGTCCAAATATAGCCTGTACCGGTATTTCTTAAACACGCAAATGGTTACCAGCTGATTTTCAACACATTTTCCATGGTCCCCAGATTCCAGTTCCGCTGTGTACACATGCAGAGCAGGGAGTAGCAATGTAGCTATACTAATAATTACTACAATACCTCTGTAGCACAGCACCAGTGTGTATCACACAGTCCTTCGATTTTGAGGCGCGCAATTGCGCTTGCGCGCCTTGGCGCACGTGGATCTAAAAACCAGCGAGTTATTAAATGCGCACGCCGAAAAATTTAAATGCGCGCGTCGGAATTTGCAGCCAGTGAACGAGATTTTAACAAACAGCACATCAATGGTTAAACGCCGACAAGACTATTCACCGTGTATCTTTCTCAGTAGCGATGATGTTGATTACGAACATAATAACAAAGATCAAAGCGGCCGCCGGCGTCTTTCTCACTCAATGATTGGGGTACACCTCGTCACAACTGCTGCACGTGCGAGTTCTTTCTCACTCAATGATTGGGGTACACCTCGTCACAACTGCTGCACATGCGAGTTCCCGCAAAAAACAGTGTCAATTCTTTGGCAGCCTCGTTTGATGTTTCGGCATGCGGGATTCGCCGATTCATTTGAATATTATTGCCATAGATTAGGTTTTAAGTTTAACTATACTTCGAAGCTATACTTCGAAGCCAGTATCTCTCGACTCGGAGAAAGCGAAAAATGGACATTGGGGCCTCCTCAAATACCGACTCTATCAAAACGAAAGAGAGCCCCGGTTGATTCGACGGATTCCGGTGAATCTGATTGCGGTAACGATTCCACTTCCGAGTTTTAAGTTTTAAGCGACTGCGAGTCTGGTGAGCATGCGCTCTCAGACGCGGAAGTGGACTCATTACCGTGATTAGATTCACCTGGATTGCCAGATAATCGGATTATTGGACTAGATATTGTACTACAATATAAACATATGTTTTTATTTCTGTTTTCACTTTAAGTTGCCAAAGGCACACTTGGAATTACACGTGTGTATCATTATAATTGTGTTTGTCTTTATTCAGTAATCATTTCATCCATGTTAATTTAAATTGTGCTCCCGCAAAAAAGGCGCGCGCAAATTCCAAAAGCTCCGAGCGATATATCGCGCACCTACGTTTTCCAAATTCGAAGGACTGAGCACAGCTAAAAGTCTGCAGATCAAGTCTTTTTTTAAAGGATTTATTCAGTCCAGAAACTACAAAACGCAATCAGAAAGCCCTCCCTGTTGTGATTAAAATGATCCAAGTCCCATTCCGATCGCATAAT
Organism: Siphonodentalium dalli; assembly: GCA_032622095.1. NCBI lineage: Eukaryota > Metazoa > Mollusca > Scaphopoda > Gadilida > Siphonodentaliidae > Siphonodentalium > Siphonodentalium dalli. The sequence continues at coordinate 191,692,848 of CP136063.1, read as the reverse complement.
AAATAACTCGTAAAATAAATAAATAATACCACCACCGGTATTCGGAGATTTCCGTGACTAAACTACGAGTGACGTAGTTGTGGGAGAGCAAATTAAAAACACATGACATATCTAAATAGAGCACGTTCATAATTGAGAACGCTCTTTATTGTCTATACCGCGGCGAAAACATGGACGCTCTTTATTAGAGGCAATCATTGGATTTTTTCTAGGCTAACAATTAAAAAAATATCCTCTCTAGAAAGTCAATATCTGCATCAAAACGTAAAATAAAACGAAAAAAATAAACGAACAACGAACAGCAAACACAAACTGAAAAACAATGCCAGGCAAGCCTTCAATTAAAAAAAATGTTGTTATGCCAAACTGCAGCCTAATTAATAATTATTGTAGTTTCGACAGTCTGTTGTGTATTCGAGTGAATTATTTTGTTTACGCACTATCGATCTTGACTGGAAGGATTTTATCAAGCTGTTCACAGTCATGCACTACTCCACACAATATGTTTCGTGTGAAGAAACAGACATGAACATTAATTATTATGACGAATATAAGCCATCATGATACATGTACTAGTATAATAACCACCACCTTTTTAATCACACCCTATTTGTGTTTAATTGTACTCCTATAGCGCACAACGGGATGACACTAGTGTGTGAACTAGCTTCTGAAATTGGTACCATACAACGAAGAAGAAGCTATCAGGAACATATCCAGGCAGGTTTTCATACCGTTTACCGGTTTGGGCGCCCAAACTCATGGCGCCCAAATAATAAAAATTTGGAGAATTTTTTTTTTTTTTTTTAATTTGCCAATTCAGGTCCCAATTCATATCATAACAAGATACAAAACATTTATATATTTATATATATTAACATAAGACGTTAATGTTTATCAGTTGGAATACTGTAGTATGTTTGGCTTTATCTAGCTTTCATCTGTGCAAACTTCAAATAGTTTGAGATCAGGTTTGCTATCATTCAGCCTTCAGACTAGTATTTCAATCAAATTCAAGTGATCAAATCAACCTGGTTATCAGGTGGGATCTCATAATACCAAATGAATAATTAACATATACTAACTTAATAGATATTGTTTCTGCACTACTTCTAGTATATTATGTATGTGTTTCTCAATTGAATATTAGAAAATAGCCTACATGTATTATATGAATTAGATTGATAACAGTAAGTCTCATATCAAGCAGGATAAGCATAATCAATTGAACCAAAAGATATCTGACAATAACTTATAAGCATTGCCAAGACCATACATATATATTTACACACTAAGTGTTGTCATCACTAAATCCAGCATTCTGATTGGTCGGCGCCCAAGTGGCTAGTTGCAGTTATTTCTCGGTGAATGCGTAACGCCTCATAACACCAAGCTAATAACACCATCGATACGTCATTAGGTTTGGAAAGACGAACGCGTAATGCTTTGGGCGCATTTTGACTCGCGCAGGATTGACTTAATACATCATCGGGTTTCAACATGAAGAGAAATTGTTCCTATTAACTTTTGCCAAGGGTGCTATTGGGTATTTTGGGCTGATCTTGTCACGATACACTTTTCGATTTAAATATATTTACAAAAGCGGCTTTTTCGCTAAATGTATATAAATATAAGGATTAACTGTCATGTGGACTATTTTTATGGAGATGTAACGGTGAGGTAAGTGGACATAACTTGTATGTAAAACCCGAATGTCCACTTACCTCACCGTTACATCTCCATAAAAACAGTCCACATGACAGTTAATCCTTATATAAACAAAATTCCAAAGTTTCATCAAATTGACTTCTCAGTAAAATTCAAAATACTGACTCAGAGAGCCCTAGATTAGCTTGCAATGCAATGGATTTTCATCATCAGGGGGACACCCCTTCCCGATCCTCCCCCACTCAGGCCTTCGGGATATGCCTTCGGCATATCATTGCCCGAAAACAGGTGTCCCCAAAAAATCTCTGGATCCTTCACTGGTTATATGACATAACTTTCTGCATAAATTAATCTCATTTCACACAACTTTTATTGCCTCAAAGTGCATTTTAGCCATCATTATTCGTTACATAATCCAACATTCTAGCAAATCCAGTTCATAATTCAGCACATTCAAACAGTTTTATTCCGTGATCGCTATTTATCGTAAAGGCCTAGCTAATTAACCGCCGACTGCAATATATTATACGTAATTTATCAACTCGTTACGCGATTGGCGTAATTATTTCAAGCTCCACCCACCGCTGTCGATGCAGATGATCGGTCATGTGACTGCGTTGTGGTCATGTGATCGCACTCACGTGATTTACACTTCGGATATTTCCGCGATTTTTTTAATATCATAATAATAAAAATACTATCTGCTCAATTTTGAATTTTCTTGGCGAAATGGGTCTGTTAGACATATATTAGTATTAGGACGATAAAAAAAATATTTTTTTGACAGACTAATTCCTTTAAAGATGGTCTATCTCTTTGTAAACATGTGTTATATAGTTCCGGGGTATAAAATATTAGATATGAATCGAAGGCCCCTGTCCGGAAATGCTTCTATCGATTAATATTGATTATATTTTGAATTTTTCTGGTCTAAAAACGTGTGGTTGTTATGCTAATGAACAATAATGGTTACTATTAACAGAGACCCGAAATTTTCTTTTGCAATTTTGTTACACATAACCATTAATTAGACTCATTATCGCTTATAACTATGTAATAAAACAATACAAACAATCAATCTGGGACATTTGATGTTCGGAGCCATGCTATGAGAACACACTAATGATCTATATCACTATATGGTATCGCCTGAACGGTCTGTTCTAAAAATAGAACAATGAAGTGTCCCACTTAAATCATCTCATTTTATAATAAAATATTCTAAATAAAATCAATATTAATTGATAGAAGCGTTTTCAGACAGGGGTCTTCAATTCATATTTATTATTTTATACCCACGAAACTATTTCAAAATTGTTATATAAATAGATAATCCATCTTTAAGTTATTAACTTTCAGGTCAATCAAATCTAAATGAATAAAAACAGACAGTCGGCTAGACAGACACGGATGGACAAAACAAAAACATGTATTAAGATGAACATATATAAAAGGATCTACCTGAATCTGTACAGTGTGGTTCTTGAATTCCAGCCGTCTCTTGATTTCATCCATGATCTGGACTTAAATATTTGTATCTGAAAAAAACATATAATAATTTACTAATATATTAAAAGGAGGAGACTAATATTCCTTCTTGTTAATGCCTACTGGTTGTAGGGTGCAGAGAGTAAGATCAACTCTATCTCTCTTTCTTTGCTAGGTCATGCCATGAATCTCTACGTTAGCCAGAGTAGAGATTCATGGCATGCATGATCAATTTCTTTGCATACTGAGGTACTGACTCTATCTCTCTTTCGACATAATGATACAATAGGTACCCAGAACATTAACTAGTATTGAAATTACAGGTACTAGACGATACATACCCGCAGTTGAAATGAACAATGATGAATACAGCGACATACCCATATCATTACTGGGTTCAGTTGTCTGAATTGGGGCCTTAGAAATGTCTAAAAATCAAAGCATAATGGTCCAAGGAGATCAGAAATTAATCTGTTTTTAATATTAAGCTGCTATTTATGATGTGAAACACCTTTATGTACCCACAGAATTAGAACCTGGAGTATGGGAACACTCTGTTTATCATAGTTGATGTCTGTCATTGTAAACTAATGTCATTGTAAACTAATATGTAACGTATCACTATCTGTCACCACCAAACTGTGCTATCATATGGATCCGAGCCAGCTTGTACCAGGGCCAACTTGGTCCAGACAGTTTTTGGGATGAGCTGGCCTGGCTTTTGTGGCTGTGTTGGCCCAGGAATTAAATTTGTGGATATGAATTTCTTAAGTTAAGATGATGGTATATTTCAGGGTTTTGTCCATCAATTTTGACATTTTGATTACTTTAGGGATGTTTGTTTACGAAGACAATTTCCAGTAATCACATTTGTAGGTTTGAACGAGAAACCGGCGAATTCATGAATAAACAATAATGAACTGTTTTCACATTCTGAATAAATTTCTCTGATTCTCTATGAGTTCATTTCACTATCACTGCATGGGTTAATTTGGGGAAACCAATAGAAGCCACTGTTTTCCTCACACCTGGACAAGTAGGTGTTTCTTTCTCCTGACGTCCCAGCCAGTGTCCACCAAAACATTGAATTTGCTCACTGATCGTTTTGCTCTGGTAACTATACGGACCATACTTTTGGTGAACATGTACTAGAGTTTATATGTTCGTTCCAGTTGCTTGACCACTGAATGTTAACCCGAGGTGTTTGTGGGAAGGAACTTTGATGATTAACTGATCACTCGTGCATTTCAAGAATGGAGTACTTGTGATCTGCGACACTTACCGGTACTGAGGTAATAGTAAATAGGGACACGCCAGGTGCTTGAGTTTAGTTATTATTGTATTATTGCATATGGTGTCAGGTATAGAGCTCCACTCACAGTCACTTATAGCAGATGGCAAAATTTAATTCATGTAATAGTTGTATGTGATATCGGGTAGCAACCATATGAGCTCGAAATGAAAGTTATAACCGATATCATAAGAATCAACTGTGCGCACAAGATTTCTCAATATACAGTAATGCCCAAAATAATTAATTCCTTAACCAAAAGCCGGAACATATGTTCGATATTTTGGCATAAAAGCAACACATTTCTAGTGATGAACAGATTAACTGAAACGGAACTTGGCCTATATTTTCGTTTGTCTGTTTATAATCGGCATTGAAAAAAAATCCTCTCGTTCCGATGGTGGTTCCGATTATTTCCGCTTTTCCAGTAAAGTAAGAAAATGGTAAATCAACATTCAAATGAATAGTTGTGTTATGTCTTCTATGGTAAGTAATGGTAAGTATGGTCAGCCTATTATATTTAAATGAATATATGGTCGTTAATACGGCGAATATGTGTTAAAACATAACCATACATAGGAAATTACATAATTGGCAATTAACCGGCCGACATATTATTGATACGGAAAACCAAAACCTGTCTTAACGACAAATTATGTAGAAGAATTGAACCCGTATACATGTATGCAGTTTTGTAGCTGTATCATTCTCAATTATCAAATCAAAGCTCGTTTTTATATGCATAGAATACGAGACAACGTGGCAGCTAATATATTCTCATCCGGTATTAAATGGCGCCCAAAATCGTATTTAGCCGACTGCTATGAAACACTAGCAATTTCGACGACCGTTGCCATACATGTATATATATATATATTTCCCAAATCGATTCATCACTACAAATTTCACATTAAATAGGACTACACTTGTAAAACTCGCATACCAGAACAAATTCAACCTGTTACATGTTGGCATAAACTTTCCAATTGTTGAAACTAAAGGCCTACTGTACACCCCACCCACTATATAGCTTTCTTTGCATCTCTGTATGTGGCTTGACAACCAGTTAGCATTAGTATGTAGCACCTACTACATATATATGTCAACAAAAATCATTCACTCCATAAAATGATAACTATATAGTTCCCATAATGACCATAAAAATCAGCCTGTTCCTATGTGGTCTGGAACAATGAAACTGAGAAATCAGTTTGGGGTGGCCTGAATAAATTATGTTAATTTCGCGTGTTTTCCCAGATTTCCGATCTATTACGCATGCGGTTACTTTCGTTTTCATGAGTGCGCGTCCGGGCAGACGGTTTTAATATTTTTGTCCATTGTCGTTCTGACAAAATTTTATGGATTAATAGTGACACAAATTTATGCTAGTTAGTTAAGTCTGACATGATATTTAACATTCCAACAAAAGGTATGTGTTTTTTATTTATAATTTTATTTGTGTCATTAGACGTGAACACTGAACAATGTAATTTAAAGGGGCATGTCCTATCCGCATTTATTTTGCGGATTCGTTGCGAGTAACGCTTTCACGTCCTGTATTAGACAATGAGGAATTAAGATCAGGGGCGCCGGAAGAGGGGGGGGCAGAGGGGGCAGCTGACCCCCCTGCCCTTGACCAAGGGGGCGAGCGGGGGCAGGACTTGCCCTTTTTCTGGAGACAGAAAATGCTTTTTGTGTGTTTAATCTCGTGTTTTTATAGCAAAATGCGACTTTTTTTGTCCAAATACCACCAATTTCACAAGGAATATTAATTTTTTGTCAATTTTATCACAAAACGGCCATAAAAACCGACAAATACCATTAAAATAGGGATTTTTGCCACAAAGAATTTATGGTTATTTTCCCGAGTTTGCGGAGAAAATGCCCTTTTTTTTTGCAGAAAAGTGCCCTTTTTGTAGGCTCTGCCCCCCTGCCCTTGGATGCTTCCGGCGCCCCTGATTAAGATAGCATAACTGTCCAAATATTAAAATATATCTTAATCCGAATCGTCTAATTTGTTGGTCTAGTGTTGGTAGGGAATGCTATACATAATCTATCCAGTGCTGCAAATGCAATAAAAAATTAAAAAATTAAATCGACCCCTGGCTGGATCTCACTTGCATTATTAGGGACTATTTTGATTTTTCATTTGAAACTGTTAATTGTTTCAAGTTTGTGACAGCTCAGCAAAAATGCCCTTTTATTTTTTAGTTTATCAAAGAATAAAACCGACCCCTCAAACTACAGGCCAATCACCTTAACATGTATCATGTGTAAGATTGCAGAGCATATAATTGCATCTCATATAAGTACTCACTTCAAAACCCATAACATCCTGTATGACTTACAACATGGCTTTCGTGAACGTCGGTCCTGCGAAACACAATTAGTACAACTTATTGACAACCTTATTGGAAACCTTTTTGCAGGACACCAAACTGACTTAATACTGTTAGATTTTAGCAAAGCTTTTGATAAAGTTAACCACATAAAGCTACTCTACAAATTAAATGAACACGGCATCAGAGGCCCAATCTTAAACTGGATTAGATCCTTCCTATATGGCCGCAGACAAGTAGTTGTCCTGGAAGGGGAAACCTCAGCTTCAGTCCCTGTCACATCAGGGGTGCCTCAGGGCTCTGTCCTGGGCCCCCTACTGTTTTTACTGTATATTAATGATCTCCCTGACGAATTAATATCACAAACCAGACTTTTTGCAGATGACACAGCCATATATATAACGATCAAACGCCCCTCAGATCACAACACTCTACAAACCGATCTAATTAAATTGGAGGAATGGGAAAGAAAATGGGATATGTCGTTCAATCCGGGAAAATGCCAAGTATTAACAGTGGCTCGCAAGAAAAACCCAGTTTACCATCAATACATCTTGCATGGGCAAATCTTGCAACATAACAGCACAGCCCGCTATCTCGGGGTTGACCTAACCACAAACATGTCATTCAACGAACATATAAATAAAATAACATCAAGTGCAAACCAAACTCTTGGATTCCTGAAAAGAAATATAAAAACCAAAAATGAAGTTATTCGTAAATTAGCATATCAAGCTGTGGTACGGCCTAAATTAGAATATGCAGCAAGCGCATGGTCACCTTACACAGCCACAAATATCATAGAAATTGAAAAAGTTCAGAACAGGGCTGTACGGTGGATAAAAAATCAATATTCAAGATATGCAAGTGTTTCGGCTATGACTTCTGATCTAAATTTAAAATCACTGGAGGCCAGAAGAAATATATCACGGCTGTGTCTCTTCCAAAAAACCATCCAAAACCATGTGGAAATTCAAATTCCAACATATCTTGAAAAGCCCACAAGAAAAACTTGATTCCACCATCAGGAAACATTCAGACGCATTCATACAGGCCCAACTTACTTCAGATATTCCTTCTTCCCTGCCACTGCAATTCTCTGGAATAACCTAAACCCTGACCTGGTCACACTCTCAGACCCTGACATGTTCAGAAAGGGTGTGTACCAGCATATCAAATAATTGGCTCAAATTATCATTCTTTTAACCTAGTGTTTTTAACTGTTTTTATCTCTCTTCTGTAACATAAAACCTATAAACCTTATTCTCCTATCTCACTGGCATCTCCTTTCTGAACAAACGCTACCTCTATTCTGCACAGACGCGCACTGGATATAATACCCGATAAGGGGGTCTCCAGTAACTAGGTAACGATAGATAGATAGATAGAATTTGTCTAAAGCCGTGGCTTTTACGTCTACCGTCTAACTAGTCAAATATTAAATGTTTGAGTGGTCTTGCCTTTGAAACCCTAACTATTGTTGTGCGAAATTAACCAGTTTAAAGCACTCAGTTACAAGAATAACATCAGCCTCAGGATCACGATTGAATCGCGGCAAAATCGTGAAAACGAAACCGGATACAGTATTGTGCAGGACGTTTCGTACCGTAAATATTTCGTACTTAGTTGTTTCGTACAGGGTGATGCTCAAACTCCACGCAGCTCCCTCTACGTTAGCACTGCGATATAGCACTGCTTCAAGGATGGTACTCTGCGGACCGATACATATATTTTAACATGTCGTCTGAACTATATTTAGTCACCTATTATCTTATTTTGACCACCAAAAGTTTGCAATAATGGTAATTCTTTCGGTATTGATAAGAACAATTATACTGAGCCAGACATAGACAATTTTAATCCTAAAACATAAGACCTATAAGAACACGTAAGAAATCCTTACCAATTTTCCTTATGGCAGTGATATCTCAGCGGAGCGATGGGAGTAGGGTCCTGCGAATATTCGATATTCGATTCGAGATTCGATTCGAAAGTCAAATTCGATTCGAATTCGAGTCGAAATTTCCAACTCGAAATTTCGAATATATATGGATGAAATTATTAGCTGCTTACGAACACGTACATACGTCGATCTTAGCTGTTTCTGTGCCATTTAATTACCTAAAATTATGAATACATGTATGTGCGCTTTATAATTCTTATTGTACATCACGAATATACGCATGCTATTAAATATATTTATGGCCAGTAATTAGCCACCAGATTATGACCACTAAATACGTCTGAATTCTAGCTTTGAACATGATTGCCAAAAGCTCTGAATATGGGAGATAACTCTGCCTGGAGTTTGGGTGATGTTCCCTCTGACCATGTTATACTAAGTTCATAATTGTCTTATAGCCAAGTTATCGGGCTAAACCATCCAAAATAAAACTTTTACATTTTTTTTTCGTTTTTCCGTTTTTTTTAACAAAAACCGGTTTCACATGATTACATTGAGCTTAGAACTTCTTCTTCATATGACAGCTAGCTGTCATTTACTGACAAGACTTTGTGTGAGCCGTCTGGAGGACAGTTTAAATTCCAAGACAATTTGGGATTCAATGGTGTTAGTTTGAGTCAAAGGTGAGATGATAGGTGACTTTTATATTTGAGCGCCTAAATTTTGGTGGTCGATATATATTAATTTTTAATTTTGTTTATGATTTTTTTTTTATCACTTCATGATATTAATTAAAAGGAGAATAGAATTATTTACAGCTGCCAGTGACTATTTCTCAGTATTTTTGCGACGTTTTCTTTTGGCCATTATGATTTGATTATGGACTGCATTGATCAATGAAGGTGAGAGCTGTGACTTGAAGAAGATATTTTTAAATCAGAAGAATCTTAATTAATTAAGTGTCATACATAATGACATTTTCAAGCCAAAAACTTAAAATAACATAATTATATTGCTCTCGGTTTTATCATTGATGGGATTATTATATGTCGACAACTAAACTAGACAAACAATTAGGCCCTATATATACGGAAACGGGCCAGCTCGTCCCATGGGCCCACTCGCCCCAGTCGACCTGGGCCAGCTCGCCCGAGCCAGCTCGCCCGGGCCAACTCGGTCCAAGGGATAATGTCTTATTTAAGTTGTTTTCTTTGGTGTCGTTTTGCTTGCTTTCTCTCTCCCTCTTTCTCACCCTCTCTCTCTCTCTAAGACAAAGGGTTGTCGGGAGATAGATTGGATAGTTTGGTAGTAGTGATAATTATTTATTTCGCTGATAACAAGAACAAAAACATAAGAACATTTATATATATATAACATGAACTTGAATGAATATGAAAAATTACGATGACTAAATTTGACGAATATGACGGAATGAATATAATGAATGAATATGACGAATGAATGACGAATTACAGCCTGAAGAAGAAAAAAACAAATGAGTAACTATTAAAGTAAGTAAGTCAGTTAAAATATTCGTTCTAATAAACAAATGACAGTATAATTGCTTAATTAATCGAATTATTTAATTATAGTTGTAATTATAGTGAAATGAACTCAGAGAATAAGAGAAACTTTAATATCCAGAATGTGAAAACAGTTCATTATTGTTATTTATGAATTCGCCGATTCGTTGTTCAAACCAACTAGTGTGATATACTAACAAACGTGCCTAAAGTAATCTAAATGTCAAAATTGATGGACATAACTCTGAAATATATCATAATCTGAACTTAAGAAATTAATATATTAATATATATTAACTTATTTACAACTTTAATACAAATGTAGTACCCGGGTCAACTCGCCCCTGAAAGCTGGGCCAGCTCGCCCCAAAAACTGCCTGGGGCGAGTGGGCCCTGGGGCGAGTGGGCCCGGATCCTTATATACCGACTATATGCATACGTATAGGAATTATGCAAAGATGTGTCGAAATAATTTAGACACTAATAGACACCATATCAGCTCGGAGAGAAAACGGGGATTTGATATTATAGTATATGATATTTGCATGAAGTAGAAATTATGCATTGATTTGCGTATCGAGATCGATCGCTACCGAAACAAGATTCCGCATTCCAAGAGTTGTAATTTGCGGCATATATGTCATGCATCATCAATTCCAGCGTGACGGAATCACTAACAATAATATTATGGACATTCTATTTTTACCCATAGATATTGAGCATGGTATCATTTTGTCGTCATTAATTTTATCATTGTATTGAAGACGTAGTTAATTTGCAAGATGGCGTCTAAATTAAAGTACATATATGCTATATATAATATGACATTCATAATTTTAACGTCGTATGTAGCAACGTGACTTGAACATGTTGAATGGCCCTAGTTACAATAGTAACATGAGACGAACATGGGCCATCTTAAAATATGCTCTTAAATTATCACATAATCTTCCAACAAATATATAATTTCCGGCATCATTTAACGAATATATTTCGCAATAATATGGTCAGATTACAACTGATTAATATAGAGAAATTTCAGGATATACAACCCTTGATCATATGTCACACAAAATTTTCGTGGAATTCATGACATATATATACATATATGAATGGCTTTATATAAATGCTTAATATTGTGTTCAAAAGTCATTGGTGATATATTATCGTATATACAGTAATCCATTTATATGGGGCATGACAGACAATTTGGAACAAGCTCCCAATGCATCTTCTCATGTGGTTTCATTTATGGTGAGTCGAAATACAATTCTGGAACAGACTGAGGTGTGTATTTATGACGCATGTATATACTTCACCACGAACACACTACTACACTCATGCATGCTACAAACGTGCACGGTGCATGTATATATCCTTTCCGGTAAGATTTGATAAAAATAAAGTAAAACAAATATTTTGTGACTGAGGTCCCGGACCCGGACCATGCATCTACCACACTTAACATATTTACCACCCCGCCCCCCCCCCCCCACACACACTGCATGGACTCCTCGCTAATTTGTTGTGACAACCAACGCTTAGTAACTTTCTCTTAAAATACTCGCTAATTTGTTGTGACAACAATCGCCTAGTAACTTGCTCTTAAAATAACTAATGTTAATTATAATATCAAACTTTTGTTTTCACATTTCTTAAGTATGGATGCGAATTGCAGTTCTGACAACTCTCACAATTGCTCTTTTGACTGCTCAATTACATGCCCTTGAGCGTAATTTTAGCTTTTATAGAAACATTATCTAATTGCAGATTGTAAAGCGCTGAAAATAAATGTTCTAAAAGCGCAATAACATGCATGCGTCAAAGCAACTGCGTGAATTGTTGTTAGTTCTTTACTGAGAAGCGTATAGTTGGTGATACTGGGGGTGGGGGGCAAAAAGTGCTATACACAATGTCTCCCCGGGTGGGTGGGTGCATATCCGGAGGCCAAGACAAGTATTCTCCTACAGATCATGAAAGTTTATCCAAATACAATATTTAACTCTTTTTTCAGTTCAAAACACCTTAGTTACAGGTGTTCGATCTAGTCTTCTCTGTTGGCTAGAAATTAAGCACTTAAAGTATCACCCCCCTCGATAGATGCATGATAACATTGGTGCAATTCACTCAAAACTAATGTAACGTAATGTTGCAAGGGGTATAGGTGCAGCTGTCTTTCTGTGAATGAAAAAAAATACACAGGCTATGTAATAATTGTCTTTGATCAAGATATGTACAAAAATATGGTCATATTCTAGTTATTTCTCCCATAACTATCTGTTATTATGGCCGAAGGGGTCACTCTCACACACAAAAAATGCTGATAAATCCAGGGGGGGGGTCGGAAAAAATTTGCAGGCACATATGCTGATTTTTTACTTTCGATCCGATCCTTGTTGGGACCCACCCACCCCGCATCCAAATTTTTTTCCGTTTTCGGCAGTTTTTTCCGACCATTTTTGGACACCCACCCCACTTTTAACACTAAAACAGAGATTTGCGGGGGGAATTCACTGTAAACAGCTGTATATGAATTTATGTGCATACTATTAGTCATATATAGATGTTAACTTTGACATGTAAATAGGAACAAGTCATTTTGGGGTTATTCGGTAAAAAAAAAACATGGCTGCCAGTGGCCATCTTTGATTTCAAAATTAAATCTATTAGCATGGGCTACAGGCTATACTGTTAGTGTAAACATATTTTTATTTCCAAACCAAATAATTGACATAATACACAGATGACATAAATATACAACATATAAGAGTTAATTTTGGAAATGAGGATCAGACAACAAGCCCGAGGGCTTATATGAAGTCTTCTCCTCTTTGGCGACATGTCCCTTTCATTTTTGGACACCCACCCCACTTTTAACACTAAAACAGAGATTTGCGGGGGGAATTCACTGTAAACAGCTGTATATGAATTTATGTGCATACTATTAGTCATGGATGTTAACTTTGACATGTAAATAGGAACAAGTCATTTTGGGGTTATTCGGTAAAAAAAAAAACATGGCTGCCAGCGGCCATCTTTGATTTCAAAATTCAATCCATTAGCATGGGCTACAGGCTATACTGTTAGTGTAAACATATTTTTATTTCCAAACCAAATAATTGACATAATACACAGATGACATAAATATACAACATATAAGAGTTAATTTTGGAAATGAGGATCAGACAACAAGCCCGAGGGCTTATATGAAGTCTTCTCCTCTTTGGCGACATGTCCCTTCCTCAATAAGTGAAGGAGGGTATCGATCAGACGGGAAGGGAATGAAATAATGGTTTAGGAGGAGTAGAGATATATAACTACATTTGAGTTAGGGATGGAAAAAGGAAGAATATAGTGTTAGGAATAGCATGATGTAGGGAGAGAGGGAGAGAGAGAGAGAGAGAGAGAGAGAGAGAGAGAGAGAGAGAGAGAGAGAGAGAGAGAGAGAGAGAGAGAGAGAGAGAGAGAAATAGAGAGAGAGAGAGCAAGAGGGTGAGAGAGCAGAAGACGTGGGACAGATGAATCGTGAAATGATGACAGCGGTGGGGAATAATTGAGTTGTTGCGTGGTTACAATTATGCTCGTCTATAGTAAGTTGCATGCGTCAGAAGCCATGGGAGGGGGTCAATCACGTTGGCTGTTAACTGGTTCCATTCGTCAAAAAGTAATCAATTGAACAGACACACACGGCTACGAGTGTTCTTAATCAAAGTATGTCGTGGAATATCTATATTTCGTGAGAACAAGTACGTATTCAGCAGCACTAACCCGAAACAGGACAATTCCCATTTCAAAGGTGTTCACTGTGAATTTCGGAGCATCCCTCATGTGGAATCGTTTCATGTATGTGCAGGATAATAGCAAGTAAGTAATATACAAAGGAATCGTTATCGGACGGCATTTAGTGCTACATATATTCTGGGGAATATCTTGCTGCCGCATAACGCGACCGGAATCCAAAGCAATTTGTTACTCGTTCAAATCATGGGAATCTTTTTGTTTTCATAATATATGTCTGTACTGCATTAAATATTTGTTTGTCTGATCATCATAAAATTTGTCAGTTATGTTAATATTGACATATAGATGTGTTTTAAGTCAAACTCATTGCAAAAACAGTCAAAAAGACTTGCAGGAAACAATATTTTGAGTTGCGGAAAAAATTGTTTGTTGGTCCTATCGACCACCCACCCACCCTGGCATAAAAACTTTTTTCCACCCCCCCCCTGATGAATCGACTCATATATATAGGCCCTATTAGTTCGGATTTTGACTGATATGTTTTCATGTCCAGACTGCTAAGTTAGTTTCGTATTGTCGTATATTGATAGAAATGCTATTAAAACGAAATTGAAGTATTGACGTACCGGTACGATAGCTGTATTAGAATGTATAAATACCGTATTAAAATTTGTTTTACATTTTAATTAGTTGGAATATGAGTACTATAATTATATTGAATGGAAATAGAACATTAATTGTGCGTCGATCAACATTGATTAGAAAACTATATATATTAGAATGAAATTGTCTCATATTTATAACAAAGACTATATATTAGTTTGGAAATGGACACCATTGGTTTGGGAATAATATATTGATTTAGAAAAGATTGCTATTAAAATGGAATAAACTTGAATGATTGCATGTGATGCATGCAATTAGTTAAACAATCCACTATTAATTTTTATTTGACGAATTTTCCGACCAAACGGCTGCCCGTGGATACAAGATCCCTTAACTTAAAGGTACTCAACCCGATAAAACTCCTCTCAATTACTATTTCAATGGCTTCGGGGGTCAAAAATATTTGATTCGAGTCGAGGAAGTCACCCATCAAAGCTCAGATTTGTTAGATATCGATTTTAGATATCTATTATTTTTCATTATCGGGAATTCTTTCTGGCCCAGAAGACAATAAAAAATTCGTTATTATTACCCACTTGATTATAGAGTTATCCATCCTTGTCTGTTTGAATAGAATTTTGGCGTAAAATCTCGAGCAGGTTACCAAATTGACGGCAGTTATCAGTACTCATCTCGAGAACATAAGAATTTTCAAAAATCAATATCTAATAACTCTGAGCTTTGTTTGATGGGTTCCTCGACTCGAATCAAATATTTTTTACCCCCAAAGCCAAAGAAATAGTAATATAGGACCCTCTGATCGGATTGTTGTTGTTGGAATCTGTTGAGATGGGGACCCTCTTTACGGGTTGAGTACCTTTAAGCACACAAAAGCGATGGAACCCCAAAGGTAACCCATTTTCTCGAAATTTTACAGAAATAATTATAGGTTGATCAAAATTGTTAATCATATAAAAAGAACACGAAAGACAAGCCATTTTGTTAAGAGCTATTATAGAGTTAAGAAAGCAGTAGTGGCAATGAAACTTTTGTATTAGCTGGGGAATAGGAAATCACAATAAGTGACAAATTTCACTAAAATTGGTCTAAAATCGCATGAAACTCTACTGATGTCTCAATTAGTTCAAATAACAGTTTAACCTGTTTCAGAAGCTGTTTTAATTGAATAAAAATGTTTTACAAATTGCTGATCATCTGTAAACCAAGGTCATTGTGCAGAATACACAAAATTTCATAATTTCTAACTATTTCCTGATTAGTCTGTCAAACAGCCCATTATCTAACATATTCCATACAACTTATGTTAGTCTACTGGAGCAACTTACTTCTATTATACTAAACTAGCTGAAACAGCTAGGCTCCCTTTGGGAGCCTATATTCAGCATCGGAGATACCTATGGCCCCCTTTGTTGGACTTCGCACACATTTTGATCGTAGACAGAGCCTTCATTTAGCGGCGGCCCCTTCGTGCGCTTCAAACACATTTGGTCATTGAAATATTTTGATTTATATATATTGTTTTAACTTTTAATATAATTATTTTTTAAAGATTGAATTCCTAGCTTTGCTCAATTAATTTAACAAAACCAATTTTATTTAATTTTTGTTTTAAACTAATACCATTATAACATCCGCCAGGGTACCCCGAGTCACCACACCAAATTTGGTTGAACTCGGTCCAGGGGTCTGAGAGAAAAATCCGGACAGATCCTACTCGTTTATATATATAGATGACAGTCGCAGCACTATACCAGACTTGGATACGTTCGGTCTTGTGAGAGATCATCTGAGTTGAAAGACATGCAAATAATTCACTGATTGGCTTGATGCACCGATGACAGATATTTTCTACCCATTGATAGTCGCATTAATGTTTGAGACAGTTGATCGCTCTTTTTACATGCACACAATGATCTAGGCATTAGTTACATCCATTCTGAACTCCTCGACCTGTGACCTCTGGGGGCCGGTGACGGAATCTGACGAGGTTTGCCGAATGTAGTTACATCAGGACAAGTTTACTTATATATGCAAACTTAGGTCATTTTACATGATACACACAATTCCATAATTTCTAACCATTTCCCGATTAACCTGTCAACCAGCACATTATCTAGCATTATGCCTTAACACTTTTGTTAGTCTACTGGAGCAACCTCTGTTATAATAAATGACAAACAGTCACTTATAAATATGCCAGACTTGGATATTTTAGGTGTTGTGAGAGTAACAGATCATATGAGTTGATAGACAAGCAAATATTTCACTGATTGGAATGATGCACTGCATGATGATCGGTGTGGTATATTTATGTGGGCAGTAGCCTCTATACGGGCGCCTGTGGCGCATAAGATACTATGGGTGGCGGGATGGGGTGGTGGGTGGGAACTCATACTTAGTATTTATGTGGGCAGTAGCCTCTATACGGGCGCCTGTGGCGCATAAGATACTATGGGTGGTGGGATGGGGTGGTGGGTGGGAACTCATACTTAGTATTTATGTGGACAGTAGCTCTATACGGGCGCCTGTGGCGCATAAGATACTATGGGTGGCGGGATGGGGTGGTGGGTGGGAACTCATACTTAGTATTTATGTGGACAGTAGCCTCTATACGGGCGCCTGTGGCGCATAAGATACTATGGGTGGCGGGATGGGGTGGTGGGTGGGAACTCATACTTAGTATTTATGTGGGCAGTAGCCTCTATACGGGCGCCTGTGGCGCATAAGATACTATGGGTGGCGGGATGGGGTGGTGGGTGGGAACTCATACTTAGTATATTCTAGCCATTGATAGTCACATTAATGTTTGAGGCAGTTGCTCGCGCTGTTACCATGCACACAATGATCTTGGCTTTAGTTACATCAAGACAAGTTTATTTATTTCAGTTTTACATTTCTCGAAGCTTCTTTCCGAAGGGTGTCGGGAAGGAATTTTTTCACCACACCGCCCCACATGCAACATGCCATATAGCTTAATGTCATCTCTACTAAGGCCAATATGAGGTCCCAGTAACATAAATATGGTGTTTTTGCAGTTATAATTTCTTATATGCCTAATATGTTTTAAACTGTTATAAATGTCATATAAGGGCACAAAAGGTCTTTAGTAAAAAAATTGCATGAGTGTGTAAAAAACGCGTTTTTTGCCCCTCGGGACACCAACCACCCAAACAGCGGTATGCCCGCCCCACGCACTTGACCGCATTTGGAATTTGTCTTGACTTGTTTAGATTCCGTATACGTTCTACATCCTGTATACTAATTTTGCGTCATATATCTGGTGTATCTTTTAGCTTTATCCGTTAGCTAATCTTGTAGATTTTTAAAACGTTTTATTTATTAAATAAGTTATTTTCTGAACACTGAGAGTAAATTTATTCACAAATGATGAATATTGTAAGAAACGAATATTTTTTACATTTATGTGTTGTAAAGAATATTCAATATCCAATAAACAACTTCAACCAATGAAATTGATGCTCTTATTTCAAATGGACCAATGAGATTCTTCGTCGAAACTTAAATAAGTCGATTTGACAGCGCATGTCCCTTCAGAACTGAACATGTACACAAAGTAGTTTGGTCTTGTATTAAGTTGTAATAATAATTCGTAAATTTGATAGAGAAATTCGATAAATTCTGTGTTCATAGTACTTATTAAGACCGATCATCATGCCAGTAACTCGAACTCAATCGGTAAGTTATATCATTCGTATTTGTAAAAATATTCATTGTTTTTATACAAGTTACAACGAACATCGGGAACAAATTCCGAAACGAGTACGGACAAGTCACACGGTTCATTCGGAATCGGACAGTTTATTGTTGAATAAATGAGATGTACAGTACTAATGTTTTGAAGTTGCTTACTATTTTGTACGGAAACTAGTTTGTTTCGGTGTAAATTATAGTTTTTAAGATGTACTACCATGACCATCCATCCAACATTGCCAGCTTTTGATGTGTGTTGTTCAACTTATTCATTCAATCATTGATTCATTCATTCAGAATCATTGCCATTGGCAATTTGGCGATTGTAATCATTGAACTGTGAACAATCATTTTGAAATTTTGATTAGTTTGCCACATCGAATCGATGTTAACTTCGCAATTGCATTCAGATTCAGTCATTTCACAAGTGTTTCGATGTCATGTAGACTGTAGTCGGGCTCGGAGGTTTGTACATTTGAATTTTTATTGTCCCTCGGAAAAAAAATTTGAGGGACTATTAAAATAGCCGGTGTCCGTCTGTGTGTCCATCCATGTGTCCGGAAATGGTTTCTGGATGATAACTTTAGTTTCGGTTATAACTTATTAGATCAAAACGACAAAAGCAAATTTCATAGGCGAGTTCAACAATATCAGAATAATCACTAAATCAGAACAAAACAGGCCTGGCAATATGGCGCGAGCGATTTTATCGCTCGCGCGTCGCCCGCGCAATTTCAATTTGGCATGGGCGATATATCGCTCGCGCAACATTCACTACCCAACATACTTTTGCAGTCGTAATTTTGATGAGTTATCCGTTTGAAAACATATACATGTAAGGCAACGCGACATCGCATCTTTGAAGCAGGAGACACATGCTATGTTAACAGTCGGCTACCACCGGTATATCTAATTAGGCCAAACCATGCTACACGCCCGTCACCAGTGACAGACTGACGATTACATGACCTAACTGTGAACGTGCAGTGCTTCCCACAAATCATACCTTGCCTACAAGGAAGTTTGATGAGCGCTGTTGACAGCGATGGGCGGGGCTACGAAGGAATCCGCCAATCGCGCAACAGTGCTCGCTGACATGTAAACAAATGATGTGAATGAAGTGACGAAAACAAAGAATAAATATCGCGATATCGTGCTATTAATTACATGAAATGAGTGATTTATACATAGCACGGATGGGTTATGAGATGATACAAACATAGAAGTGATTTAATTTATGATATGTACGGAATAATGTATGTTTTGACGCGATAGAAGTGGACGAAATTTCACAAATGTACGGAAGCCGCGAATGTACCGATGGATTATATAGATAAAAGTATGGAACAAATAAATGCATGATATGATTGATTCTGGTTAGGTAACTTGGTCACTAAGGTATAAAGGAACAAACACAAACATATCATGTACATGTATGTACAATATATGCATGGCATAATGCAGGGTTTCCGCCTGGGGGATATTAATGAGTCCGTATTGGGGAAACACATAACGCGACGGGACGACCATGGTTCGTCCGGGCGAAAATTTTGTTATTTGACACTGAAAAGTAGTAATTTCCTTGCACCCAAGTGTCCCACAAAGCACCCGAAAGCTACGTATATTATGCAAGTCAATCATTTCCGTGGGTGCATTAATTCTGTTGATGGTATCCAGATAAGTAATCAATTAATTACGCATGTAAGACTGCCGTCTGATTGAAGACTATATATAAATGAACAAGCTATGAGTTTGTGTTTACAAATTTATACAATAAGATTCCGACAGGTATAATGAATCTAAACACTACAAAGCATCTATGCATTGACCAATAATACATAGCAAGGAGAATTGAATAAAGTATTTCCTAGAATTTCAAGTAGCTTCTGTGAAAATGAAACTGACAGGATATATGCTGTCAATTGTAAAACTATTGTGCGCTGTGATGTCATACTGCAGGGTTTGTCTGCAGGAGATATTTATAGCGGCGGAATACGAATGGTAGCGACATCTTTCACTCGGAACGCGAGGCTTGTTCAATAGTCTCTATTAGTCCATAAACTGACGACCACAATTGCTTATTATGCGTATATTGCCATGCATAGTCAAAAAAATCCCAAAGTGATTTATTTCACAATAATACGGAACCTGTCCCGAAATCAGTCTTTATAGCCAGAATTCATAGTGACAAGTTAACAAGACCATTCATTTGAACCACATTACATACATAGAGGATAAAGACAAACACATACCCCTCCCCAAATATGGAGATAAAGTAAAAGTACAGTAAATAATAGTTGCGTTGTCCTGCCTGGGTCCCAAAGCACAATCAACGATCCACATTTTCACATTTCCCTCCAAAATTATATTTTATAACACGTTGGCTAAAACTGTTCTATAGCTGCATGAACTCTGCAGAGGGACCCATTAATTATACAGTACGATAGCACGGGATCTCGGAGCATGAGTAGTTTCATCCATGAAAATCCTGTGCATAAAAATGTCCCGACTCAGAAATTTGGCGTTCTTTGATCAAATTATGTAAACGTACGATGTCACGGGATCTTCGAGCATGAGTGGTTTCATACCGTGCACAAAAATATCCGTACTCAAGACAGCAGTCCGGCATTCTTTGATGTTACCGCGACATGTATTACGCTGTATCTAACGTCGCTATTTGACCCGCTTTTTCACCAGTATTCTGTTTAACTCCCGTTGCAGCCGGATTTTTGTTACGACATATTGCTACTGACTTTTGGTATATCTATGAACCAAACAGATCATCTGCGATGGGAATGAGGCCGTCCTACGGACCCTGAGCCGTACTAACGGAAACCCTGTGATTATGATTGATTCTGGTTAACTTACAATAATATCTTACCATGTCACCTCATACATGTATTTACAGTATTATACAGTATAACAGCATGCAATATATGATATAAATATATTATAATGATAGATTGATTCTGGTTAACCATTAGGTCACTTGGATCAGGCATAAAGGAACAAACACAACAATACCATATATGCAAGACATGGTATAACATTTATAAAAGTACTTTTAAACATTAATAAGGCCACAAAAACTTAATGTTTTGGTTCTCAGGCGCGCGCGCATGGTCCCAAGACCCCCCGCATGGATTTTTTTTAATTTCTGAAACCTCCCAGATCCTCCTACGACGACCATACTGACGATCAATACCGGCAAAGCATTATAGCGATAAAACGGTACGAATACAGAGAGTACGTTTCTCGCAACTTCCGCGTTTAGTTATATTTAGGAATTAGCGAAAACGGACCATTCAGAGGTGATTTCAGTTGGTATAATGTCGTTATCATGCACCAACTTGCCCATAACCCGAATGTTTCGTGATGTTTACGCCTCATTGAGTTTAATCGCGACAGGTATGGCTTTATGACACTCGTAATTCGATCTGTTGCGCGACAATAAACAGGGTTCGTTTCGTATCGGACGATCGCCTTTTGCAATGTTGACCTCGTGAAATAAAAAAATGCCCAAACTTGTATCGATCAAAATCGTCTTGAACAAAAAGGTTTTAGTCGACTGGACAATAATTGATGACTTTGACGACACAGGCACGTTAAGTGATCTGTATCGACAATTATGTCGGGGTGAGGCTGGCCACGGCGAGGTCAAGATAGACGCCGAAGTTGCAAAATTTCCAGTTTCGTGCAACATTGCACAGAACAGAAACGACTATTCAAATTTCCAGAAAGTGTTCATGCAAGCTAACATTTCTGATCTGGTGGATGCTTTTGGCAGGTACATTCAATTTGTTGTGCACGATGATACACCAGCTACACGAGAAACTGTGCCAAACGCATTCCAAATTCTTATGGCCAAAAAGGTTCCAAATCTACCCAAGAAATATGATGATAATGTTGCATCGGGGAACAAAAAATACAAACTATTCAACGACATCATAGACTGTATTGAAAACGAAAAGGTTGGGTGGACACCAGATACAGTGGAGATCCATGGGAAATCATTCATTGATTCATTGGTCAACATACTGTGGTATATCGACCCACATCTTCAGAAATTCAATTCCAGACATTTGTCACTGCCAAAAATGTTTGAAACTTTTCATGGATATAAGAACTTTAAGACACACAGACATACAACTCCTGAACTTGATCGTGAAACGTTGATAACATTAGAATCCAACCTCGATCAACATGTTGATAAGCCGTGGTTCAAGAATACAATGTGGTCCAAAGTCAGATCCGAGGTTGTCAAGTTACTTGATATGATTCACAAATATGCTGACTATCTATCATCTAAACTTGAAAAAATGGCTGAAAATCGGAGTTCTGATATTTCTGTGCATGACGCTAAAAGTGGGGCCGCACAAGTCGTTAATGTGATAAAACCGTGTCATCTAGTCAAGCCTCAAATTGCAGCACGATTTTCCAAACTCAACAAAAAACTGTTAACATTGTCCTACTATGAGGAGCTATGGATCGATGATTTCACACCCGAAGACATCCGTGAAAGAAGGCACTATATTGACACACTCGACCACGGGTTGAGCATCAAATGTGTACATTTGGCTATTTCCAGTGGAAACAATCACGGGACATTTCATTTCTTGTGGAAAGTGCCTTCATGTGACGAAACTCAAATGTTAAATGAATCCAACAAAGTGATAAAATCAATTGAGCAGAATCTTCCCGTCTACCATACCCGTAAGATGCGTCAACGATTTTCCCAGATATGTGGATTGAGAATGAACACATCTCCGGCAATTTTAAGAAATATATACGCCCGACTGACGGGAGATGCTTCAGTCATTGACAAGCAATGTTCAGAAATCGACGACCGTGTAAATTTAGCATTTGATTTGGGAGATCCGGATATAATCATAGACCTGAGAGAACATAATTCACAACCAACCAAGTATGGTGTGTTCTTCGATCATTGTCGTAAATATATTGAAAATGTCGTGGAAGATGCTGTGGATGATCGCAGACACGATAAGTTTACTCATCTTGCGACAGCAATATCAGTGCGTGATCTGCGAGAGAACGTTAAAAAAATGTGCCCAGATGGTACACTAGTGCCAAGTGAACAATGGATTAGACTTCAATTTGTTCCCAAGATTCCATCATCTATCAGCAGTCTACAGTATACTGGTGCACTGAAAATAAAGTATGCCATACAATCACGACAGTTTCGTAAATCTCATGTGGACAGTCATTATGCATCAGCTGTCTTCAGGTATGAGAAGGAGATGGCCGTGGAATTTCGGGACCATTCTGTTTTCATCGCGATGGATGACAAACATTCATGCAAGATAGGAGAACCCGGTTTTCCGGTAGCTGCCGTAGAGCGAGGTCGCCAGGTCCTTGTTGCCACTGACAAAATATTCGCTGTTGGTGATCATGACTTTACGAAATTTTCCCTAACGCCAAGTGTCATATTTCGCATAGACATCCCCAACGACGTATTAGATAGCTTTTACGAGGGTCAGGTATATGTGGGCGTAAAAAATCACGTTTTCGAAACATCCACGCCCTTGCGACATATGACAGAACTTAAAAATGTACTGTCAGGAAATACCAAAGAGGTTTTATTTCTGTACACCGATGGAGGCCCAGACCATCGATTGACTTACCTCTCCGTCCAACTGAGTCTGTTATGTTTATTCATGGCAAAAGACTTTGATGTGATTATAGCTGCACGAACGCCCCCTGGATGGTCTTGGAAGGACCCAGCGGAGCGCATTATGTCGATACTAAATCTCGGCCTACAATCAATCGGACTGATGCGCAGTCAAATGAGCACCGAACTTGAGGGTACTATTACATCGTGCGGAGGGACAAATGACATTCGCGAAAAGGTCGCCCGATTTCCAGAACTTAAAACCGCTATAGAGGGAAGTTTGGAACCCGTGAAAAAGCTCATGTGCAGCATTTTCGAGCGCTTGACCCTCAAAGACGCAAAGTTTGAAACATTTTCATGCGCTACGGATGATGAAATCAATGAGTTGTGGGCTGTTTTATCTGAAATTGGAGTCACAACTAATCGCGAAGATACAAGCATGCTACAAAAAGACCTAAAACTCATTGTTGACAATACTCCTCAGCTGAAACAAATTCTTGACCACTGCGTCACCACCCGACACTACTCACTTTGTATCATGAAGTGTGGGAAGGAAGGCTGCACACTATGCAAGCCTGTCAGGCTACGAGCTGATGTGTTTGATAAAATACATCGTCTTCCCGACCCCGAACCAGGTAAAGATGGACATTATAAACCCTTTCGCGAGGTGTGGGGAAAACCGACTACCGGTGAGCACAGACCATCTCTGATTGAAGCGAGCACAAAGGGCCATGGTCTTCCCTTCAGCCCGACTGCACAGACTGTTCGGTGTGTTGGCGAGGTGATAACGTGCACGGATTGTGAGAAGTCGCGCGTTCTACATTCGGAGAAAAAGCTGAAGCAGCCTGACAAACTTATTCTCACTCGTGTACTGCAGTATTATCAATACTCGTGTGGATCTAGCTTGCAAGATTTAATAACAGCGGACGATTCCACACCGCAAATAAATTCAGTCTTGAACAAAGTGTTTGTCAGAAAAAACTTGAGTTGTATATCGCCGATTGAAATTCCCTACTACAGTTCTGGTGAATTTGTCGATATCTGCTTTTTTTGTGGACAGAGTGAGAAAATTGTCAGAGGTGAAAAGGCAGATGGTATTCATCCCACGTGTGAACAGTGCTACGACAAACACCCGACGCATCTTCCACTCAAACGAAAACGGAATCTTATGGCAGAGGAAAGGAGGAAGAAACAGTCTAAACTCAAGCTCAACTAACTTTGCTCTCCCATCAGATTCCATTTGACTTTGAGTGGCCGATACAATCAGAGGTGATTCTTGTGAAGTGCTAAATATTGAGATATATACATACAATGTATATGTGTAGAAACTGAACTTTTTTTCATTCTAATGATCATGACTTTATTAAAATTAACCGATATCATCGGGACTGTAGTTGCTAGTTTAAAGTATTAAGTATCCTACATACTTACAGATAGCTGAAACAAATATTGATGTCTTAATAGTTAATATAATTGCTCAAGAGAGTTTTATTTTGTGTTGTTTTTATGTTTCATATTTTTATTTCTAGTTGAAGTGTTCAAGAGAGTTTTATTTTGTGTTGTTTTTATGTTTCATATTTTTATTTCTACTTTCAATAAAAAACAGATAAAAAATAGTATTTCTATGTCTCTAGAAAAGACCCCCCCCCCTCAACAATCAACAATTGACACATTAATATTGGGTGGGGATATCATGACGTAACATATGTCGTCTTCCTGCTAAGTTGTAACATATATACATGTATTGCGATATACACATGTATAATATGCGTAGTAGATATATATCCACAGGTTTGCGTGGTTATATTAATGTATTTTCTATACTTGTATACACAATTACAGTCTAGGTCTTGCTCATAGGATAAGGTGGTATGATATTTCAATTGACTGTATCAGTCTATTGGTAGCAGTCTGATAGAATTACACCGTCACCCTTAAAATGTCAACCTGTAATTCATAAACTGAGACTGTGAATTGAAATATCATTTGGTTCAACATAATATTATGATATATTATAGTGGCATTTTATAGTGGCATTTGCTTTGCAAGGTTTGGTGACTTTGTTATAGAGCCATATCAGTTTTTTGGAGTGTCACACACGGAATTATAAAAAATAAAAAAAATATACAAAATAAAATAAAATTTCGCGCGCGCGCATGGTTTTCAGAATAAAATTGCCTGAGAACCGAAAGATTGACTTTGTGTGGCCTAAGTTATACAACATTCATTGATAATTTCACAATTAATATATGATTATAAATTAATTAAATTTAAATATTATCACTTACCACATAATAAGTTATATGCAATATGACATATGTCAGTTTACTGGTATTTCATATGTTACAACATAAATACCCCATAAAACATAAATTGCCCCTGCAAAATATTTTAGCCCCTGCAAAGTATTTTGGCGAGGGCGAATTTGAGCCCCTGCAGATTTTTCATAAGGCCAGCACTGCCAAAATACAGGTCAAGTTCGAATATGGGTTTGCTCCGCTCATTTTTGAGAGAGTTATGGCCCCTTTTTTTACTTAGAATCTTGTAATTTTCTTGTTTCCGGATGATAACTTCAGTTTGTGTGATCATATCTGAACCAAATTTGGTATATGAGTTTATCAGCCCTATGTACAGGTCAAGTTCGAATATGGGTATACTCCGCCAATTTTTGCGAGAGTTGTGGCCCTTTTTCGACTTGTTTTACTTAGAAAATTTCTCACTTTTTCGGGTTTTGGATGATATCTCAAGTTTGGACCCTTTAATTGTAAATACTGTTTTTTATGTGGATTAGTCATAAGTTGATAACAAGATACAGGTCAAGTTCGAATTTGAATTTGATCCGATGATTTTTCTCAGAGTTATGGGCTTTTCGACTTAGAAAATTTAATTTTTCCTTGTAATTTTCTTCATTTTGTGCAATTTGAGGTTATATTTTGACTTTTAAGAGTTTTTTTAAGAATTGGTTATTTGTATGCATGTCAGTAATGAGACAATGCACAAATGTCTCATCCATATAGTATACTTCTACAGTGCTTTTAATTAGCCCTCGGCATTCGGCACTGCCGAGGGAGAAGTTTCCAACTTTTGAGGTACTGTAACTGAGTAGACATTTCTTATCAGGCCAAAGAAAAAAAGTCTTTTGTTTTGGGTTTCCCGACCGACCCTATTTTTTGCATGCGACCCTAAACATTTTATTGACCCGCCGGCAAAACTAGATAAAAAATCACTGATCGTCAATACCACGAATCGACGAAAACGGTACGCGGTTTAATAATAGATATTCACCTGCTCACGATGTAACTAACATGATTTTTAAAGCATTTTCAAAACTGCCTAGGAAATTTGCCTAGGACGAAAATTTTGCCTAGGGATATTTTTCCTTATTAAAGGGACTGCTTCTACAAAGCCTCCGCTCCAAATGAAGCCACCGGTTTGGGGGACACTGGCCGAGCGGCCTTTTATTTAATAGAAAATTTCAATTATTTTCTGCCTCAGCCCTCTGGCACTGCTGAATAAAAGAAAAAAATTTTGTGGTTGGTTTCCTCAAGAGTCCGACCGATCTTTTTTTTTTGGCATCTGCACTGCCGTCAAAAAGAAAATCGTTGAGAATCGTAGACATGTATGAATTACCGAAAACTAATTAAGTTACCTGTGCGAGTTATATATGCATCCATCTTCAACCGAAATTTTAACAACGGACATTAAGTTACACTGAAGATTAGTGAAGAACATTTTGCAGCACATGAGATCAGTTACTGGTGCTACCGTATATAAATGATACTGACATTAAGAACTGGCTGTCGTATTCTACAACATTGCATATTCTATAGGGCGTATTTAGTCGGAACATTAACATTTTATAGTAACACCGCTCGGCACCGGTTTATTGGTGATCACGTGAATAAACGAAATCTCGAACGCAGATATTAAATTTAAAACCTGTATAAATGATCGAGTTTCTAATCATTATCCACCACATGTCTAATTATATAATTACATTCAGTGTGTTGGATAAATATCAAGATGTTTACAGTATTATTTCCCAAATAAATTGGTGTCTATGCAGGGAAATGCACTACGCAATAGACCGTCATCGCATCAGTGTATGCCATGTACGATGAATTTTCTGTACCATATTATGTTTGAAAGTTTTGATATCGGGTACCGACTAGTCGACGCAACACGACTTTTGGGTCTCGACTAGTCGACTCTGAAATTCACTAATCGTTTCAACACTTCTATTTATGTTATTCGGCACTTTAATTATTGAATAAACGAGTTGGATGTGCTTCGACCACTCTTAGTAACGACGTCAATACATGCCTGTCAGATCGTATGATTTTTTTTATAAACCAATCACCTCTCTGAACTGAACAGAAGGGCCGGTCCGAAGGGTGTTCAGTTTCGAGATGATTTACTTAAAACTATTAAATATAAATTCCAAAGTAATTTAAAAGCATTTATACGAAATAACCAGACAAACATATCTCAAAATAAATGCACTAAACACAAAACACCGGGCATATATCGCCTGTTTCCTATAAATTACATACTAAACTAAAACTCTTGCAGTGATAAATAAATTCCGAAAACAAAAAATTAACTGAGTTGGAAACATTTCTCACAATTAGACGAGTGACTAGTCGCCATTGATGTTGCCATTTTGTTTCTAAGCATGTGAAGGGAACCAGTTTTCTGAAAAAAGTGAATGCGTTACATATTTGTTGCCTAACACAGGTCTTTCCAACTTCCGATTGAACAACTACATGTAGATGGCAAAGTCACTTGACACTGCGGTAACAACTGTCAAATATAAAAAACAACTTTTTTTTAATAGCTCTCGACTCCCAGCACAAATGAAATAACTGGTTATTCTTAAACTTAGTTATTTCAAATTTTCAGCCAATTGAAAACCGGCTAGATCATAGGGTATCTATAAAATTCTATTTACTGCAATTATGGTCGCTGACATCTTCTTGTGATCTCTAGTTTCTCCAGCCCTCTTAATTCGGGTGGTTTGGCTTCGGCAATCCGCTACGGCAACCCTTTGCCATGGCAGAGTTTGCTTCAGCAAATTGCTTCGGCATTGCTGATTGCCGTAGCCAATTATGAGGGCTGTTTCTCGATGGGTCAATTTACAACCCATTTCGGATTTTCCTATAGTAAATTTTAAGTTTAATTTACATATTATATTTCGAATAGTCAAAGGGCATGAAAAATTATTTAGTCATTTATAATAGAACTGTTTTACCCGTCCAAAAATTATCTGAATTCGGTTTGGCGCAACTGAGTTTCAGCCGATTGAAAAGTGGATACAGTCCCAATTTGGCACTTGTGGGCTCTGCCATCTTGCGTCTCGCAACCTTTCATTTTCGCGTTGCTCATATTAAATGAATATTAATATACATGTATATAGCTCTTGAAGATAAAATATGACAAAATGACATGTAAAGTAGAGATGGGCGGTACTCGGTATTTACCGTGCGGTATCGGTATCAGCGTAATACCGATTTACCGTACCGAATCAAAACTAAAAATACCGAATTTTCGGTACTGAAATTATTCATGTGTTGCCCAACTTGTGTGTCTTCGTATTGAGTAAAGTTTCTCAGTAAACAGTTTTGATTCGGTACTTTAATTAAAATTACTCTCAGAATTATACAAATCCATCAGACCATCAGTTTGACAGGCCTTGAGCGAGCAAAAGGAATAAACACTCACAGATGGCTGACCTAGTTACGGGCCTAACAATCAATGCAGTTGTTAGAATAGATACACACTACACAGTGTATCAAAGACGCAGTGCTGTGACTTAATGCTACATTGTAACGTCGACAATGCCACACTGACTGTCACTGTGTAATACTCAGGTGGTGGCAGTCCATATAGCATGTGGCTTTGGCGACTTCAAAGACACCGACAATGCAAGCGGCATAAACAGAAATAAGGTCCGATTTCATTTATACAGTGAATCAAATCTACTTTCACTTTATAACGAGAGGCCGATCACGATCGGCAGATGTTAACCCATCCCTTGGCGATAAAAATTTAATATGATCGGATAAATGAGAGTTTTGGTGTTGAATTATAGAGTATACTGTTATGTACTATTATAGACAAATGTACATAACACAAATTATTGGAATTTATGGGTCACTGGCATTTATATAAGAGAATGCACTGGTACAGGATCTGTAATGCTAAACCACCACAGCCAGCAAGCCCATGGGTTAAATGTGTAGGTGTGACCTGGACATGGAATACTTGGGTTAAGAGAGTCCAATTTAAGTTTACAATAATAATGTGTCCTAGTATACAGATAAGCAACCTCACCACTGACCCATTAATATCAATTATATAGCAGAGCTGTCAAAATATCACAGGAATTGTTTATGTTGAACACTGACCTCTATTAAACCAATAACAATTATAATGATATCAGACCATCTGAAGATATAACTCTGCAGCAGAGATGTCTACTGTTAATATCATGTGATGTTTATTGTTGAATCTTTATTTTAAATTAGATACCATAGCCTTCTTTATCAGATTATTTGCACATTGGCATAAGAGACATCAGAAAATAATATAGCCTTATCAATAGCTAAGTTGTCCAAAGGCAATTGATGAATTGGATTTAATGTTGCTCCAAACAGATTTACCAGTACATAACACAAGATTTTGGACCGATTTAATCAAATATGGTGTGGTGATTCGGGGTACCCTTGGCAGAGTTATAATGGTGTTAGTTTTTCAAATTTGTTTAACTTAAAAACTTTTGAATTATTTAAAAACATTAAAGGTCCACATTGGAAATCGTTTTATCAACTTTTATCATAATCATCAATATCTACCGGGTAAATGAGAACAAATGACATTTTTTAAATTATTATTATAAAAGTTAAAAGTAAATTTATTTTTAAATCGATTTTTTTCTTCGAAAAAGGGTCATAACTCCTTTAAAATAAATCGGATCAAACCCATATTCGAACTCGATCTGTATTTTGGGCTGTGAAACTAACAGACCAAATTTGGTTCCAATCAGATGAAAAATGTTCGAGTTATGGCAGAATGCGTCAATTCTAAGTCGAAAAAGGGCCATAACTCTGTAACAAAAACTCAGATCAAACCCAAATTCGAACTCGATCCGTATTTTGGGCTGAGAAACCCATATACAAAATTTGGTTCCGATCGGATAGAAAATGTTAGAGTTATCGCATTACTCGTAAAGTGTCTACGGACAGACAGACGGACAGACAGACGGACCAACGACGAGTGGTCAATCCGGGCAACGACACTATGTTTACCATACTATGGTATGGGTAAACATAAAAATAGAACAGATCCATCAATTGATTAAATTCTAAGATTTATTTCGGCGTTGCGGCTATTGATTGGGATTTGTGAATTGTGATCACTGATTACTACTCACAATTCTATTCACACGCGAAAATGTGACGAAATTGACACGTATATATATTGTAGCCATGCAATTATGCAATATCGTATTCTTTTCAAAAGCGGTGCGACGGCTTGCGTGTACATGTAAATGATCAAAGAGATGTGTGAATATCACTTAATTGAATAATTGTGTAGGTCATTGTGTTCCTCATTTAGCTGTTGTCGCGAATGTAGTAAATCCGTGGGCATATTTTCATGTATATTGTTCAGTTAAAAACTTGAGTTACCGGGAATTTCTGCTCTGGTTTTGTAATTTAATAGCAATACCGATTACCGTACCGATACCGCGGTAAATCGACGAAAATTTACCGATACCGATACCAAGCTTAAAATTTCAATACCGCCCATCTCTAATGTAAAGCCATAAGAATATTAAATGAAAAAAAACCTTGTGTACAAACATAATTTTCTTGATTTCAGTAACTTGCAACTTCAACCAAGCATTTAATTTTATTTGACCTTGGCTACAAATAAGCGAACAGCTTTGTATTAGAATTGAAATTTGTTTCAGGCTCGATTACCACTGCATTCAGTTAACCAGGAAAATATGGATACCATCCTTGGTAAAGGAGCTGGTGTGAAATTGAACACCCACAGAGCTGCATTGGGGGACATTGGGAACAAAGTGACTACCCTCCAGTCATCAAAAGCGCTGCTTAAAGAAGAGGTGCAGACACAAGCATTTGTAAAGCATAAAGTTTCTCACAAGATCAATTTGAAGTCTATCGGCCAGGAAGAAAAAGTGAAAAAGGTATCTTTTTAATTAGATCCACATGAAAACAAGGGATTTCTTTTCCCCGCATGACTCAAAAGTTGTGGCCAAATGAATCGAAATGGGCCTAATTATCCCCTACCAGAATTTTTTTCGGAGGAAGATATTGGAATGGGTTCACTGGTTAATAAGAAATGTCGAGCCGTCAAGTCTATCTATTGTCTGTCCCAAAAGGTTGCCCAGGTGTTATTTCAAACAATTTTAACTGATTTCAAAAGATTTTTGGTACCGTTACATGAGTTCGCAAACTAGTCCCAGATTTACAGCCATTCTCAGTTTTTGGCATTTGGTTCTGTTGAAAAGTTGTCCTGATGTTATTTTGAATAATTATTTAACATATTTAAAACATTTTTGGTAAGAGTAACTAGGCATTTTGCACCCAGGAAAAGTTGTCCGGAGTTTATTTTGAAAAATTATCAATTGATTTGAAAGATTTTTGGCATGAGTTTTTCAGAGTATCTGAAACGATGTCGCAAACAAGGCCCTTCTGTACACAAGTTTCACCACCAGTTAGCCCACTGGTATTTGAAGTTCTGTTCAGAATCAATCACTCTGCCAGCCTTTAATTTTTAAATTTTTTAAGTTTGAAATTTACCTTGGCAGGCTACTAGTATTTATCCAAAATTTATATTTGGAACCATGTTTGAAATTTTCAAAGCATATTTTTCTGAGATGTTTCTTATTTCTTTATTAAAACGTAAAACTTGGTTAATTGAAAATGTGCTTTTGTCGTATTAGCCCCAGGAACTATTGAAGCAAATAGATGTTCCAATATTTGCTCGATCAACGACAATTGCTGAAGCTCTTCCACACACAAAGCCAGAATGTATGGACATCAGTGAAGATAAATCGGAAGCCTTCTCAAAAGCTCTTTTGAACGTTGAAGACATTGACGCTAATGACAAAGACAACCC
Organism: Siphonodentalium dalli; assembly: GCA_032622095.1. Classification (NCBI taxonomy): domain Eukaryota; kingdom Metazoa; phylum Mollusca; class Scaphopoda; order Gadilida; family Siphonodentaliidae; genus Siphonodentalium; species Siphonodentalium dalli. The sequence continues at coordinate 191,659,781 of CP136063.1, read as the reverse complement.
ACAGTTAGTTAGTGAATATGTCAATGATATCTACAATTACATGAGAACACTGGAGGTGAGTGAACTGTTATTATTATATGATCATATGTTTCCTTCCCCAATTCCTATGTTAAAACGCAACGAAAAAATCGAGATATCCAACGATGTTCACCTCATTAATGAAACAACAGGTTAATAACAGTTCTGAGTGACGTCAGATAAATCAGGGGTTAACATAACTTATTATCAGACCTGAAAATAGATCACGTTTTCTCAGCGACGTTCAACGTCACAACGTATTGTCCAATCAAAGCGCGTTTCATATAATAAAACAGTTATCTCATTGTTTCTTGGTTGACACGAGAAACTGTCAGCCCTTGTAAATCAATATTCACCTCGGCCTACAGCCTTGGTGAATATTGACTTCCTCGGGTTGACAATTCCTCGTGTCAACCTCGAAACAATGCGATAACTGTATAATATTACTCTTATCTATATTGTGTTCAGCTATATAAAGCCTATATTGGATGATCTTCGTCCTGTCCAGATTAATTAACCAAGTATTGAAATTTGTTTAAAATTTAATGAGCATCATGCTAGTACAGAAAGTATAGGTCATGTGCGGGTTTCTAATAAACAAACTGATACAACATGCATGTACTACTGGTTAAATAAATGTTATATTGCATATGTTTGTTAGGACTTGAATGAGCTGAGGATTTAATTTATATCTCGTGCATGACACGGCTCGACGTAACAGCGGTTTTCAGCATTGTATGGACTATGGATCTGTTAAGACTTTGTTTTTCTTGCAGAATGATTAATGAAATTATAAAACTTGTTTTAAAAGGATCATTTAATTGAACAAACTAGTTACTAGCATTATTTATTTTAGTACCTCATGAGTCATAACAGAACTTAATAGTCCACAAAATTTTGCGAGAATCAAAATACAGCATTTCTACAGCGAATCATCTGATCGTCTTTTAAGCCCTGCTTAAAAATATTGTGTGAACTCTATAAAATAAATTTGTATTGTCAAAGGATAAGATATTTCTAGACTACTGAACATTTTGGTCTTGGATCAATCATTTTTCTGTAGGTCAAACTTTCAGGAGGTTGCATTTAGCTCTTAAAGATACGGGCGGACTGCCCTGTGTGTACAGGTGTTAAAATGGTCACATCCACTAAAACGGCCTTAAACAGAAAGAATATTATATATAAATATCTCGTACATTGCATATTATTGTCACTTTTGTACCCTTGGTTAGGCCAAAGAAAAAAGATACTATGTTTCCGTACATCGACCGACCCTAAAAATAACCCGCCGACCCTAAACTTTTTATTGATATTTTGAGAATTTTAATTTCCTGAGAGTGGATCTCCTGCCTGCTTTATGTCTTGTTTGGGACTTATGGAACACTATCAACAGACATGGTGGGTGTGTATCTGTATATATACATGTAAAGAGGTTATCACTGCATATATTAGGGGTATACATGTAGCTACCGTTTCCAAAAACCAGGCATGCTCGGTGGGCGTACTGGCTACCCCCAGACAATGGGATGTAATCGTCACAATACATGTACGGTATAATGGCGGTATTATTAGTAAAAATTTTATAAAAGTTAGTGACATCAATTTTGTACCAAGTTTATAGCCAAATTTATGAAAATGTGGTATGTGAATAATAAAAAAACATACGTACACATGTAAGCATGAAGTAAGTTTGATTTTTTATCAATCTTAATGTATATTTCCACTGTGTTTATCAAGTAATACTTTCCCCATGGCACGGGTTGGCATTTTATGTCACTTTGGTAGAGGTAGTTCAATATTTCTGCAGCTGGATAAAAAATATCAAAATAAAATAAAATAAAAAAAATTCCCTACCTACCTACCCTAATTTTTTCGCTATGTTACCGGAAACATACAATCTTTTTTCTTTGGCCTTATGTAAACAAACATCAAAAACGTAACGTTACGATTGTTTATAGACAAACACTTGGAACTACCATATCTTCCAATGAAAATATTCCGTTGTCCTGTGGAATCTGTAGATAAAAATTAATGGCACAATCGCATTCAAATCACACCAAATTATATTTTATTCGACCCATTCTACCCGCTGTCTGTTAAAAATCAAGCTAATCCATGTTACTCATGATTGGGAAATCATGGAAATGATCAGACAGAAAACACGTACATAACATAATTATTCTTGCAAAGAGATGAATATTTTTCAATCCAATTTATAATAGTATTTTCTTGTAACCTATATATGGTCATACATACCAAATAAGGAATATTACAATGAGTTGAGAATTGTAAGTTGTAGTCGCACCAAATTAGGGGTTTTACAACCGAACTATAAAGTGTGCGAATCTTAATAAAGAAATGGCGCAATATCATGACTGCTTACTAGTATCAACAATCTACTGCCCTCTTTGCGAGAAACTAAACAGTAAACTGGTATTTTTTCGGACACAAAGCGTGTTTTGTGAATATCTCATTCATATTGATCATCATTATCCTATACTATTGGTATATTCTTGAGGAAATTATCATAATTTGATGTTATTTCTAAATTATAACCTACAACAAAGGACGCCCATCCTATTAATCACCCAGACTGGAAATAAACATTTAATAGATATTTTTTATGTTTACCGATGGTGTGATACACTGTTTGCTCTGTAATTATTCCGTTACATTTTTTATCCATATTTTTGTAGTCTAAACTCGTGGCCAAGCACTCGGAGAGAACAATTTTCATTGGAGCCCTGTAATCGCATAATTCCGTAGTTTCCTGTTCTGTTAACAATCAAAATTCAGTTATTCTGTTATATCTATATCAAGGGTGGATGTCTCGACCTTTGAAATTAAAATTAATAAAATGTAAAAACTATCAGATCATGATAAAATTGCAAGTTCTCAACTGGTCATAGGCAAGGCAACTTCCAAGAATTGTCATGCCACCGGCAAAATTTAAATCTCCTGTCTGGAAACACTTTGGTTTTCGTGCCTTTGAGAAAGACAGGGTGTGGAAAATCGACAACACCAAAACAATATGCAGAAGTTGTAAATTGTCCCAATATTCTCTCTGGAATGTATCACAATCATGACGCGATGCATATCATATCATTGCAAAAAATTGTGATACGTATTTAATCGTGAGGGTTATATCATTGCAGACCTAGTCAACATTTCACATGATTTTGAAACTATTATTAAATACCAGAGTATTTAATTAGTGACTGCGATACTTTTGAGAAATTATGATTAATATTGTTTACTTGTGTAAAGTGAAACAATTTCAATCAAATATTTTCCAGAAACGTTTCTGTGTTAAACCTGCATACCTTGATGGTCAAGAAGTTACAGGGAAAATGAGAGCGATCTTGATAGATTGGTTGTGTCAAGTCCATCACAGATTTCATTTACTACAGGAAACATTGTACCTCACCGTCTCAATCATTGATAGATATCTTCAGGTGAGTGTTTCTAACATTTGTTTTGGTAAGTTAACAGGAATTGACTAACATCAAGTTTCTCCTTGAAAACCTGGAAAACTCTTTATTTAAAAATATTAATTAGGTCAAGGGCCTTTGTGAAAACCCTGGAATTCTTACACGCCCCATATTCACTCCTTAAAAACCCTGGAAAATTTCTACAAAGTATCTGAAACTTCGTTAGAAATTTTATTTCTACATCTTGTAGTGAAAGATCTGGTTCTGAGATTTATCTGAATAAACCGGAGTCTGTTAAAACTTGTCTACATTGCTTACAGTCTAATACTTAGTATTTAGTTGTGGGTTGTCACATTGGACACAATATAATTTGTGCATGTCCTCTCCCTACTACTAATGCCCATGTTCTTTTCAATTGGTAAAACAGTACGTATGACTATGTCTTGAAATTATTGTGAAATTATTAGGTTTATGTCGGTAGTAGTATTTATAAAAAAAATATTTAAAATTCAAATAAAGGTTCGGATACAGGTGGGTGATTACTGGTAATAGGTTGGGTATGTAGCATTCTACTAGAAAAGGGAGAGCACGGGCATACATAAACTCAGCCAGCTTTTTTTTCTCTGAAAGAATATATATATTTTTTTTTTCAACAGTCAGCAATGTTAAAATTCTTATGGGGGAATTCCGTAAGTACGAAGTTACTCTTGGACTAATTGTGAGTAATGAAGCCACGATGTTTTGTCCCAAGTCCATATTTAATAATAGAACTAGCTTCCCCAACTAAGAAATTTAATTACTTTCAATAAGTCTTTTTACCTGTAATTAAATTGTTGGATGATGGCAGCAATGTGCCAATTTTTTTTATTGGGATTATTAAAACATCGGGTGCCTAAATGGAGCCCCACAGCAAAGAATGTGTATTATGGTAAACATGTGGCGGTTGCTTCCCCGTAAGGCAAAATAAAAATAGCCATGTTTGGCGTCACTTGACATAAACCAATTGGGGTAGCTAGGGATAAATATTTTCGTTTTGTTTTAGTGAGTTGACTTATATTTCGCTTTGATCTTCATCATACACTTTGGATCCATATAAACATAGGGGTTGAATATTATTACAGGGTGAACACAAAGCTCAGTTCTGCTAATGCCAAATTGGTATAGTTTTTGGGAAATCACTATGGTTTCTCCATTTCTACTAGTACCACTGTACCAGGCAATGTTTAATAGTCTTCAGCATTTTCCAAGACAGGCTTTTTATAGCCTGCCTCGTCCCAAAGAGATACAATATGCTTTGATCGTAAATGACATTGTGTCGAGTTGAGAGTGACGACGTCGGCCGCCTGAAATAATAAACTTGCATGCACCTTTTAATAATTGTAACTTTGTAAGTACAGATTTAAGAATATAAAGTAGCCACAGGTTTTAATTAATGTTTACTTTGAATATTCCAGGTAAAAACTGTGACAAAAAACCAACTACAGCTGGTCGGTGTGACTGCAATGCTAATAGCTTCAAAGTATGAAGAGATGTATGCTCCAGAAGTGTCTGACTTTGTTTATATCACAGACAATGCTTACACAAAAGCTGATATTCGACAGATGGAAATGAATATTCTTAGGAAACTAGACTTCTCTCTAGGAAAACCTCTTCCACTACACTTTTTAAGGCGGAATTCCAAAGCTGGCCAGGTAAGAAAAAAAGGATTTATCCTACCATAAATTGGAGTGGGGGGAGGTGGGGAAGGGATAGAATATACTGGAAAAGCAAATTCAAATTTCCAGTACTGGAAATATTCTAAAAAAACGATCTCCGGCCGATTGATAGTGGAATATACTGGAATCAGCCGATTTTATGTAGCACCGGTCACTGGCACCAGTTATTTTTCGTAACACCGGTGCTTCCTGTTTGACCATTTATTTTCTCGTGTCTTATGTCTCAGCACCGGTTTATAAATTTAGAATAGATGTGTAGTTAACTGCCATTTCTAGATGAATTATAAATTTGTACATTACACATTTAACACATTCAAAACAAAAATGTGCGGGAGGTGTTTTTTTCGCGAGAATTGACATTGTGCGAAGTGTCTTGTATGTTCAAAGACATTGGAAATAGGAGACAACATGCACTTCGTAGTCACGCTATTGGTAAAAACTGTAAAACCACATAAATGCCATGAAAATCAGAGATGGCAACACGTTCGTACAATTTTTTGTAAAAGTACTTAAACTTCTAACTCTAATACATCTGGCAATTAAAATTCTGCTGCTACAATTAGTACTAGTAGTGCAAGTACTAGTAGAACAACACGCTCAACAGTGACAGCAGCACCTTGTCCACGATTCGAAATGCTCATAATGCAACAAGAGAAGAATGTCTGAAATCAGAAATAATATGGATATTACACTATTTCAGCTCCTCACTCGTATATATCGAATGAGAAAATTGATGTTCTATTAAAAGAAATGTTTCCCCGATAGTATTGTTGCATGGTTTTGAGTTGTGCTGGGCGGTTTCCCGATTAATCGACAATACCCGGTTAAAATTTCAATATCGTCAGTAATATCGTCTAAACTAAAATAATCGTAATATCGTCGGCAATCAGTGGGTGCCAGCCAATCATAAGCGTATACAAACAAATAGCTTAACTCGAGCCTAAATAGAGTTATTTAAGTTTTAAATTCCAACTAAATCCAGTGTCCTGATTTTTTCAATATTCAATCATAATAGTAAACAATGTTTAGAATGACTAACGGAATTAGGGGAATATGAAAACCCAGAATACGTCCCTCTTTCGCTCACAATATTACACAAACCCTCAGATGTGATTCTAGCAAACAGTGAGAAACTGTTTTTAGTTTCTAGTATTTTTTTTTTTTTTTTAAGCGACTATATCGTTAACCGCGGTTTTAATTTACAAAAATCCCGGTTTTTATTTTCGTTAATATCGTCCAGCCCTAGTTTTAAGGTGCTGTTTATAGACAGTGACTTAAATATCAGACATAATGAAGCCAACATGTGAATTATCATTAAAGGATGTTTGGGTCAGTTCATTGGTTCAAATCTTGGTAAATTTTGGTGGCCGTAAGGAGTCGTAATACTGAAGTTGGGGGCCGTAGAGACCCCCGTCACCTCTCTGGCTAAGTCTGTGACAGTACCTAACCCTAAACCTGGGATAGAGTAGAGTACGGTAGTCCTAACCCTAAACCTGGTATCGAGTAGAGTAGTCCTAAACCTGGGATAGAGTAGCCCTAACCCTAATTCGCATACTGGAAATTCATAATATCAGTACTGGAATATACCGGTACTGGAAAATGATTCCAGACGGTGTACGAACCCCGATACTAGTATAAAGTATACAATTGCCCAAAACCTGTTATCAACATTTTGTTCGAGGAAATTTTGCCGGTTTGTCAAATATCTCTACACAAAAAAGCCTCTTGATTATTTTAGAGTTATCCATTTAAATCCACAGATCCTCTTATAGACTGTTACTGGGCCACTTAAAATTATTGGTGTTGATAAATAAGATTTCAAACATCGATATGTGATCACTCTAAGCTTCGATGGGTGGGTTCCTAGACTTGAATCAAATACTTTTTACTCCAGAAGCCAAGGAAATGGTAATTTGCGAGCGTTAATTCGGATTATGCCTTTAACCCTTTCATGACTGGAGCTTCCTGAAAATGTGAGAACCCTGTGCCAATGCATTCTATTATATATGGGGTTGCCAATTGCATTATATAGCTCTAGTGATTTTGCTGCTACATTAACTATAAAATTTTAGTCCATTAAAATACCACAAGTCCATTAAAAGGTAAAGGTAAACATTGGGAGAAAGACAAAGCATTGAAAAATATGTCTGGGAATTTTCAATTAAGTATTAAAATATTAAACTGAGTTTGGTAGAATTGTGAATAATTGTTCATATCTTTACTTCACACCACTTCTCCAGGTTGATGCCAACAAACACACATTGGCCAAATACTTGATGGAACTTACACTTGTGGAGTACGATATGGTCCAGTGTCATCCATCTATGATAGCAGCTGCTGCCCTCGCTTTGTCAATCAAAATATTGGACAATTCTTCTTGGGTATGTTTGTTTATTTACTATTTGTAGTCTTTATTGAAAAAAAATTCTAATGTACCATCCTGGCCCACAACTCAAGTGTTCAAAATCCTGTAGAAAATTTGTAATTTTGAGAGAATCAAACCCATAGGAGAGAACTAACATGTCTTTGGAGAAAATGTCATTTTATAAGCCTTTTTTGAAAATATTGTTTTAGTTGGTCCGTCCGTCAGTTCTTTACTTCAGTCTCCGGATGATAACTTTAGTAAGTCTGAACTCAATGGAATGAAATTTGGTATGCGGTTTTACTAGCACAAAATACAGTTTAAGTTAGAATTTGTGTTCCGCCCGCGAATTTTCACCAGTTATGCTCGGCGTTGTTGAAATAACCATGGGCGTATTTTGACGTGTGCTAGCAATGGTCGTTATTTATGCAAACATTTGAAAACTTGTTTCAGTCTCAGAAAACCAAATGATGCAGCAGGGAATACTCATCCCATATAATATTTGAAACTTCTGCAGCAGAGAAAAATGGATAAATCTTCTCTTAATAAGAGATCATTTCTTGTGAAATTATCATAGGCTCGTCATTTTCAGTTTGTCACTTTCAGATAACACATTGTAATTTATCTGATGCTGTGGTATTACTTGTCATTTAAATAATCGGCCCCAAGATTTCAAATAGCATTAAAAAATAAACTTTATTTGGGTGAGGCTCTCAAGAGTGCCAGGATTCATCAATGAATTGGTCTGGCTCTTCCAATAATGGGAGATGTGGGCATTTCTCAATCTGTAAGGGAATATATCTTGAGGAGAGTCGACGGACACCCTCTGTCTTTGCCTCATTAAATAATTATTCATTCACGAGTAGTTCCTGCATCTTTTGAACTTATCGAACTTTTCCCTCCATAAAACTCTTTCTGCACTGAACACCCCTCCAGATGAATAGCCCATTCCGATGGTAGGAGGATTTATTCAGTTTAGAAAGGGGTAACTCTTTAGTGCCCCCTGCCAGATATTAGTTACGTAGAACATCCGGGAATGGCCAGCCACCAAAAAGCCCTAGAGCACCTGGCAGTTTGGGTTTAAAAAAAAAAAAAAATCTACCAACACGATGAATTTAGATAGTTGATAAACATAAATGAATTAACATAAATTTAGACCGGTTTCTGATAAATTATTTTGCATCTGCAAAGGGTGGCATTGGTTAGATGTTGACGTTGTCACCTTTCAGTGATGGCTGTAGGCAGTGTTCCTTGGTAATATCAGTATTAGGAAAAGGGTTAATATAAAATGAGCTTGTGAACTAGACATTTATGCCAAGTAGACTTCTAAATCTGATGTTTGATTTGGCTTCCAGACTGAGACCTTAAAATACTACAGTAAATATTCTGAAGAGAGCTTGATGCCAATTATAAGGAAGCTATCTGTGTTGGTCGTCAAATCGGATCATAGTAAACTAACAGTAAGTTAATATATTCTATTAGTTTGAGAAGAGGTATTGTTCTTTCATCTCTATGAATCGTCCTTGAAATTTCTGCCCGGGCTTGCAGAATGAGGTCCCCAGTGACTCGACCCTGCACAGCGTCTTGTATTGATAAATTCTTATTCTATAAAGGTGCATTTATTGAAATTTTGCGTATTATTCTAAGAGACCACATTCACTAAGCCAGTCTCCGAAAGGCATCTTTATTATAAACAGTTTTTTAGTTTATTTCGAAAGTGTTTTTCTTTGTCTATTATCTCTATATCCCTACATTGGCAGACAACGCACTGCGTATAAATCAAGTTTCACCATCTGGGAATTGAAATGTGTCTTGGTCTCCATTAACAGATGTCGTGCAAAATGTTGTCCCCAGAGGATGAATTTGGTGATCCTCTGGGGAGACCTCTTTCTGCAAATGTCTGGCACCATATTTTCAGGCCTGCCATGAACATGTCAGTTGAATTTGGCTGCAATATTTACAATCAATTCAGTAAAAGAAAAATTTCTTTTTGATGTATCAGATATTTTTCCATTTCTGCACACTCATGGCTATTCAGACGAAATTACATTGAAGAGAAATTACATCTCACCAGCTCGATAATTTTTTTTATCAAATTGAGAACATGAAACGTTTATAGTGTTCTTTAGATTTTAATAGGTCATGATTTTCCAATAATTCCCCTCTCCCCTTCTATACTTTTTGTCAACCCAAATGTTTGTATAAAAACAGGCTATAATATTGGTATGGCCTTATAGTTATTCTATCAAATCGGATTAAACTTATTTTATTTACAATTGACCAGAATTTTTTTTTTATTTTCAGGCGGTCAAGACGAAATACTCAAGTTCAAAATTCATGAAGATCAGCACGATCGACGAATTGAAATCTCCAGTAGTTAAAGAATTGGCTTCTGAGTTGTCGTGACTACGCACTCCAATGCATGGCAATTTGTGATGGTTGCCTTTGGGCGACTCTGTTGTGATAGTCTAGTCTTCTCACAATGTCTTAGATAGGTTCAAAGATCGTGAGTGACTGTCAGCTTGAGCTGGCCATGTTCAAGCAGAGGCTGTTCCTAATGACTCGTCCACAATGTGGATATGAATGATTGAGTTGAGTGTGAATTGAATGAGTGGTGTTGTAAGTAAAGCAGTCTCTTCAAAAAGCAGTTCTAATTAAAAAATTGAACAAGCTACACCGTTTCAAGTCAAAAGAAATAGTTGGGAATTCCGTTACCACCAAGATTCATTACACTTAACAATAAACTTGATCGGGCGATTTATGTCTAAATTCTGCGCGTTATAGATTTCCAGTCATATCTTGTCACATTGCTAAATTCGGCATTTAAAAATAGGAGATTATGAAAACTAATCAACATGAGAACTCGTACAGAATTGACCAATAATACCTAGCAAGAATAAAGTATTTCCAAGAATTTCAAGTTAACACCCAGTTTTGTTCTTTACAAAAGCAAAAAGAGATTGTCAATCGTAAACTATTTATGTGGCCTGCCTTAATACAGCAGTGATGGCATTCAGATGCTATTTATAGCGGCGGTAATTGAATTCACATCATTTTCTTTAGACTTGGCTTGTGTGAGTGTTGAGTATTAATCAGAATTGTTTTTTAAAAAGCTAACAATAATCTTCCAGATTGAAGATTTCAAATGCCATTTTTAATTTCTTTTCAAAGATTCCTTTCGAAGTTGAAATTGTATTCAATTCAAACTAGTTTAGATGGAGAAATTCCCATGACCAACGTAGTTGACGACGATGATGTAGATTTGATTTGGATAATTTATAATTTATCCTATTAGCAATCTGTCCTAGGATTAGTATAAGGCCTATTGGATGTGGTTACAGAAACAAATTGTTAAAAACTAGGAGTATAATTTCTCGCCAATTTCAACAACAAATGTATTGTCCAATGAATTTGAAAACTGATCGAAAAAATAATCAAACTTGAAAATCTTACTGTAATAAATCAAAGGGGATCATGAATAAAATTCAGTTAACAAATCATTCAATTAATGCTCCTGTGGTTTTATGTACTGTAGAACAGTTGAGAAATTGATGCTTTTGTTATCCTGAACAGATATGGATTGGAAACATTTGTTTACTACACACCAAAATTTTGAAACTTGAAGAATGGTAATAAACTGCAAACTTAAGTAGAGGAGTTGGCACATATACTGCCACAAGACATAACCTTTGAATCATTTGGTGTCAAATTACCACAAATGATATTCACATGGCATTCTTGAGACATAATCTAAAAGATTATAGACATAATCTGAAAGATTATCGTGAGCTTTTTTTGTATGAAGAGACTGCAAGTGAATTTGCTGTTGATGTAAAGTTGTTTCACCTGCACTTGGTTACAAAATTTAGTTGGAATCATTTTGAGCATCCATTGTATATTGGTGAGACCTGTATGATGAAATCTACCATACAGGTACCAATTCAGATTTTCATTTCTTAAAATGTTCTGAAAATATGTTGCATGACAATGAGGTCCACAGAGGGTGAAATTAGTGACGCTACCCCTTACAGCGTGCTAACACCACTCTATTCACCTTCTGGGCACCTCATTCTCAAATTGTCTGGCACCATATTTTCAGACATGATTACATGCGAACATGGATAAATTTAGACGCGATACATTAAATGGGTAGGAACATGATTACATGAGACTAAATTGATTTTTATGGGCAGTAGACATAAGCTAAATAGATTTTTTAATTCAAATAATGCAGGTCTATCTTCAAAAGAAAATAATAATATTAATAATAAGCCTATTTTAGCATTTGTATTAAATGCATCTGAATGTAGAGTTCTATGGACCAAAATCTCTGAAAAAATGTGTACTTTATAATTAGAATATGCCTAGAATATGCCTCCTCATTCCATATCAACATATTCACATTCTGAAGCCTGGATCTCATGAGCACATTTTGGAATCGCCTTTTTGATTAATAGTGATTTTAAACTGAATTTAGAAATGAAATTCCAACTAAAATTATTGTTGGTAGCTAGCTTACGGGACATGAAATTACAATATTTCACTAGTATACTACTCATGTCAGATGAATCAAGGGAGTTTTATGTTGCATGTCTCAATACGCAATCGATAAAATCCGTGGTTTGAATTTCCTATTGGAAAGTCAAAAGTAAGTTTGCTTAATGTGCATGTTAGTGTAACACTGCCAACTTCAGGTTAACCAGCATTTAGTTTCAGTTGTCTGGTTTTAACAATTATTAAAAAGGTGATAGAATAGCTCCTTTTACTTTGTTCTCAAAAGTGTTGGAAATTATTTCAAGGCTAATTGCTGGTAGTCTGGTCACACCTTGAATTTCGCAGTGTAAATAAACTTATTTTGAATTTATGGTTAACATTCAGCAAACTTAATTATTCAAATATTTAAATCTGACACGAGTATTCTCAGGATTCTTCAGAAAGTGAACATGTTCGTGGTCTGAATTCATACAAATTTGCTGATTAACAACATCCTGATTATTTGGCTTTTCTATAACCTTATTTATGTAACATGACATGCCCTGTTACTTGCACCCAACTAAGAATCTATGCATCCACTCGTGAATTTGAATGCAGCGTGTGAATCTGTTTATACGCAGGAAAAACAAGCTGCCCAGATCCCAACTTACTTTCTCTTCAATTTCTGTGGAATCAACTTGGAATAATGAGAATGTGCCAAGTAGTATTTACAAATAAAAAACAAATTTGGTTGAAAGTACTTAAAGGCAAAATCAACCAACATCTATTAAAGTGGTACTGTTTATGGGACCATCCCCCTATTAAATCAACAGAATATATGCAACAATGAATAGATTTGAGCCATTTATTAGTGCAAAATACACTTGTTTGCTCTATGAATGATGCAAACAACATGGTAATAAAATGAAAATTAAATTTATGACCCAGTCATAAAATTAATTTTCATTATCACAATGTATTACTTTCCACTAAAACCCCATAAACTGAAAGAATATATAATAGAAAGATGCTATTCTTATACAAATCATGAATATCGCGTACATTGCATGTTGTCATGTTTGTACCCTTGGTTATGTAAACATCAAAAATGTAACCTTACAATTGTTTATAGAAAACACTTGGAACTACCGTATCGTCCAATGAAAATGTTCCATCGCGCTGTGGAATTAATAGATAAAATTATTTACACAATCAATCGCATTCAAGTCACACCAAATATTTAATTTTAATTGACACATTCTACCCGCCGTCAGTTCAAAATCATGCTTATCCATGTTACTTCATGATTTGGAAATGATCCGGACAGAAAACGTGTACATAATAGAACTGTTCTTGCAAAGAGTTGAATATTTTTCAATCCTGTTAGTATTTTCTCCTAAGCTATTTCTGGTCATGCATACCAAATAAGGAATATTGAAACGAGTTGATATTGCGCGAGTTGCAAGTTGTTGGCGCACCAAATTAGGGGTTTTACAACCAACTTATAAAAACACGAGAATGTAAATAAATTACACAATATCGCGATTCTGCTTATAAACAATCTACTGCACTTTTTGTGAGAAACTAAACAGTCGACCTGTATTTTCTGTGTTTTGTGAATATCGCATTCCTTTTTTGCTATACTATTAGTATATTTTTGAGGAAATTATCATATTTGATGTTATTTCTAAATTATAACCTACAACGCCCATCCCTTCAAATTCATTTATTTGTTGCATATATTAATTATAATAGGAGATTGTCCCAGAAATGGCAGGTTATAGTGAACAGTTGGAATGATAATACTTGAATGAAATCATTTAATATTTTTTAAACTGAACTTGTTAAATATATCTAAAAACAAATTGCATTATTAGCTCGGCTGCAAATGCGTATATTAGCCCCATTAAATGTGTTGTAAAAGTAACTAGAGAACATTCTGCCATTTCCTCACAACTGGCGAAGATAAATTTGTTTAAAATTTGAATGAAAGTATTGATGCCACTATTCTCATCTTGTGTATTTGTTGAAACATTTTTCTGGATAGCGAATCGGTTAAGGTGATCAGGAAACAATTTGAGGCAGTTTAATTCTCATTTATTTCGTGTACATAAATTTGTCATATTTATTTTTTAACAATTTTTTTAACGTGTAGATATTCTTGTAATAAAGTCATAAGTCTTTCATTGTCTTTAACATTCTGTATAAATCTCATTCTTTACAATAAAGGATATTTTCCTAAGCTTTTCTGGTAAACCTTTTTTTATAACTGATATTTTTGCAGGGTTTGAAAATAGTGTCCCAAAGGATGGGGTTTTGTCCAGCTGAGTCCATCCTGATCAATCCATTTCTTTTACTGAATTCTCCCATGGGTAATAGAAGTATACGTAGGAATCTTCTATTATTAAAAACCTTATGTGCTGGAGTTAAAAGCATGAAACGCATAATTAATACTAGTCCAAGTCTTCTCGTACTAAAGCCGGCTAAGATATTGGGATGGAGGTGCCGGTCTTTAGTCAGAGTTCCAGGCCCATGCATTCCTATGACACGACTTACGCCCAAGATCTGTGGCGGGAATCTGGTGTATTTTACTCGATTTACCTAACAAAGCAATACATGATGCTATATACGTCGGAAAGAGTGACATCTTATGGTCCGAATGGTGTATAATAATCTTAACTTTAATGTTAAATTACACAGAATATTCCGGTCGCTTGCCACAAACATCGTTGTTTTTCTGTTTGTTTACTTAACTGAAAGCCGAACTCAGGTTCCGAAGAACTTCGGCATTGTCCGGTGTTTGTTTTGTCAGAGACGAATTTCGATACAAACAAAATGGCGGCCCCCCATGATATTCTAATGCTCATTGTGTTTACACTGTTTTAAACTGTGATGGTTGTAATTCGCGTAATTTATTTAATGTATTACATTTATATCTTCAATATGAATTTAATCTATGTATTTATTTATTTATTGTCACGTATAATTACGATTACAATGGAGAATTCATCGTGCGTGGTTGATTGAAAATCTACGGAATATTTTCACCGGAAAATGCCGAACGCAGTTCGCAAGGTCAACTGAGTTCACATACTTTAAAAAAATATGTAAACACTGCGGCAAATGTTTCTTTTCACATTAAATTACCGCTTTCAATTCACAACCGATGTGGGTTTCGGATCAAATAGCATGTCTTCTGCGGAAACTATCAGTTTATTGTAGCAATTGTGATATTTTATTTCATATAATTGTGGTTTTATTTGAGCGGGTCACTTAACGCTTAAGTCGTGTCATAGGAATGCATGGGCCTGGAACTCGGACAAAAGATCGGCACCTCCATCCCAATATCTTAGCCGGCTTTAGTACGAGAAGACTTGGACTAAATTAATACTAGTGGGCAGATGAAGTGTTCATGAGTTACACAGTAACTGGGGATTTCAATAGTTTTTAGCTCGCCCTGGTTTCAAGTGGAGCTGGTCGCTCATCCACCAACAATAGTCCAGAACCAGAAGACCGAATGGTTCATATTTGGTGTGTCAGATTTGTTCAAAAGAAGTCGCCTGGACACGGATGAAAGTTTTCGGTTTTTTACCGGAATTCCGGTATTCTGACAATTTTCAGAAGCCCATCCGGGATTTCAAATAAAAAATAAATATATATCGGATACAGAAAATCGCAAAGGAATTTGCTATCTAAAATGAGTGAAATATGACTAAATTTGCCAACATGAATAGCACAATATAAGGCCCCAGATTCACTCTCGGACCATTGGACCCCCCCTTCTATGGGAGGGGCACCCCCCTCCCATACCCACCCCCATCTCGGGCCTACGGCATATTGTGTTGGGACCGAAATTAAACATTTCAGGTATTTTTATTACCTCGCCCGAGACTAAGTCTCCGGTGTAGCTATAGTCATCACTCTTCGTCCGTCGTCCGTCCATCCGTCAACAATTCTTTGAACATCTTCTTCAGAAGTTCCATTGGACCGAATTGGTTCATATTTGGTGTGGATGTTTCCTAGGCGACTCTCATTCAGATTTGTTCAAATGAGGTCACTGGGTCAAATAGTTACGAAAGCAGGGCCACAACTCTATTCCTTCTAAGTAATTCTTAGAACGACTTCTTTTCCAGAACCATAAGGCCTAATGGGTTCATGTTTGGTGTGGATGTTCCCTAGGTGACTCGCATTCAGATTTGTTCAAATGAGGTCACCAGGTTGATTAGTTGAGAAACCAGGGCCATAACTCTTTCCCTCCATAGTAATTCTTTTAAAAAATCTTCTCGAATACCAGCGGGCCAAATGGGTTCATATTTGGTATGAAGGATCATTGGTTGACTGGGGTTCAGATTTGTTCAAATGAGGTCACTGGGTCAAATGTGGGTGGGGCCAGGGACATAACTCAGAAAAAAAAAATTAAGATTAAACTCTTTAACGAAAAAAGAAATGAATAGAAAAGAAATGATATATTAAAAAATAAAAGAATATTAAAAAAACTGTGGAATTGTTTTTTTTTATTAGAATATTTTTAAAAAAATATAAAAAAATTGTGTTCAACTCCATGGTCAATTATATATATATATTGTTTAACATTTTTTGAAAATTGAAAAACTAATGCCATTACATTTCTGTGGCCCCTGGCCCTTCACTCAAGTGCACTGCTTCTGCCACCCTGGCCTAGTCTCAAAAATAAAATTTACTCAAATTCTTGACAGAATCATTAATAAGAAGCATTTACTTTGGCTGTAACTGTATATATGCTGGGTATGCCGACACAATCATGTCAATCTTGATATGTTTATAAACATTCCTGCAGATTTGCTAGATGTCATCAATTCCCAATCTCTCATGACTAATGTCATTTGCAGAATAAGGTCCCCAGAGGGTGAATTTAGTGATGCTATCCCACATCGGCCTAGCATCACCAAAATCACCCTCTGGAGACCTCATTCTGGAGACCTCATTCTGCTTAGGCCTCATCTTCTGGGAAGTATCTATAGTATCAAATTAACATTGTTGTTAGTTACATTTCCCTTCTAGGAAGTTTCTATATCCCCCTAATTTGCAGAAGATAAATTCATAATTGAGGTGCCCAATTGGTGAACATCACCAACTTCAACTGGGGAACTTCAATCTTATCCTATGTCTGCCATAGCAGTTGGGGGTGCCCTAGCAGAATGAGGTCCCCAGAGGATGAATTTAGTGATGCTAGCCCGCTGTGCGGGATAGCATCACTAAATTCACCCTCTGGGGGACCTCATTCTTCAAATGACACACTTTCACACTATTTCAAGGCTTGATTGTATAATACATTGTGTTGCTTGAGGCCAGGCATGCACAATGTAGGAACAGACACGCTTTTTGTGATGCTATCCCACAGTGGGCTATCGTCACCAAATTCACCTTCTGGAGACCTCATTCTGCTTAGGCCTCATCTTCTGGGAAGTATCTACAGTATCAAATTTACATTGTTGTTAGTTAAATTTCCCTTCTAGGAAGTTTCTATATCCCCTAACTTTCAGAAGATAAAATTCATAAATGAGGTGCCCAATGGGTGAATATCACCAACTTCAACTGGGGAACTTAAATCTTATCCTTGTCAGATTTGTGAAAATGGGATCACAAAGTCAAATAAGGCCAGAGACTTAACTATTTCACTGCATAGTAATTCTTAAAATATGTTTTGCAAGAACTATTTGGCTTATATAGAATGGAATGTTCTTCCTTGACTGCAATTCAGATTTTTTTTTTTAAATGGGGTCACCTGGTCAAATAGGGACCAAGCGAAGGACATTTTCCCTCTTAATATGCTTCCTTCACAAGGACCATCAGGTCTATTTTACTGATATGTATGAAGGGTTCTTTGGTGTCTGGGATTCTAATTTATTCAGATGGGGTCACCAGGTTAAATAGGGTGGGACCAGGGACATAACTATATGTCTCTATAGTAATTCTTAAAATGTCTTCTCAAGAGTTTGGACTATTTAGCTTACATATAGTATGGAGGAATCAGGAGGATCCTTTAGTGACTGAGATTCAGATTTGTTACAATGAGGTCAACCTGTCAAGAAATGGCAGGCTATGGGGAGTTAACACTTTTGTGTCTTAATAAAATCATTGAAATACCAAATTCATAAAACATCTACCCTGGAACCACCTGACTGATTGGTCTGACATACATGTATTGTGTTTTGGGTCCATGGATAATTGGGCTTTAAAACATGTCTAAATGTAAAATGATCAGTAGTGTACAGTTGGCAATTTCAAGGTGGATTTTCACCAATCTACATACTCAGTCTCTCTAGCCACATATCCTGTTTAAATCCACTTCTTTTAAAGTGATTATGAAAAGTTCTGACTGTTTTGGTCCCAGTCTTTGCAGTCTGGTGAGCGACCCCAGTCATTGACTCTTGTTTGTTGTCTGACCACTTTCATTCCTGCCTGTTAAGCCAGAGCGAAAATGCAATGGCATAAGATCTTTAATAGTGTATCCCAGTCATGAAAGGGTTAGTAATTAGTTCATAATATTTTTATTTTATTTTTTAAATCGACTGCCCCCCCTCCCCTCCCCTCTCTGTCATTTCCAACAAAGTACAAAATCGTGCCAATGTTAACTCAGTCTGAAGAACCAGTCAACATAAGAGATTCACCAAGAGTCGTGGCCATATTTTATTCATCCAGCACTGTTCGGAGATTCATGTTTTTTAGTGCTGCAGGTCTAAGTTCTGGAGTAACATTTCCATATATGGAGCTTCTGAATATTCATGACTTCCATATATGGAAATATTACTCTAGAACTTTGACCTGTAGCACGGAACTGGGCCTGGTGGATCCAATACGGCCCGGAGCTGGTTACTGTAGGCTATTTTTAGCCACTCGAAGTTGGAACAGATATGGGCAGACATCTATTTTTTAAACATGCCAAATTTTTTCCACAAGGATTTTATGCTCAAGTTAGAGTTGCCATAAAAACATGCATAATGAACCACCACAAAGCCATTGGGAAATTGGGGTGGGATTACCTGTATATTTTTTAGTCCGTTTTGAAAAGAAATATTTCTCTAATTGCACCAATCCAGCATTTCCACCTCCACTCCCTTCGAATATTGGGTCCGGACAATGAGTATGCTATAATTTGGGCAGCGATTTAAATGTGATACAAATTAACGCTGAATGACTATTCTGCTTCGGGAGTGAAAAATATTTGAATAGAGTTTAGGGTGATCAGATATTGATTTTTGAGATTTGTTATATCTCGAAATGTGTATTTGTGGCCCATAAAAAAGTTGTCAAACAACGGTTTCGACAAATTTGCAGATGAAGATGGATAACTCTAAAATCAAGTGGTATAAATACGGCCAAATTTTATGATAATACGGCCATATTTCGTTTAACAACATGTTGATAAATAACAAGTTTTGGGGAAATTTTATAACAGACTTGACCGCAGTTTACTTTGTTGTAATTGGTCGATTCTGATAACTAAAGTGTAGTTTGAAGAAATGTAACTTGATGATATGGGGATCATCCGATCGGATCGAGTACCTTTATAAATTATTATGCAACCAGGTATTTTATCAGGAAAGCAGTATATATCGCCTTATCTAATGGGGCCCCATGTATTACAATCAAAAGTGAATACTTGTCTGCTTTTCTGATCTTTGTAACGTAAAGAACATAATTTAGCTCTTAACCCTTTCATGACAGCTGCGCTGGTGCAGCATTAAAGATCATGTGCCAGGGCATTCTCTTATAAGACAATACACTGGCATACAATGTTACGTAATAATTGTTAGGCCCACTGCATTCTCTTATATATGCGAGGCTCTCTATGGGAGACTCGCATATATAAGAGAATGCATTGGCACAGGGTTTTCGCAAAATTTCAGGAAGCTCCAGTTATGGAAGGATTAAGAGACTTCCTATTGTTTCTAAGAGGACGCTGATCTGAGATGGAAGATTTTAGTTTTCCCGGTGTTATTGATCTCCTAAATAATCGTAACACATGTCTGCAATTGCCAATGATAAAAATGTAATCTTTCCAACTTTTTGCGA
Organism: Siphonodentalium dalli; assembly: GCA_032622095.1. Classification (NCBI taxonomy): domain Eukaryota; kingdom Metazoa; phylum Mollusca; class Scaphopoda; order Gadilida; family Siphonodentaliidae; genus Siphonodentalium; species Siphonodentalium dalli. The sequence goes on along the minus strand of CP136063.1, from coordinate 191,639,727 downwards.
TATTAAAATTTTATTTACTAAATATTCATCGACTAATAATCCCTCAGGAAATGTTCATTGTATAACAAATGGGCTTTGTTCAAAATTTTCTATGCTAAATCATCCCTCAGGAAATGTTCATTGTATAACAAATGGGCTTTGTTCAAAATTTTCTATGCTAAATAGGCATTGCAAGCAGTTCAGAATTGTTCTGGTCGTTTGTTGAACTTATTATTTGAACATTTCCTTACAATGAATATGTATCCTTCTGCATTTTATAATTTTTTCCCCCATTTGTCGTCTGCTTTTAGTCACCTGAACATCCCCCCAAGTAAATAATAAACGATTCCAAAGTATAGACTTTTGTAAATAAGTGGAGAATACATTTAGTATAGAAAGGGTTAAGTTATCTGAACAATTCCCCCCAACGCAGATCCGCAATCCTTCTGCACTTGTATTATATGCCTGGTTGCATGGTGGGGAATCCCATGGTTTCGAGTTGATGAATATCACGCATTCAAAATGGCAGAGGCGATCTAAAACGCGACCAGAAGCAAGGAAAAAAGGTAATAAACTAAGATATGACATATTACATAGTATTTTGACAGCTACGTGCAGATGCTTTACTATTTTTCAAACAATCTGATACCTCATTTATGTCCAAATTCATATTTGTTTGCTCTAACATTCTGATCAAAGTTGTCAGTCAAAGAATTCAAGATGAATGGACTGGTGTGTTCCACACACACCTCTGACTGGCAACTTTGGTCAGAATGTTATAGATAACCACATTAAATTTCCGAACAAATAAGGTATCGACTCATTTTAAAAATAAACCAGCATATGCTTGCAACAGTCAAACTGCTATGTTTTGTCAGTTCCTCGTATATTATGATTTTATGCGTTTGCACATTTTGAATGTGTGGTACTCAACAACCTCATAACCAAGCGATTCCCCACCGTGCCTGTTTATTTCCTTAATATCCCCCTCCAGATGAATAATAAACCATTACGATGTACATGTATACTTTCACAGCTGAATGGGAGATTCCATTAAAATAAAGAAAGTGTTAAACTAATGAGGAACACTGCTGAGGTGATCGATTGAGAATATAGAAAAAATTGGCTCTTTTTTAAATTTTATTACTAAATTGGCAGCATGCAACGTCATTATATTTAGGGTATAACGATATGGTGATTTCGGAAAGGTACAGGGTAAATATACTATTTAATTGGTGATGCCGGAGCCGATTAACAGGTATTTGCCACAGTATATTCACCCTTTTCAAATCAAAAACACTTATCCCCATTCTAATTCTCTTTGAATTTAACACGTTGACTGCCGACTCCTATTCAATTGCATGCAAAAAATACGAGATAACTCGTAGATGGCAGTCAACATGTTAAAACAGTACTTCAACACATACATGTGTTGTAATTATCAACAAAATGTGCAACCATAGAAAACAATCGGCAAATTCATGACTTTTTTTCACCCACTGACCAACGCGCGAAGCGCGTTCAGTGGGTGTACTATAATCGTAGGACCTATGCGTTTCTGCTGAATTGAACTAGTGCCTATGCGTTTCTGCTGGGCTGCACTGACGTTTGATCGCAAAATAAAATTATAACCATTATCAAAGCACACGTTTGGATAACACCGCCATAAACAGTGACATATTATGATGTTGAGCTCGTATCGTCAATAAAATTCGAGTTATGACTTATAAAACTAAGAATTACTGCTAAAGTATTTCTACCAATTAGGTCACTAGATTCGTGTTGAGCTGGAACTTGAGAAATTTTAATTTCAACCAATTGAAATGCCATTGAAAACTGAAGGGTTAAGCGATTATCGCAATAGGATATTGGAACACGTGTGCGTAACGTAACTATCACAAGTATAACGTACTCTGATAAGTTATCGCCAAATTCGTGCTTCAAACAGTTTAAACATGTCATCTTCGGCTTCTTTTTTTTTATTTTTATGAAAATGAATAATAAATGGTGTGATAAATATGCATAATATGTATATAACGACAAATAGAGTAAAATTAGACATTTCCCCTTGAAACTTAGGATTGGAAAGCCAGGTACAAAAATTGGTGAAATATGAGTACGAACGTCAAAGTGTTCCCTGTGTATCGTGATAATTGCCAACCATGCGAAGCGAAGCCTCCATTGGCGATTATTTTACGCTGGATTTTTATCATCGAAACAAATCAATTTCTTCCATCTAAAAGATAATTACGTGCTTAACCCTACCGTTTTCGGAATATATAGGTATTCCACGCAGAAACACCGAGTCTCAGCTTAAATTTTTGAAAAATAACAGTTTTATCGACATAAATAGATTTGAATGGGACAATTCCATGTTAAAATTTATCATCGAAAAAAATTCAATTTCTTCCATCTAAAACATAATTACGCGATGGACTCTGTCATTTTAGGAACATATATGTATCCCACGCACATGCACCAAGTCTCAGCCTAAAGGTTTGAAAAAAGACAGTGTTATCGACATAAATCGATGTTAATGGTAAATTCCATGTTAAATTTTATCATTGAAAAAAATTCATTTCTTCCATCTAAAACATAATTACGTTATGTAGGTATCCCACCCACACACTCCAAGTCTCAGCTTAAAATTTTGAAAAATGACAGTTTTATTGACATAAATCCATTTTAATGGCAAATGCAGTGTTAAATAAATTTTAGGGCCCTTCGAATGTTTTCTGAGCTGTTCTATATTGGTCACTAGAGTCCATATTTGACCGGTTACACCTGGTAATTATCCGACAGTACAGTCGCGTTACTTTATAGGTCAACATTGGTCATTATCACCGGACAAATTTATTTCGGTCTATCGTATAAACCCCTATTTTCTCCCGCGTAGCCTGAATAAATGTCAACATTGGTCTTTATCGCTCCACTAATTTGTATCGTTTCATCGGTATGAATTCCATATCCAATTATCAACATATAACCAACCCAACCTCTAATCCCGGTCCAATTTATTTATTTCTTTCATCGGTATAGTCACGTTACGTAATATTTTATCATGTGATACCAGGTGATACTTGCACTTATATGTCTATGGTATTACTATAGTATACCGTATACGTATATCAATTGCTATTCCTTTCTATATAATCCTGGTGCCATATAGAGATAGATAATTTCAGACCCCCCCCCCCCCCCCCCCCCCCCCCCCCCAATTTGATATCATTGCTGCTTTAGTACAGTCGCAATGCATCATCGCTCCACTAATTTATGTCAGTTCATCGGTACAAACCACTTTTTCTCCGAGTCCATATAACCAACCCAACATCTTATAGAAGTCCATAAATGACTATTCTGGCACTATATAGAGATGACTAAGATTCTGACACCCCCTATTTTAAAGCCTTGTTGCAACAGTAGAGTTGATCTCTGAGTTCAGATGCATAATGTGTCAACATTGGTCATTATTGCTCTACAAATTTATATCGGTTCAACCCTTAGACCCTGTATCGCCAACCCCTCCCTCAATTTATTTTTTCAGTTGTATTATAGTCTCGTTACATACACATTTTATCTTTTGTAACTTTTGCTTCAACGCGTTGAGTTCCACTGCAGACAATATAAAACTGACGACATTTTGAAATGTAAGCAGGCTTCAAACTCATCTTATCCAAGAAAAACTGGTTACATAAGAAATTTGTGTATAAGGTGTATGCGCATTTGTCGCGTTAAAAACAAAAGGTCCCAAGTCAAGGTCCAAATCCCCAACACACTCATGTGATATTTAACTCCATCCTCATACAGTAATGTCCAAAGTAATTGACCACTTAACCACAGCATAATTATTGGTAATTTGTCAGGATTTTAAATGCTGAAAAAATACCCATAATTCTGCTGTGGTTAAGTGGTCAATTACTTTGGGCATTACTGTAACCAATATAAGGATTTGAGGTGTAATGATAACTCAATCCTCATACAGTAATGTACAAAGTAATTGACCACTTAACCACAGCATAATAATGGGTAATTGTCAGGATTTTAAATGCTGAAAAAATACCCATAATTCTGCTGTGGTTAAGTGGTCAATTACTTTGGGCATTACTGTAACCAATATAAGGATGTGAGGTTTAATGAGAACTCCATCCACATAACTAATAAATATGTGTGAAAATTAAACCAAAAAAAATAAATTCCATGATGGCGTCCAATATGGACTGCCTAATTCTGCTCCAAAACATGTATATTGAATATATGGTTGTTTATTGGGGAAAACAGATTATTTCAATAATATTTTCATTAACTGGGATCCAAAACCCGACTTACGGGAGCGCGCTTCATGCGCGACTGTATCTTAAGCATATGTGCATATTTAATGAGCCAACAATTGGAATTCCAATAGAGAAGATTGGCACGTCGCCCTTGCGCATAGACATCATTGATGATCTCTATGGGAATCAAAATTGACATTTAATAGACAATTTCGATTAACCACAATAACTTAAGGAATCTCTAATTGCGCTTAAGCCCAATGAGAATGCAATAAGACATTCCTTATTATGCTTAACCGCAATTACTTCCCATTCCACTTAAACACAATTAATATATCTCTCATTAGATCACCCTTCTGCAAATAGTAGAATAATCCTATATTTGTTCCACCCATTGTGCCATGGAGAATGGAGATGGACTACACCATCTGTATTATAAGGAGTTTATGTACTATATATAATATATTATTCTTTAATAAGAGATTCATTATTAGGATTTATCAGCGAAATATGAATATTCTTCATTGCGCTTAAGCGCAATTAAATATTCCCTTATTGCGCTTAAGCACAATAGAGATTCCCTTATTGAGCTTATAAGCGCAATAAGGAATATCCCTTATTGTGCTTAAGCACAATTAGCTCTTCTTGCTCTTAATTAAAAAAAAAACAGTTATAATTGTATTGTAACTATTGGTTTGTCCTTTAAAGGTACTCAATCCGAAAAGAGGGTCCCCATCTCAACAGATTCCAACAACAACAATCCGATCAGAGGGTCCTATATTACTATTTCTTTGGCTTTGGGGGTAAAAAATATTTGATTCGAGTCGAGGAAACCATCAAACAAAGCTCAGAGTTATTAGATATTGATTTTTGAAATTTGTTAATTGCTCGAGATGAGTACTAATAACTGCCGTCAATTTGGTAACCTGCTCGAGATTTTACGCCAAAACTCTATTCAAACAGACAAGGATGGATAACTCTATAATCAGGGTACGCAATTTTGAATGTCTTCTGGGCCAGAAAGAATTCCCGATAATGAAAAATAATAGATTTCTAAAATCGATATCTAACAAATCTGAGCTTTGATGGGTGACTTCCTCGACTCGAATCAAATATTTTTGACCCCCGAAGCCATTGAAATAGTAATTGAGATGAGTTTTATCGGATTGAGCACCTTTAATATTTCCATACATCATGCCCACATATATTATAAAAGAATAGTACTATTATTATGCTCGTAGTAGTTAATACCACCTTACCGTCAATATTCTAGCATGGTTAATTTCAAAATCACAACGTTAATTGTTATTACTATTTGTGTGTACTGTATATGTACATCAGTCACCAATTGAGAAACTTAAGCACAGTCTGGTTGAATATCTACCATATATGGTGGATTATTCTCACATCCAAGCTGTTGGTGTCATTCGTGTTATTTTGCATGCGAAGTGGTAGACCCCCCCCCCCCCCCCCCCCCCCAATAGCTTATCAATACCACTCAGGACAGTGGGTGTTTTTCCTCAATTAATTGAATTTCTTGTTAAAAATAAATTTAATGCTCTGGATAAAACATAATCCCTCAATTATCATCGTTCTTACCAGTAAGAATTTGGAAATTTGCTGTCTGTTTTGTGTCAAGAAATTTTGTCACATGATATCAAGACAATATTTACTATTTATGGGATAACGGTGTGTTCGGAAAGGTACATGGAGAATATACTGGCTGTCCAATTGACTTAATTGGTGATGCCATTGTTTTGATTATATAGCAAACAGGTAACGGAAGTATTAAGCTGCTGTCAAAATTGACGTGTACATGTATAAATATCGAACATTGCGAAATTTGCGACAGTTTATCAATAATTGACCCCCGCAAATCATTGATGTTTCAAGCAGTATATTGGCGGTTAGTGCATTAGAATATGAATTATATGCACTGATTCAATTTGACAGAATCAATGCGGTTTCTTTATCGGCATGGATGGAAATTTCTGTAATATTAGATCAATGCTATATTCGGAAGGAAAGGTGCCTGAGCAGTGTTCGCGCTGTCGGTAGCCAAATTAGCCAATGGCTAATCTTTTTTCGAATTTGGCTAATAAAAATATAATTTGGCTAAACTTTGTTTGAACCCAAATGGAGACTGAAAGCATGGAGCCAGAAAGCTAATTAATAAAAGCGCTCAATAGATCGACATTCAAGACGAAGTTAGGTGACGAATAACTAATAACTTAATATTGTTACGCCATTATCAAATTACAATCCGTCATAAAAGCATGCATATTATTTTGACTGTACATGTATTTTATTATTTTCGTACTTACGAAATATCGTACAAAGGGAAACCCGATCGACAACTCTATCAACCAAGCGATCACAAAGTTATATGCAATCACCTTTAGTTTTCACAAGACGGACATTCAGAGACGCATGGACATTAAACCGACCCGTGGTTGAATTATGACAATGTGAAGAAATCAATGTTTTGTAAACTGCATTGACGCCGGTATATAAGCAATTTGTTCGTAACAGGCTGTTTTAATCTGGAGAAAGATTACGTCACTCTGCACGAAGCAGCAAAAGGTCATTATTAATTTTTACATTTAATCCCCTAATCCCCCATTCAGCCCAATGTCTGTCTGGTCACTCACGGCGCGCCTGCACAATGCATGTTTATGATGACATTGTATTTAAGACGGTCGAGGTTTATGAGCACCAAGTGTGAGACAAAAGCTTAATCAGCCAAATGTGAACCACGACAGATATTTTGTGGCTATTTGTCGTCAATACCAATACAGTCAAAATAATATGCATGCTTTTATGACGGATTGTAATTTGATAATAACGTAACAATATTAAGTTATTAGTTTCCAGATGTCACTTAGATATTTTCGCAAGGATAAATATTTAATGATTTAAAAAAAGATATTGATATAAAACAAAAAAATAATGACATTAAGGACAATCCCGGGTGTTACACCCCCCCCCCCCCAAATCACTCTTTCACATAAAGATTAATAAATTTTTAATAAATGATATATATCAAAATACTTCTAGTTCATCAAAATTATTTAAATTATTGGGTATTTTACCTGTGTCTGTTAGATTTTACGTTTTAGTCATTAATTGTGAACCGACCAGAAAACGATGATTTAATTTGGCCAAAGAACATTTGGCTAATTTTTTTTTCATTTGGCTAAAGTTTTTTTCGGTCCAGCGCGAACACTGTGCCTGAGATTCACATATCAGTGTGGTTCACTGAAATAAGCACATAATGTCTTTAAAGGTACTCAATCGAATCAGACGGTACCCATATCATCAAGATACAACAACAACAACTATTTCTTCAAAATACGCTTTAGTTATCAGAATCTATTAATTGCAACAAAATAATGCTAACCACTGTCAACTATGGTATAAAATTTTGCAAAAAGTTTTATTTATCAACATTTTATTCAACGAAATATGATCATATTATCACTTGAGTATCACAAAATTTGGCCGTATCACCAATTTATTTTAGAGTTATCCATCTTCACCTACAATTATGTCTGAGATCGTAGGTTTGACAAGGTTTTTGTTGGCCACTAATAATTGCACATCTCAAGAAATAACAACAATCAATATCTGATCACTCTTGAGCTTTGATGGGTGGGTTCCTCGATTCAAATCAAATATTTTTTACCCCCCCGAAGCCAAAGAAATAGTAATTTGGGAGGTTAATTCGGATAATGCATCTTTAATTGTGGTAGATAAAATAAACTAATAGACAGTGGTTGTTATATATTTAATCAGTAAAAGTTCATTATAAAGATCTGTTGTAATCAGAGTTTGAATTTTTTTGACGATTTTTCATATTTTTGACCAGTTTTTCGTTTTTCGGCTTTTTTGGCCCTTATCTGTGTTTTGACTTCATCCTGAAGCTGTGTGAAGAATTCTTTGGATGATGTCAGTTTCGTCTTCTTCTTTGTATCCTGAGATAAGATTGAAAACAAAAATAAAATAAATTTTAGAATTAACATTTCCTGGCGAGAAATTTACATGCTGCATCGCACTGATCAGGCGAAGAGAATCTACTTCATGAGTGTGTTTCAATTTCTACACCAGATGAGCTACTTCAATCAAAATAAACATCAAAGTCAGGTCGAAGTGGCAAAATACAGGCCAAAAATGCATGTGGACATCGGGGGTATCAAATTCAAATAGGAAAACCAACTGTTTGTTCTATCCTTTATGAACTCACTGTTTGTTCTATACTTTAAGAACTCATTTTTGCCCCTTCGTCCGATTACTTCTTCCATGCCAAACAAAACTGGATAACGAGTGTGATCCTGTATTTGAGTATTAACCACTTTTTAGCCTTTTCTTTTCAAGTCCTTCATATCAAGGCATTTGCTTGGCGAATAGAAATTTAAAATGTGAGAATTCCACCATATTACTGTATATCACCTACAAAAATCTCAAGGTGTCTAAATTATACTCATTATTGTATTTGCTAGAAAAAATATGGAAAATGTTAATGATGGATTATCTGTTCCTAAATACGTTTCCAGGCGACAAAATAATAAGCATGAGTCGAAGACATCTCTCCGCAAATGCTTCTATCAATTAATATTGATTTTATTTTCTTATATAATGCGACAATAATTTGGGATATTTTTTCATTACTATTTTTAGAACAGATCGTCATGAAGCATTTGCGCGATCTCAGATAGAGATAAAGTTCTCCCGCTTGTTACGCTCCGCGAGCCGTAAAATGTCCCAATTTTATTGTGTGTATTATATCAGAAAATTCAAAATAAAACAAGAGGTTGTACCATGGGTGCTGGGAAACCCCCCCCCCCCCCCATGGTGAAAATTGAAATATGGGCAGGAGGGAAACCAAATTGTGAAAAAATTATCTTGACAATTCTAATGGAAATCCAACATTTTCAGATAAAAAAGAGGGATAACTCTTGAACAGAAAATGTGAACAAAGTCAATGAATCCACTTTTGAAATCCTGTAGTCGAATTACCCATTCACTGCCAATCGGGACTTTAGTCAAAATCGGGTACATGCTTGCAGCAGGACGGGTGCAGGGGTGTAAATATGGCCATCCAGTTAATGTGATGTATATGCATCTCAGTGGTGGTCACATACATGTCATGCTTATAATTTCATGACTATATAACACCAGTAAATGTGTGAGATAGCGCAGATACAAGACAGTCTCTGTACATATTACCATATAACGTGAACCACTATATAGGGTGACTTGGTGACGTGATATTTTTGTAGGTTACATGTGTGTCTCTGGCTATCATATATCAACAAATAATATACAAATATATACAAAAAACTCAAATACAGCAACCTACCCAGCATTATAAGTTTATCACAAACTTATAACCTAATAAATTTGAAAATACACAAAAATAAGGTTATATACAGGCATTATACCCTTAGAACCAAGATGGCCACCAAGATCATTTGACCACTATGGGGTGACCAATGTGGTTGCAATCTAAATATATTAATAAGACTAAGTCCATCAACATAAGACCCAGGTTTTGGGATATATTAAATTTGAATGCATTGCCCGTATATATACATGTATGTACATGGAATGTGACCACACACATAAAATGCATGGTAATCACCATGGTTACATGACATTTTCAAATGTGGGTGTATAGGCCTATAGCACATATAGATCAGGTATGGGTCCCTCCCTGAAAGAAGGCAACTAATGAAGGTAAAGCAAGAGACAAATTATCATAATTACCAATTTCTGCATTGATGGCACCCACATATATACCCATATAAGCATGATTATGCATCAAATATAGCCATTAGTGTGTAAACCAAGATGGCTGCCAAGGTCACGTGACCTCTATGGTGGCAGCATGAGTGGCTATGAACTTGCTATGCCATGTCTGATAACAAGAAGTTTCAACGAATTATTACAAGCGATTTTTGATATGCACTATGTTACCCATATACACCCATAATGCTTGTATACATGTATGGGATGCTTGGCAGTGGGGAATCTGTCTGTGGTGCCCTGTGGTAGCAAAAGAGATAAACAAAACTTGAGTGCAGCCAATGTGGTGCAAAAGAGTTAATGTGAAAAATACACATTGTCCCATATCTGATAATAATCAATATTGTCTGTATTTTAGAGTTATCTAACATTGTATAATTTATCAGCTGTAATGACTTGAGGCCCTTTAAAGGCCCACTTAATTTTCAAACCCCCAGATCACATACATAAAATACATGTCATATTATAATATACTATATGAGAGAGGAAGCTCCAAAACAATGTATTATCAACTTATCCGGTGTAATAAACTGTGAACATGCATGTTGTTTTTGTTGAGTTACCAACGTGTTTTTGTCATCTAGATTGTAGTAAAAAGTATATTATTTTTAATGGAGGGGCAATAACTCTATATATTAAAGATGGAGTTAGTCCCTTTCCATTGAAAATACATCTTTAGTTTGAATTCTGTTGCATTCTGGGAGCCAAATGGGGGTAATCTTTCAATGATTTCAGCTGTTTTCTATTTCTCTAAGGGCATCTTCTGAGACACAGATGTTTCAAATGGTGATGAATTATAGTATTTTAATCATAGATTGTTATTAAAAGCGTATATCAAGTCACTATAAAAAATAATAATCGGTGACTCGAAAATTAAGTGGTCCTTTAATCTATTTAATAAAGGGATAAATAAAGCGAGCGGCAAGCCTTGAAATAGTGTGTCTGTCATTTGCAGAATGAGGTCCCCAGAGGGTGAATTTAGTGATGCTACCCTGCATAGCGGGCTAGCATCACCAAATTCACCCTCTGGGAACCACATTCTGCTGAATTTGGTGATGCTAGCCCGCTATGCGGGGTAGGATAACTAAATTCACCCTCTGGGGACCTCATTCTGCAAATGACAGACACGCTATTTCAAGGCTTGGCGAGCGGCACTGTTCTTTTGGTTTAGTGATAAGAGCCACCATCCTTACACTCGAGTGTGGTAATCTCTAACCCAAACAAACACAAGTGCGGTTCTATATTTATTACATACCCCAAACACAAACAAATGTGTTATAATTCAGAGCTTTTCCGATCGGCATTCATTCTTTTTGTAATGATTTTTTTTAGATCACAAACTTCTGAAATTCTTGTTTAATACATCACCATTAGCAATGTAATTAAAGGGGTACTGTATACTAAGTCCGGCCATTTATGGGACCATCTCCTTTGATACTCAACAGAATATATGCAACAAATTAATGAATTATAGCCATGGATTAGTGCAAAATACACTAAAGTGCTCTATCAACGATAACGATAGCATGGTAATTATAATGAAAATGAGTTTATGACTCGCGTCATAAACTCATTTTCATTATAATTACCATGTTGGGCTAGCATCACTAAATTCACCCTCTGGGGACCTCATTATGCTCAGGTCTCACCTTCTCTGGAAAGTATCTTTATTATCAAATTAACTAGATTTTTAGTTTCATTAGAAAGTTTCTTTTTCTTTATTAGTTTAGTTTCTCTCTATCCCCAAATTGACAGACAACACAATGCATGGGGGCACTTCAGTATCTGGGAACTTAAATCAGTCTAGGTCTCCCATATCAGATGAGGCCATCCATGTAGAATGAGGTACTCAGAGGATGAATTTGGTGAGGCTATCCCTCTGGGGACCTCATTCTGCAAATGTCCAGCACCATATTCTCAGACCAGTCTGAAACTAATAATATAACAGGTACGTAATAGTAATTATTAAGAACCCCAACAAACAGATTGTGAACAGCAGTCTAATAATGAACAATGAAACCTTGTGACAAACCTTAATAAGAGTGATGTCCCCTCTTATTTTGCTCTCCTTCTCTAGCTTTTTCATGGCATTCATTTTGCTGTATTTGTTCCCAAGACCAGGGTTCATCTTATTAACCAACTTCTGTTTTGCTTCTTTTTCTTTGATCTTATTACGTTTTTCTATTCTCTTCTTCCGTCTTGCTCTCTTACGGTCTGTTGGTGTTTTTTCGGTTGATCCTTTCTCTTCTTCTTTAGTCTTGTCCTACAAAAATAAATTCTCTTTTGCTCAGATCTTTTTAACATCTTCATTGAATATTGACATAGAAGTGCATGCTGTAGCTGATTGCGAGTAGTAATTTATTATGTGATGAGCTGGGTACCCATCTACCTTTAGACAAATGGTGAATAGGATAAACAGTTTGAAAAACAATAAGTTATTCCAATAAAACCACTGATAAAACAAGAGAAAAAAACATTTGCATCTCCATGTGAGATATATAATTTTCTGGATTTCGGTTAGTGCCAATCTGTTTCTGAATCGTAATTTTTACACCAGATAATGAATTTTGATCGACTCATACAGTTTTGTCAAGTAAGTAATTTAGTTTGAAGATCGTTTGAATGGAAATGTTATAATTTGAAATAAATTCTATTTAAAAAAAATATTTTCAAGTGTTTTGATACAAAGTTATGTTGTGCGTTTTAATCTTTCTCTAATTGTATTGCATCCCACCTACAGTAATGCTCTAATTAATCGACTCCTTAACCACAGCAGAATTATGGGTAACTTTTCAGGATTTAGTTGGAAATATGGCTTGTTGCCATTCATCGGAAAGCTCTCAGGCTTTCCGATGAATGGCAACAAGCCTTATTTCCGCCTAAATCCTGAAAAGTTACCCATAATTCTGCTGTGGTTAAGGAGTCGATTAATTAGAGCATTACTGTACATAAATTTACATACTCAGCTGCAGAATATTGTTTCTCTTCCTGCATCTACAGATTCACATCCATCATGTTCTAATTTAAGATAGCAGATTGGTCGGGCCTATGAATTATTACAATTGGCTGTTCTTTTGGTAAAAGTAATTGAACTTTCGAACTCACGAGTTCAATAAACTAATAAACCTACTAGTATGTCATTTGACATAATTGTTTCGGTTTAATATGATAAAAACCACAAACTTAAAGGTAGCCCATACTGACAAATATCCCGAACAATTTCGTTATATTCTGGATAAGTGTTTTTGTCCTCTAGATGCAGCTAGATGTGCAATTATTATTAACCTCTTCACTGCTAAATGACTTTTCACAATCGTGGAACATCGCACACCAGAGCTGTTAAGTTTCACGGATTGTCCGTGAGACTCACGGATTGCCACGGCAATTCCACAAACACGGATAACCCCCAATTTCTCACGGATACGTCAAAACCCCACACTGAAAATCCCAAAACGAAGTTTTTTTTATTTTTTAAATTCGTGCATTTGCGGGAATTCCCTAAATGAGTCAGTGACTTCCTTATTTCCGGTACCTTAATACCCACACATTAACATTCACAGACTGTACTGTCGGTAACTTTTGATTGAAGACTCAAGTTGTGGTGAACTGTGACTGGTATTAATTGATTTTCACACTCTGGTGAAGCCACACGTATAAAGGGTGTTGTTTCAGTAAACAATACGTATAATCACAAGTGTGCAAAGTTCTATATTGTTAGGCCTCATTGATGAACATTTCTTAGTAACAGATTAGTGGCATGCATTGCAAACGAAATAAAACAATACGTTTAATCACAAATGTGCAGCTGTATTGTGAGGCCCGGTGAACATAAGTAATGGATACTTTATGATTTAAGTTCACTGATAGTGGTATGCATTGAGAACGGAATGTGTCTTTTATTTTGCGGGTAAAACTTTTAAGTGTATCTTCAGACGACCACGATACAATTGTAAGTGGAAAGATTTCCGTCGTAGGAAGTAACCGGAATACGGACTGCGCATGCCCGCGTCAAAATCGTAGGTCATAAAATAATATCAAGCGCTGTTTTATTTTAGTCTAGATGCAAAATCGTGGCGTATTCTTCGTTACCTCCACTTGCGACGTAATCGCAGTCGTGTGTACGTAAAATTCGTAGTTGGAAATGACTGTAGGGTAGTCAATCACATGCTTTAGAACAACCTACGATATCATAATGCACTTGACATCGCAATCGTCTGAACAAACTATCAACAATCTCGTCGGGCCCGATTCCTCCACTTATGATTGTATCGTGGTTGAGACGGGTCATTTTGTACTTTCGGTTTCACGCATACATGTCCGGTTGTAACCTGTGTAACTTGGGTTCGTTTTGACTAACTTTAAACAAAGTTTCTGCTTCTTAAAATTTGTTAATAAATGGTGGAATGTGTGCATTTCTTTTGTGGGTTAAACCGTAAGACGAGTCCATTTTGTCGTTTATTACGATGTTGTACCATCGGTTTCGCGCATATCCGGCTGTATCCGGTGGAATTCTGAGTAATTTTACGAAGTGTGATCTGCTTCTTTCTTTTCAATAAATGGTGGTATCTCCCACACAGAGCAGCTCTATTACAATTAACAACAGGACATTCATTGCCATTTTATTTAGGTCTATATATTTATAAAATAGAAACTCATAAAAACTATGCAATCTTCATCATAAAAATTATTTTTGGAACATGAACATATTTGGGCATACCTCCCGCAAAAATCTCACGGATTGACATTTTCAAAACTTAACAGGTCTGTCGCACACTGTTTGAAATTTCCGAGATACAGTTATTCAGATCTCCGAGTTCCAGTTATGAATAATGGCCTACTGCTAATGTGCTGAAGTATGTCTGTATGTACTTCAGACCATATAGCACACGATGTGCATAGCAGCGAACAGGTTAAGATAAAAAAAAATTAAAAAAATTTATATCTATTGAAAGAATACATTTTTCACCATTTAAGTGCAACCTGTGAACATCTGTAGATAACGTTAAATTTAATCACCTCAATTTCTTCTGGAGCTAACATATCTGTTTTACTCATTGTAACTGGAGCTACCTCTTCCATGGCAATAGATGGCTGATTTGATATTATCTGTACTTCAGCTGTAGCCTGCAATAGAATTCAGCGTTATTATTTATGAGTTTTTCATGATATATAAGGCCATGAAAAGTCAATATTTTGGATGGCCTTATCCCTTTCTATACAAAATAGACTCTCCCAGCCAGTTATAAAAGTATACATCAGAACGGTCTATTATTCATTTGGAGGGTGTTTAGGTAATAAAAGCAAATGACAGAGAGACAAAAAGATAATACAAGAGCAAAATGATTCACATTCATTGGTGGGCAATGATCAGATAATAATTTCAACAAACGACCTATAGTCGTATGTTGAACTTATTATCTTAACAATTTCCAAAGGGAACTACTCATCAATGAGTATTTTGTATAGAAGGGGTTATAATGGTGTAGTTAGAATGCAAGGATGATTATTTCATTGTTTTTCATCTGCATCGGACAATATATATTCAAGATATATTTCGTCCGATGCAGATGGAAAACAACTACAGGTAACGTGAAATAATTTTATCGAATGCTGCCAAACATCTTAATTATAGAGTACAAGTCCGAACAATTCCAACGCAAATCACTCGGTCAACTTTAGGGTTCGTTGAGCTGGGATAATGTATAATTCATTTAGTCAGGCGAAGCATGCAAGCCTGCAAATAGTGTGTCTTGTCATTTGCAGAATGAGGTACCCAGAGGGTGAATTTAGTGATGCTACCCTGCACATCGGGCAAGTATCACCAAATTCACCCTCTGGGGACCTCATTCTGCTTAGGCCTCATCTTCTGAGAAGTACCTATAGTCTTAAATTAACAATGTTTTTAGTTACTTTTTCCCTTCTGGGAAGTTTCTATATCCCCTAATTTGCAGAAGATAAAAGGAATAATCAAGGTGAATAATGATTGAATATCACCAACTTCAACTGGGGACTTCAATCTGATACTAGGTCTCCCATAGCAATTGAGGCCTAATCAGAATGAGGTTCTCAGAGGGTGAATTTGGTGATGCTAGCCCACAATGCGAGATAGTATCACTAAATTCACCCTCGGGCGACCTCATTCTGCAAATGACAGACACACTATTTGCAGGCTTGCAAACATGCAAGAACTCACAACCATGTGCTCCGCATACAGCTAATGGTAGCATAGATATATCGTGGTCTATTAGGGAAGTTATAACCATATTGCACATAATATACATTTACTCACAAGCCTGGAAATAGGGTGTCTGTCATTTGCAGATTGAGGTCCCCAGAGGGTGAATTTAGTGATGCTACCCCGCATAGGGGGCTAGCATCACCAAATTCACCCTCTGGGAACCTCATTCTGCCGAGATGTAAGCAGAATGAGGTCCCCAGAGGGTGAATTTGGTGATGCTAGCCCGCATCATCACTAAATTCACCCTCTGGGGACCTCATTCTGCAAATGACAGACACACTAATTCAAGGCTTGCTCACAATCACGTGCTCCACTTACAGATAATGGTAGCATTGATTTATCGTGGACTAATTGGGAAGTTATAACCATATTGCACGTAATATTCATTTACTTGGTAATACAAACAAAATGACAGGCAATTATTTCCCTTCCCATTCACACATCTATAAGTATATGCTGGCACAATGTGGGTATAACTGTATTTATCACATAATTAGCCCCTAAACCCAGCCTCATATTATTTAGTAAGACACACGTGTATGATCGGCACGTGCAGTGATGTAAGAGCTTAGCGCAATGATATCGATCAATGTTATTATTATGTTAATTAGAATATAATTATGATAATCGACTAGTGTTGGGTTATTTATTAATTATGACTGTGAGATAAACATGGGTGATAAGGGTGGCTGAACAATTCTGTCAACATGGAAAGACACATTTAAAATGGAACTATATTTTGTCTTGAAAATGTCTTTACTTCCTCTTTGGTTGTGATAAAGAAATCAATATTAACTTATTTTAACCACAGCTGTTTCGAAATCATTTTCCTTACTAATATTTGATAAAAAGGATCTTAAATTTTTTGCAATTCTATGCAAAATTTATTAACCTCATCCACTAAAATCGATCCGAGCCTCGCTAAAGCGCCGCTCGATTCAAATTTAGTGACTTGGTCAATAAATTTTAGACAGAATTAGAGATCATCTATATCTGAAATATTATACAGTAAGAATAGTGAGATTGCAAGCAACAAGAATGTGACTATATTTTATTTGTGCATATACAACAGTTCACGTTCCACAGTTCGAATGCATTTATGAGTGTAAATATTATCCTTTGGTGTCAACATGTAGATGCATTATAAGAATCTATTCCCACAGACTCCTTAATTTTTCTCAGGCATCATTTGGCAACTCTCATGAGAATTTTGCAAAACATATATTCATTTGCAAAAGAAAATTTTGGTCCAGCACTGACCCTGTTGGTACTGCATACAATTGATACTGAATTACTGATTGTAGAGGTTTATTCAGTGCGATATACACAGGTCAGGTGATGTAGGTATTACCCGGGGGGGGGGGGGGGGGGGGTAGTAACTTTACCTGCTTAGGAGTATAATGGAAATTTGACAGCGCATCAAGTTTCATGAACAGCGATTGCATCATCTTTCTGATCTCCGCGTGTTTTGGTTCTTCCTTCTCTTCTTCATCCTCCTGTCAACACATGTATAATATTTAACATTATTTTTGGGAGGCATTACGGTTTATTAGCGGCCCGACAGCAATGAGTTACAACCCAATATAATATCTGTTATAGATGGAGGGCTATTAATTATTTCCGAAGGGCGCTAACAGAACCGTAATCCCAGAGAAACACATGTTATTACTATAATTACTTGTGTACCGTGTAATATTGGAGAGGATGTAAGAATGTAGATAATATAACTGTTAACCCCTCCATGACTGGAGCTTCCTGAAATTTTGCGAAAACCCTGAGCCAATGCATTCTCTTATATATGGGAGTCTCCCATAGGGAGCCTCACATATATAAATAAGAGAATACATTTTCCTAACAATATTTAACTTGACCTTGTAAGCCAGTGCATTCTCTTACATATGTGAGGCTCCCTATGGGAGACATATATAAGAGAATGCACTGGCACAGAAACTTTAATGCTGCACCAGCGCGGCTCCTGTCATAACAGCATTAACATCTTCAATTATGACAAATAAACACATTTAGTTTGATATTATCAATCAGGTCACATGCCAATAATTTTCATTTATTATGTATATTGAAAGTGCAATTGTGGAGTGTTGCTGAAGTAAGGAAATTATTTACCATTGTAATGCTTGCTTAGAAATGATGTATTGAAGTGTAGTCCAAATGCCGGATCCGGTGTACCTTTCGGGGAGATAATTCTCCTTGCTGAGTCAGTGACATCATTGTTAAAGTGACCAGCAGTGGTTGTTATTGAGTGAACAGTTCATTACCGGCCCGCCACTGCAGGGCATTATAAGATTTTGTCGTACCATTAAAACTCTATTGAAACTCTAGGGAACGGCCGGTAGAGTGGCAATAGTTTATAAATAGAACCATTGTCTAAGCTAACCTAAAAAAATTTAGGACGGCAATATGTTGTACTCCTGAGAATCCAACTGAAGAAATTGGTACAGTTTAATCTTTTCATTACAAAATGGATTCTCCCATCAGTTATAAAAGTATACTTTGGAATGGTATATTATTGATTTGGAGGGGATGCTCATGTAATATAAGCAGACATATAGACGAAAAGATAATACAAGTGCAGAAGGATTTTTATTTATGAGAAATGTTCAGGTAATAAGTTCAAAGAACGAACTAGGGCAGACATACATAAACCCTATGGTCGCTTGTTGAACTAATTATCTTAACATTTCCTAAGGGAACTACTCATCGGAACTGATGGCAATTTCAATAATCAACATTTTTGAAGTAAATATTGTTTGGAAACACGAACCACCAGAACAATGTTTCCTCGAAAAACAATTTCGGGGGACTATAGAAATCACCAGTGTCTGCGTCCGTCCATGATGGTTTCCGGATGATTAATGTAGTTACAGTAATCAATTGTTTTTGATTGCTCACATGAAAATACAGGTTAAGTTAAAATTTGGATTTGGTCCACCCAGTTTTATCAGAGTTATGGCCTTTGTCAACTTAGATTTTGCTGATTATTTTGGTTTTTGGATGATAACTTTAATCTTAGTTATCTAATGTTTTCAAGTTTAGTATATGGATTACTCATATGAAAATATAGGACAAGTTTGAATATGGGTTCGGGGCCGCCAATTTTTACCACAGTTATGGACCTTGTGACTCAGAATTTGCTGATTATCTTGGTTTCTAAATGACAACTTTAGTTTTAGTTATTTGATTGTTTTCGAATTTGATATATGGATTACAGGGTTTGGTCTACTCATTTTTACCGTAGTTAAAGGCCCACATATTTTTTTGAATGCCCAGATCACATTATACACAACATATTCCATATTATATACCATTTGGAAGAAGAACCAAAAATATATATATATTCCACCAGAATACAGAACAGCTGTACCCTAGGAGTGTCCACCAAGTGATAAGAGATTCTCAGATTCACCCCAAGACTTCTCCCATTATTTAAACCAGAATACATCATAATTCACAACTAAGAGATAGAGTTATTACCCTTACATTGAGAATAATAATCTGGCAGTACAGACCAGATTGAAATTAAGCACAGAACACACGTCGGTACCTTGAAAAAAACAACATGTTCACAGTTTATTCAACCAGATAAGTTGGTAATACAATGTTTTGGAGCTCCTCTTTCAAATGGTATATGATATGGTATATGTTGTATATAATGTGATCTGGGAAATTGAAAATAGAGTTTACCATTAGACCCTTTTTTAAAAAGCCAATGCCCCCAAAATGCAACCTTTTTCGGAGCATGTGTTGTTTCAGTCTTAAATTTCCAGACAATGTAGGCAATGTTGAATCAGAAAAGAATTCCCAACTGTTGAAATGTTTCCAAAATGTTGGGGGTGATATAATGCAATGCCATGTCTCGGGTTGCATACCTGTTTCTTTAAGTATTCCCCCTCATAAACTTCTGCCAGACTTAATTTGCTCTTTTCTTGGTCCAACAATACTCTCTTCTTGTATTCAAAAGGTTCTTCTTTTTTCCGGGTTTTTCTCTCAACATCATCCCATGCCTAAAACAAAACAGTCACATGACAATCAACAGTTTCCTGTAACAAGACAGTCAATGACTTTGGGGTCGCTCAGACTGTAAAGACAGAAGACTGGGTCTCTGAAGACTACAATAGTCAGAACTTGTCAAATCACTTTAAAACAAGTAGTTCTAAACAGTGACACAGGTAGAGGGTCTTTGTTGAATGGTGGGAGGGGATATGTGGGTATCAACCTTGAAATATCTAACTGCACACACCTCCCCTCCCCTCCCCTCCCCAATAGATCATTGCCGACCCCTGGACCGATCCCAACTAAATTTGGTGGGGTGAGTCGGTGTACCCTGGCAGATGTTATAACGTGGTTAGTTTTTCAAAACTAAAATTAAAAATTAAAAATTAAATTTTCATAAAACAAAAATTGAGCAAGGAATTAATTTTTTTCCCCCATTTATTATAAAGATTTTTTTTGGGTTAAATTGAGCAAGGAGTTTAAACTAAATAAATTATATGACCCTGGCTCCAGCCATTTTTGCCGCAGTGACCCCATTTTAACAAATCTGAACACCAGTAACCGAAGGACCCTCCATACCAAATATAAGCTAAATAGGCCTGATGATTCTTGAGAAAAAGTAGTTTTAGGAATTACTATGGAGGGAATGAGTTATGGCCTGGCTTCAGGCCCCAAGCTAGGAGGCGACTGAGGCGAAGTCGCCTTCCAAATTTGACAAAACTAGCTTGGGATTTACGGTAATTTACCGGTGAAAATTTGACTGTTTTGCAAAAAAAAAAATATAGTTGTTCGTTTGTTCCGTCTAGTCGTTTTGTAGCCGCAAATTGTATAGTCATGCATGGTCACCACAGCTCATGCAGTAGCCAATGTAAACAAATAATGTTGTCTTTTTAATGTCTATGAATTTAAACTGTAAACAGATCCATGATTATTTTTTTTTATTTTACGAAAGAAGTTTGTGTCTGACTCCGTTTCCCAATCCAACTTTTTTACTTTTTGGAGTTGCAGATTTATTATGTAAACAATACCACGTGCTTGCTTACTATTAATAATAGAGCTTTGAATGTGCATTGAAAGTAGGGTCCTGCGAATTGGAGATTTTGATCGAATCGAATATCGAATCGAGTCGACAAAATCGAATCGAATATCGAATCGAATATCGAATCGATTCAATCGAATCATACCTGTGTGTTGCATTCTCAATTAGGCATTTAATGTCAATGATTACACGATTTTTGAAATGTTCTATGAACTTCCATGAAGTTCCATCATAACTTATGTGGCCATCAGCCGTCTTCCCTGATACTATTAACTTCAACTGAGAATTGTCAAGAGAAAACAAAACATTAAAACGTTCATGCGGTCGTCACGACGATTAAATATATAACCACTAAACGGATTATCGGAATTAAAATCATGCGCAATTTTTAGAGTTCGCAGGTACATGCACAATTGCAAATTGTCACTGGGAAACATCCGTTGTTATAAACTTGAAGATGCAACAGGGTAGGCTGTTTATGTAGTGCTGGATGCTTAGATGGGTCGTTGTCCCAGACGCTTGCTATTTATATACCATGTTGCATTCGTCACACGTGTAAGTTCCAGTACTGCATGCAACTTTTATCATGTTTAAACTAAACATGAATAACGGACGACAAATTGTCAAGTTTCAAGGAACGCTCCAAAACTGAAAGTCAACCTCAAAAGAAAACACTGCCCACGTGCATTTTTTGACGCCGGGATTACGTGCTGTTTACATTTTCGATAGTACATAACGCGGAATCTGAGACGTATAGTCGGCAGATAACGCTAGTGGTTGCTCCGTCTCATCGCTATTATAATTTACGTGCGTCATCGGTCCATCGGTGATCTCCGAGCTTTTGGCTACCATGTTCAAAGCTAGAATTCAGATGTATTTAGTCGTCCTATAGTGGCTAATTTATGGCTATAATTATATTTAATATCATGCGAGCGTTCGCGATGTACAATAAGAATTATAAGCTGCATATATTCATAATTTTCGGGAATAATATGGCACAGAAACAGCTAAGATCGACGAGTGTACTTGTCCGTAAACAGCCTACTTTTGTTTTCAGTGTATATTCGAAATTTCGAGTTGGAAATTTCGAATCGAATTTGACTTTCGAATCGAATCTCGAATCGAATATTCGCAGGACCCTAATTGAAAGTACTCAATTTAATGTTCTTAGTTAAATCAAACATCTGCATAAGAAACTAATACTATCCAAACTCATTTAAAAAGGATTGATTTGTGTCAAAAGTGTGTCTTTGTAAATTACAATTGTTGTCAATCTACCGGCTGACCACGTGTATGCACTTACATCTGTCAACGTTGCAAATTGTAACACAGCTATCCAACTTGTCAAGTTTATTGCTTTAATCGGATTATCATCAGACATCACTGATCATACGGTCGATGTTGGTATTTAATAATAAACTCTTTAGAAACAAAATGAAAAGCTTTTACAACTCCTTAATTAGTCCAAACACCCACATTACAGCAGTGACCAAAAGCCTTTTCCAAACATTTCCAATTTATAATAACAATTAGTTTCTTCAGATATTAAAAGTCATTAAATCAACATTTTTTATTTTTAAATAAGGCGACACCATTATTTAAGTCTGGTTTACGAACACCGCCGACAATTTTGTTCCATTCCATGAAAAAAAAAAAAAAAAAAATTTTTAATTTAAAACATATATATATTTTTTTTATTATTTATACGTCGAGCCCGGTTAGTACCTGTAAATCTCGGGTGCTGTAGACAAAACTTTTGCATTTCAATTTTTCAAACAATGGTGGATAGTGTACTAGTATTAAGCATGGGGAATAATAGTTCAACGTTACTCAGCTAAAAGGTAGGGTTTTTAAATTATATTCGCATATGCCTGGCTAGACAATTTCCTATTAATACATGTCTCTATTTTTATTTATTTTATGACAAGAAATGTCTGTTTGTTTATATTAAATTTGAATATTAAAAACACATTTCAAATTCATATTTTATATATAATTATTGTGAAATTCAGGTAGAACTCCACAATTTAACCAATAAACTGTTGTGAGAGTTTTTTTTTCTTTTTTTTTTCCCTCCTGCATCTACTTTTCTTTTCCCCACATGTTCGTAAACCAGACTTAAAAATTGGTGTCGCCTAAAAGTTATAAATAAAAGAAATAAAACTTCATGTTATTTATCTATATAGGTACGATACTATACTTAAATAAACCGATATTTGAAAATAAATAAGTGTTTCTTAAATTATCTTTTTCTTAAGTCTCTCCACTTCTCCCTATTTTGGGCTGAAGTCTCCCTAAAATCTCCAGAGGGAGAAGTCACTTCTCCCTGTTTTCAACCCCTAGCTTGGGCCCTGCCTGGCTTCGCAACTATTTGACTATTGATGACCTCATTTTAACAAATCTGAATGTGACTCACCCAGGGAACATCCACACCAAAAATGAACCCATTCAGACTTATGGTTATGCAGAAGATGTTTAAAGAATTGTTGTTGCTCTCTACCTCTACTGCCTACATAAAGCCTGCTCAATGATACATTTACGTAATTGTATATGCAGTTAAAGGTACTCAATCCCAACAGAGGGTCCCCATCTCAACAGATTCCAACAACAACAATCCGATCAGAGGGTCCTATATTATTATTTCTTTGGCTTTGGGGGTAAAAAATATTTGATTCGAGTCGAGGAACCCATCAAACAATGCTCAGAGTTATTAGATATTGATTTTAGAAATTTGTTATTTACTCGAGATGAGTACTAATAATTGCCTTCAACTGCTGTAATCTGCTCGGGATGTGTACTCCAAAATCTATTCAAACAGACAAGGATGGATAACTCTAAAATCAAGTGGTAATAATAACGCAATTTTGACTGAGTTCTGGGCCAGAAAGTATTCCCGATAATGAAAAATAATAGATTTCTAAAATCGATATCTAACAAATCTGAGCTTTGATGGGTGACTTCCTCGACTCGAATCAAATATTTTTGACCCCCGAAGCCATTGAAATAGTAATTGAGAGGAGTTTTATCGGATTGAGTACCTTTAACTAAGAACAACATCAAGTGGCTTAAATTACGTCATTGTGATTTGGAACATCAGCATTAGCTACATATGTAATTTATCCATTGCACAAAACTTACCCTTTTGTAAATTTATATATAAAAAAAAAAGTTTCAAACAAGCAAAAAAGATCTAAAAAACTATTTGCCGACATTAAGAATCTATATATATAAAACCCGTCGTCTGTGTGTGTGTGTATGTATCTGTGTATGTGTGTATAACTCGGTCACGCTTTTGGCGCGTTTATAACTTTTTAACCATGAATCCAATGTGGCCTAAATTTGTACTACGGACTATAGTGTGGCATAAAAGGTGACTCACCAAATTTCACGCCGATTGGTCCAAGCAAACCTGAGATCTAACATTGTCCCCAAATGCAATATCTGCACTCAAGTAGACACTATTTCTTATGACGTTTTTCCAAATGACGTCATTGACGTCGAACGCAAACCAACACTTGCTTTGCTATTGTAGGCGAAACTTCCATGCGCTCAACCAAAGCGTTGTTGGAAATAAGCGCTAAATTAACGTGTCAGTTCAGGTTCATTGTGAATTTAGATAACGAATGTTGATTTTGTCGCGGAAGTGCATGTATAGTGGGGTGTAGTCAAGACTCGAACGTTCTACCGTCGTCGGGAATGGGTGGATGTAGTGGGGTGCAGAGTCAAGACTCGAACGTTCGTCGTTGGGCATGTGTGCTATTAATATGGTATTTTAATTCGCCAGTTGGGTTTGAACATAAGTAAATAATGCTGTCTTTGATACGAAAGTTGTGCATTGAGTGTGGTATCGAAGGGGTACCGGTAGGCCTATACACGGAAGATGGCGAATGGACAGTCTGACCTCCCGCCAGTGGGTACCGTGAACTCGCCAAAATCAGTTAGAAAAATCACATGCACGGGACAGGCCTAATAATATATAGGGCCTGCAGTGTAAACAATACTGCCGACGCTAATTAATGTTCTTTTAATCTTTCGGTTGAGTGCAAATCTGATAAAAGAATAAAAGTTTAAAAGATCACAATGTGCGCGAAGCGCACGCAGTTTAAATTAATATAATGTGCGCGAAGCTCACTAAATAAAGGTTCCGAATAGAGCCTGTTTCGGTTAGTAGGCCCTATAGATAAAGTAAAATATCTTGATTGTTGCGTTCCATATGTGCATGCATATACGTGGGTTGGGGAGATGATGGTGTGGGCAAAAATACAGTTTTATTGAAATAAAGTTTTCATATATATAAATGGGCCGCGCAATGCATGGCGTGTGATCATTAGGCTGCATGCTGAATACAGGTTCCAAATGGGGTCCGTTTAAAATGTGCTGCAAGATCCCTATATGTGCACGAAGCTCACGCAGTTCAATATCATATATAATGTGCGTGATGCGCAGAAAGGGGCTGTAGACCCCTTCCCGCTGAATAAAGTCTCCCGAATTGAGCCTGTTTCAGTATAGATAAAGTACAATATTTTGATTGTTGCGTTCCATATGTGCATGCATATTCATGGGTTGGGAGTTGGGGGTGGGGGTAAAAAATACAATTTTATTGAAAAGTGTTCATACAAATGGACCGCACAGTGCAGGCGTGTGATAATTAGGCGGCATGCGGAATACAGGTTCCAAAGTGGGTCCGTTCAAAATGTGCAACAAGCTCCCAAATGAAGGCTCCTGAATTGAGTATGTTTCAGTTGGTGCATAGTAGTATTTAAAGAATATACTGATTTTGTTTCGTTCAATATGTGCATGCGCATATGTAGACTGGGTATGTAGAAATACAGTTTTAGTGAAATAAAGTGTTCCAATGCGCATCCAGTAACAAAAAAAGAGAAGCATGACCATTCCATGTGTCCATGAAAGCGGACACTAGAAAATGACAAAGAACATTTATATACCCGTCATTTTGTGACGGGCAACCCCCTAGTACTATTAATAAACTTCCTTGGACTCAGAAATATATCTGTGTCATAGACAAAACAAATTTAACCCTTTGGAAAATGACACTTTTCCTAACAAAAGGGTAAGTTTTGTGCAATGGATAAATTACATATGTAGCTAATGCTGATGCTAAAAACCATTTATGCTGCTCGCTCAACCCCCCCCCCCCCCCCCACATGGACGTCAACAGTTTAAGCAAGGGCACTATATGTCTATGGTCAATAGCGTTCCTCTCCTGATTTATGATTACACTAAATTAGGGTTTCCGCTATTCTAGGGGTTGGGGGAATGGTATCCCTATAGCCGCTGGGGGAAATAAGTAGATATGTGTAGATAAATCAAGGAATTTTATTTTAGCAAAATGACATAATATTACTCACCTTATCCTTAATTCTTTGAATAATGAGTTCCTCTAATGTGGCTGTTGTTTCTTCAGTTATAACAGGTGCTGAAAATGAAGTATAATCAGTTAGAATGCAAATCACAAAACCAGTAAAATGTTACTGAAAAAGACATCCATTGATTGGGGAGGGGGTGAAGTCAGTAAAAGGGCAATATATAACTACATTTTATATAGACTTATTATTCTTTTAAATTAACACCTCCACACAATCGGTGGCCAAGTTAGCAAAGGGTCAGATTAATGAAAGTGTCAATGTCAACGTGGAGAGGGGATAAATTCATGTGTTGGAGTCAATAGAATGATTATGAACTCAGAAAGTTGAAATGTCTTATCCATTAAATACCTTATGTAATATAGATAGATGAGAGATGTGACCTGTAGGGTATGCCCAAGAATTTTGTCATGCAAAGAGTAAAGTCCAAAATTGCCACTGGCGGCCATGTTTTTAGCAGCAATGTTTTTCAGCGATATTCAGAAACATTATATGGCTCCCATCTAATGGTCACCCAAAAGATCCATTTAGATTTAGTCATGCAAAGAGTAAATCCAAGATGGCTGCAAGCGGCCATGTTTTTCATTAAAAATTGTTCAAGCTCCCATCTAGAGGTGATCCTAAACAAGCCTGTAAATTTTCAAAACAATTCTCAAAAAGAAATGCGGGCTGCAGGGTGTGCTGATGGATTCAAATTTGAAATTCAAGACGGCTGCTGGCAGTCATGTTTTTTAAAACAAATTTCACGAAAAATCAATGGCTCCCATCTAGAGGTTAAGTTGAGCTAAAAGTGGACAAAGAAAATTTCATTAGGCCCAAAACTTTTTAGCCTATAGTCAACAATCATCTCTACAAATATCGCCTATATCACTGAAACCTTTCAATGACGAAATCATTGATCATCCGCTTGTAAATCTAAACTGGTGACTGCTGTGTGCTCAAAATGTTTAAGTTTAATTTTTGGGCGAGCAGATCATTCATAAGTGCTCAATGAACTCTAAATAACATTTTCCTTTTCTTTTAGCACTTCTTTACTTTACATAACATGCGCACTAACATTTTCTTTTTCCTTTAGCACTTCTTTACTTTAAAGAACACACGGGAGTCTGTTATGTTCATATATGTTTATTTCTTTGTACTAACTCAAGGCCTTTACCTTGTCGGTGCTGGAGTCTTTAATACTTATGAATAGCAGTAGATATCAACTTTTCATCGCGTCGCACTGCTAGTTAGCCGTTTTCCAACTTGGCAGACTCGCATGATTTGTGCACATCGTAAGCCATGTTGAAGGGCTTTTATGCTTACCAAGCCTTGTTGCGTGCTCAAACTGTAAGTCCTCCTCCAGAATGCTATTCTCAGGTCGGCCACCGCTCGCCACCTCACCACTCAGCTGCCATGTTTTCGGCTTCAGACTCTGTTCTTCAAGGTCAGATATCTTCTTTTTCAACTGCCAATATAAATACTGGCATCAAACAACTAAGCCAGGCCTTTTTAAGAACATGGTCATTGACCAGAATGACAAAGACGTTTGATTTTTTTGGTTAAAAATAGCGGTATTCCTTATGGACTTATGTTGCTGGTTTTAAGATCAGTTTTCCAAATATATGTGTCTGTGAACAGAAATGAATCAACGCTAAAGCCCTCTACAATTAAACTACTTGCTTAAACACCTTTATTTTCATAAATTATTCATCTGTTCTTATTACCAACAAACTATTCTTACTTCTCAGTTACTGTAATGACATGTGAAACTAATAACATCACGCTCATTGTTTTCCGACCAAAGGTTTATACAAACACTGGAGTTAGGACAGGTGCTAAAATAACAAGGAGATTCAAACTTCACCTCAGAGCTACAACAGGGAGACTTCTGTTGGCCCAGGGTGATAACCTTGCTGTTGTGACCTTCTAAAATGAGCCGTGTGTCCTAACAACAAACCTTTTCTTGTCTCTTCTCGAAGTTAGACTTTCCTCCACCCAACACATCAGAGACGTCTTCACCCTCACTCTCACTTTCTGCTAACAAATCTTTGGCGACTGATTGTACGTGATCCGATCCTTCATCGGGAGATTCATCGTCGGGACCCTCCTCAGCCTCATCATTCCACTCACTTTCCTCATCCTCCTCTTCAAGAGGATCAGCTTCTTCTGTATTTAGGTCATCGGTGCTGTAAGAAGAGAAAATCACAAACCAATCATTCAGAGTAATTCTATTCCCGTTGATCAGTGTTCACCCTGGCGGTAGCCATTTTAGCCCTAGGCGAAAATAAATTGTAAATGGCTAAATTAATTTCCTCTCAAATGTGTCCATCTGGACATGGTGGCGATTATAAACACACCAACAGTCATCGGTCTAATAACATCACGCGCAGCTTACATCCATACAACAAAAGCGTCACCACCTCGTGTATGTTACACGATCCGATGTGCTTGGAGCAATTAGTAATAGGTGTACATTGGTGTTGATTTCATGCAGTGTCAATGGCAGATGCTTTGTGTTGTAATAAACGCAACTTTTGAGTGGGGATAAGGGAAAGATGCTTAATCACTTTAAGTGACGGAGGTTTTTGTTGCGAGTCAAGTTTCCAAAATGAATTTCTTGCATTTGCAGTTTGATCTCTATTAATTAATTCCAACGTTTTCCAAACCGATCAATCTGTCCAACTTGTTTTCTTTTGTCAATAAAATGTAATATACGTTAAATTTATCTCAAATTTTTTTCCCAAACATGTGTGGCTAAAGTAAATTCAAAGTGGCTAAAAAAAATTGGCATTTGGCTAAACTAATGGCTAAAGGAATTTCTGGGCCAGCGTGAATACTGCCGTTAATATTACTATTACTGATGAAAATAACAATGATTCACTGACAGAAATAATTTCATATCCACGTCAGTTAGCAAAATTCCTTTTTGATGCCTTTTATATAAAAAGAAAAAATTGTCTCTATAAATAACTCTTGGAAATGTAAACTCCATATTGTATATAATTGTAAATGAACACTCTCATGATATATGTGTTTTTCCCGATATATAGACACGGATGAACGATTAATCCCAAGAATTTTCAACGCAATGCCTCTGAACATAACATCGCACGCATGCAATTACATACTATAAGAGTGACTTATAGGCCCCATGTGGCCAGGTGCAATATCATTATTTTTTTATGTAATATATATTTATGAATTGTGGATGCACATGTCATGTTAATAAAAGATTACCTCTGTCTCTCTCTTGAGCAATTGTAACCTGTTTTTGTGTCTATTGAATATGCATACAACAGTTGGCAAGTAAACAATTTGCAAAAATACTGTACTCTTTTATGGTCTCAAAAATGACTTCAAGTCAAACAATTGCTCCTTTATGCCAGTGTGATACCGGCTGCACTAAGAAAGCAGAGTTCATTATGTGTGCACGCTTTCAATGTTAATTTTCTCTCCAATTTTTTACTACTTTTGATCAACCAGACATTATCATTTGCAATTTTTGGTTTTCAAGTTTGGCCATGGTTTCTGAAAAATGGATTCTATAAAATATTTAAATTTATAAATAGACAAATTATTGGTAAAACTAATTTTCTGACCAGCATAAACACTAATATCGGGACTAATTTATGTGTGACAAAAGCACACCTTACTTTAATCGTTTCGCTGATATACAGCTTAACAATACTAGTAGATCTATCAGTGTCATGATATTTTTACACATTTTAAATGTAAGAAACATATAGGTTAAAACCATACCTTTTAGCCTTATCAGTGGCAAATTTCACTTTCTTCTTCAATGAGATAGGTGCATCGAAGAAGTCTTTGTATTTGAGATCCCTTGCACTTTCTTCCTTTATAATTGAAGTAAAGAAACATAATAAGACAATGATTACAACACTATCCTTTCAAATTTGTATTATCTTGGTGAATGCACATAGCAATATAGTATATTAAACATGCATATCTTGTTGAATGCACATAGCAATAGCTGCAATATAGTATATTAAACATGCATGAGCAATTGAAATTAAGTCATAAGGACAAGATAGGTGTCGTTACTCTATGAGACGCCCCCAGGGGTCATCGCCATGCAGGAAATGTTTTGACAGAAATGAGGATTGGATCACGTTTATTACACTGGGGTCTGTAAATTGTCTTAATTGGTTGGTGCTTTCAGTTGTATATAACTTTCCAGACTGATTTCAGCTATCTTGATGAATTGACCTCTGTCGAATCATTGATATGGTGGCTTGACGTCCAAATCTGCCAAAATTATATAACGTTCCAGACTGATTTCAGCTATCTTGATGAATTGACCTCTGTCGGATCATCGGTATGGTGCCTTGACATCCAAATCTGCCAAAATTACCTTCCAGTTTTTCTATGAATCCGGAAGTGTCATGCACATGAGGCTGTTGTGAGAAAAGTAAATGGACAATCTATACCTTTTGTGACTTATTTTCAAAGAATGTTTCATGTTGCTTCATTTCCCGTTTGAGGGGAAAATATAGTGAAAATTTGACAAAAATAAGCTCAAATAAAAGGGTGAAAACAGGCATTTTTTAATCGGTACGCATATACAAGAGTACAAAACTACTATACCTGTGTTACTATATCAGCAACATTTTCAAAAAACGTGAATTGCCATATAATTTATGATTTCCATGTTTCCTGTCTTTTCTATACATGTATTATGTCTTTATATACCATGTTTTAATTCTTATTATATCATGTTTTATCTATTGTTATTTATATCTAATTTGTTACTTTATTGAAAAAAGTTTAATCAATCAACAATGAGTTTGTTGTGCTTCGACAACTCTTAGTAACGACGGCAATAGATTCTGACCATAGTGCGATTTTTCGCCAAAAACAGAACACCTCTCTAAACCGAACATAAGGGCCAGTCATAAGGGTATTCAGTTTAGAGAGGTTTTACAGGTGTACATTACCTTTCAGTTTTCAGGATTGAACCAAATAAATTGAGGAATGGAAAGCAATAGAATTTATGGATATTCGGTATCCGAAATGATATTCGATTCGACTTGGGTATTCAAGTTGTATTCAATTCAACAATCAGCAACGAAAATCTCTGTCTATCTTCGCGATCCTATATTATATCAGAATATTCCCCACACATGAAAGTGATTGTGCGAAAGCAGTGTTCTGTAAAAAGAACACATCTGTGACATTGCCAAAGAGAAGTAAATATCCCCTCATTATGAGATTAGTTTGTCTTGAGAGTCCCTTTCAGCTTGTTGACCAACCTCTGTCTTATAAAGCAGTGACTTCAATCGCTTACAGATCATGTTTTGACGAAATGCTCATGACAACGACCAAGGAAACGGGACACATTACTGAGATCACCAATAATAACTCGCGAAACTCAACATTCAGAATAGTTGTCTTCATGGGGATCTTTTGAGCTGGATGATCAGACTGGATGACTTATGATGACTTTTAATTGTGAATTCCTAAGCTACAAGGACATCTCATCTCAGCATTCCAACAAAGAAAGTACACATGGAACATTGATAACTAAAAATGTAAAATATAAACAGATTAGGCCAAAAAAAAAAAGTTTTTTGATTCTCGGGATTAGCCTCGTCTGGAAAAATGGCCCTCGTTGAACCATTTTATTACTAATTTCAATTTCACCGAAGCTGTCAAATGATAACACGAAAATAGGAAACTAGAAAACATAAATTATCTGTTTCAAACATCGAATATTATAGACATACAATGGTGTATGTGTTAGTATTCAAAATACAGACACTAGGCAAGATAACTACCAGGTATATTGTCACCACAAGCTGCCCAAACCCCAAGTATTGGCGATGTGTTTGCTGGTTTAATATAATAATATTTGAAGTTTTTATGGCTAGCATGTATAGTTACTATAGTATAGATGGATAAATATTAAAGTATATAGATAGATATAAATAGATATCTATACTATATATTTTGAGACTTCCGTATATATATATATGTGTGTACTTTATAGAATCGAAAACAACTGCACCCATCGAGCTCAAATTTCGTATATAAGTGTAAAAAACCACGGGAATCGTCCACGTCGCATTTTGGAGAAGCTCAGAGCACCCGTTCTCCACTCACAGTCACAAAAAAACGGCACTGCGGTGGTTAATCAAGTGATAATTTAATGAGCGTTTGTTTTTGACGCATCGCTATAAAAGAGCGTTTGTTTACAATTCAACGTTCTCGCTCGAAATTTAGCATCTGCAGAGAGATATACGGGAACAATACTTTTGAGTGGTTTCCTATGCGGAGAGATTTATTGGATGTCATAGTACTTTTAGATGCAGTTGATTTACAATTCTTTGTGAATAGCTAGACTGCCATTCGTTCGAGTTGTTTTAGATCAAACAATATTCTCTGTCGCACTCATATTTCATCATGAACGAATCCACTGTAATCGACCTATTTTTAGAACGCAACACATGATACCAAACAAAATTACGTCGCATTGGTGATGGGGTTCACGGCGGGGTTAATTGACTGTCCGCTCTTTGCGGGGACTATTGACCATCTCGTAAGGATGGACAACCTCTGTCAGGGGCTGCTCAATGGCCACGTGGCAGGTTAAAAAACAATCATACCTCTTTTAGGGACGGGTATCATAATTTCTCTTGATTAAAAAGTCTGTCGTTCCTAGGAACGGGGAAGTTTAGGACGGGTACCATGAATTAACTCATTGAAAAACAAAGAATGCGTTGTCTGTCGTTCCTAGGAAGGGGGGGATTTCATCGGGTCAATTTTTCCGCCAGAAAAAGGCACAATTAACTCATTGAAAAACAAAAAATTAAATTAAATTTAAAAAAAAAAAAAATTAAATAAAAACAAAATAATTAAAAAAATGTCATGTTTCTGACCAACCATGCCAGTGGCGGACTAACCTGCTAGTATACTATAAAAGGTACATACATATTTCAAATATATCAACAATAGTAATTTGAAATATACATTGTATATATATATCATTCTGGTAAATCATATACTAGGCTATATGATGTAGGATAGTACAATGTCATATTTATGTCATTCTTTATTTAGATTTGATGTACGGGTAGAACAATGTGATAATTGGTCATTCTTTATAGTGGAATACATTAGTTTATACAAAACAATGTTCTCCTTAGATTTTCTTAACCTGGGAAGGTATAATAACCCATGCTAACTATGGGCATTATCCCCATAACAAAAATAAAAAATTAAAATAAAACCCTCGCTCCCTCATCGATTCTCCAAAAAAATTGCCCGAGAATCAAAATCCTTTTTTTGTTTGGCCTTATATGTATGAAGTAACGTCATTTCAAAGTTCATTCTCATTGTGAATAAGTACTAATGTAATTGTGTAACGCCATACTGAATCAGATATATGTCACAGATTGAAATCTATTTCAAGAATAAGGACTGTAATTGTTACCATTGACGTCCGACCTGAAATCAGGTTATCAAATAGAATTATGGCGTCTAAACAACGGTTCTGCCTAAAACATGAAGAATATTCTCCTTAGGATGTATACGTAGCGTCCTCTGATTATTGTAGTGTCTGATTTCGCGACAAAGAACATTGCTTTCTTTTTGGGGCGCTGATGCAAAAATTACAACAATTTATTCAACACAAAAGTCACAAACTACAAAATTAATAAACTTCTGATTTTTATACTAGGATTGGTTTCAATAGGTTAATTACCGGACTCAAAACATGGGGCTTTCGCGCTAATACCTCCCCGTCACGGAGTTGATATATTGATTATATTTCATTTGATATTCGATACAATTCACAAATACAGTGCAGTATTCAATTCGGAATCCAATTCGATCACATTTGAATATTCACAGGACCCTAATAGAATCGGTCACTTACTTCATCGTCAGTTGAAAAGTCATCATTGAACACATCTATTTCCTCATCATCATCGCTTTCTTCCTCGTCATCTTTAGCAGCATTTGATTTTTCTAAACGTATTTTCTTTTCCTCTTTCAAGTCTTCCTTATTCAGAAAGTTTTCTAACTCGGAAAGCTTGAAGAATTTATCATCCACGACACTTGGCTTGTGTTTAGTTGACTGTGATTTTGAAGTCTGTTCAACATTATCATGAAAAGAACCATCACCCTGATCATCGCTTTTATTTTCGTTGCCGTTTTCTTCCAAATCCTCGTAATTTTCCAACTGTCCTGCAGCTGCATCAAAGTCAAAATCTAGGTCATCTGCAGATCCGTTCGAGTCACTGTTTTCTTCACGCTCCAAACGAGATTTAATTTTCGTCAATTCCTCGTCAGAATAGTCACTGACAATATCGTCATTAGAATCGCTATCTGTTGGATTTGTATGATGGTTGTTTATTTTTCTATTTCTGTTCTTGGAATCTCTATCTCCAACACCAAATGATAATGCTGACTTAATAGTTTTACACCTTGATATATTCTCTAAAAGCTCGGTGACTGAGAAATCATTTTGAAGCTCTATCTCTTGCCATATTTGCTCTTCATCAAAATCTTTGATAATTAAGCTTGGCAAGACTCCAGTAGATGTCACCTCATGTTCACAACTTTTAGTTAAATCATACAAGTCTTTAGTGATCTTCTGGAACTTGTCGGCAGATTTTCTTTGATTGCTGGAATAATAAGGAATTTATTTACATATAATTTTAAAGATTAATTCAGGACTCCAGGTCAATTTCTATGAAATCTATATTACTTCTTATTAAGATTGTAGTGTATAAATTAATACATATGGAACCAGGACTCAAAATATGGTCCTCGACATTTGCAGAGGGTGGATTTTTAGTGACGCTACCCCCCACAACAGCTGGCAACCATGCTTTTTTGCTGAATGACCACAAAATGACTCATTCCCATCTACAGTAATTCCCTAAATAATCGACTCCTTAACCACAGCAGAATTATGGGTAACTTTTCAGGATTTAGTCGGAAATATGGCTTGTTGTCATTCATCAGAAATCTCTCAGTGAGTCAATTATTTAGGGCATTACTATACATGTCAATGTCAACATCCATCCATGACAAATTTCATAATTATCAGACCAATGGTAGGTACAGCCTGTAGCCTGTGCTAATGGATTTACATTGTTCAATACATTATGTACTGAAAACCCAGTCTTATTAAAACTAGACCTAATTTTCATTACTTTCAACTTACGGTCTTGAGACATTCATGGAAAAATTTATTTCAAACGGGAGAAATCCAACCAATACGCACCATGCAATGCGTAGCACGACCAATCAATAACTGCCTGCAAATCCCATTACCTATTCATATTCTGCCCTCATAGTAATTATTCATACAAGCACCGCCCAATAGAACTAAAAATAAGTATTACCGAAGGCGGAAATGCTAGATGAAAGCGAGGCTACGCTAAAACAATAGCAGACTTACGAAATACAAATTCTCGAAATTGTAATTAAGAACGTTTTGAAGAAAATTGGTATTAGTTTCACTGAAGCAAGAACAGGAGCTTATTCTGAGGAGTTTATTAATAACCAGACAAAGGTGTGTTAGCTATTCTTCCTACCGGTTACGAGAAAGGTCTGCCGCATCAAATAACAGTGCTATATTTGGAAACATGAATATTAATGAGCTGTCGCCAGAAGGGAATTTCCCGTTCATTGCGGAAATGAATTTTAATACCGGTGTCTCTAGACTGAGAGTTGACTGTGAGGAAACCTTGGTCTAGTTATTACTAGACTGCTGAAAACCATGATGGCCAACAGCAGCCATGTTTTTTGGCTGATTCACCCAAAAATATTATCGTTCCAATCTTCATGTCAATGTCAACCTACATGGAAAATTTCATTAAGATAAAAAAAAAACGGTAAGACCTGTACACAGTCCATGCTAATGAATTGAATTTTGAAATCCAAGATGGCCACTGGCAGCCATGTTTTTCTGCGGAATGACCCCAAAATGACTGGTTCCCAGCGATGATAAATTTCATAATGATCCGACAAAGGTATGACATAAAGCCTGTACTATTGGAAATTGATGACAGACGTACAATGGATATCAACCCATTACTGCTGAGTAATCAAGTCATATTTGAGTCAGTTTTGTTACGTGAGGTATAAGGATCTGACAGTAGTGACTTTATCAATTTGGAGCCCCAAACCATGTAATCAATTCCACGTGGTCAGCTTCCCCCCACCCCCAAAACATTTTCATGTAAAGTCCAGAATTTCTAATAATATCAAATTTTGCGCCACTTTAACGTCAGTTATAAAAATATGAGTATCTTCAATCCCTTTAGAACCTTAACCGATATCAGATTTCCTGATAGCCTATAACTCTCCAATAAAAATTTAGAATTTTAGCAATAATGTCCTACAAAAGTTTTTGTCAGTTGAACGTCAGGTCGTACTCAGAACTGGAACATTTGTTTTAATATAGAATCAGTTGATCCATATAAATGATGGTAATAGTAACTCTTGAAACTGGCAAGCTTAAAGATGCAGAATCCGAATTAATGCTCACAAAAAATTACTATTTCTATGGCTTCGGGGTGAAAAATATTTAATTTGAGTTGAGGAATCCACCTAACAAAGCTCAGAGTGATCAGATATTGATTTTTGAAATTTGTTATTTCCAGAGATATGTAATATTTGGTGGCCTGGCAAATATTTTTCAAGCTGATGATCTTGGACCAAATTGCAGATGAAGATGGATAACTCTAAAATCAAATAGCTTTGGGTGTTAAATATTTGACAATCCAACCAAATTTCGTTGAACAAAATGGTGATAAATAACAAGTTTTGGGAAATTTTATACTTCTTTTAAAAAATTTGTGGTATATGTTGATCTGAGGAAATTGACTTAAATCACATTAAAAATTTATCTTGATTTAGCTACGAGAGCGCAAATGATCAATATAGCTAATTTGGTTCCTCTGCCCGACCTGACAATCTAATGCCCTATACCAGATGCCCTATATCAGACCAGACCCTAAGTCAGTTTTATGCAAATTATAGCGGTGAAAATCTTGTAAAATGTATACAAATGTATATATTTTCGTGAAGCTAAGACATAATGTCACTTTTTTGGGGCAAAATTGAAACTCACCATCCAAGATGGCCACCAAAATGGCCGCCGGAAGTTGAAAATATGACTTTTTTTTACAAATATCTTCTAGATCGATTCATGCTGTTTGGAATTGGTTGAGTAATGCGACTTTATTTTGTATATTAACTGATCATAGGGGCAATTAAATATGCACTTTTAGGGGTCCTAGCCCCTTCCGTTCCCTCAAAAAATTGAATTTACAGAACGCGGTATAAAATTTCACCAAAAAATCACAATTGGGATTATAGTCATATTTTAACAAGAAATGAACAGAACTTGTAATGTAATTGATGCATATGATTATACCTATAAATATTCCAACTCACTGGAACCAAAATTCTTACTTTGGCTCAAAATGGCTGCCAAAATATGGAAAATGGTAAATATTGCCCCAGCGTGTCCTGCAATCGATTACAAGTTGTGGATGATGTACAAAATTTGCTATTCTGCCTTCTATACATTGAATACTAACATGTCTGATGTACCATGGTTAATTGTTACTATTGTCACCACTGACATCACCAAAAATATTGGACTTTTCTCTCAAAAACTTGACTTAAATATCGGCAAAAATTAACTTTTCATGTTTGGACCATTTTTTCAATTAAAATGTAACCATCTTTGGGTTGAAATGTGTTTATTGTTTTGGTCTATATTAAATGTGTCACACTACGGGATTTATAGACCAAATTGTTCGCCCGATTTTCACAGAACTGTATACTCTCATTAAGTAGACATGGATAAACTTTTTATATGCAGCCTGTGTCAGGGAGGACGCAGTTATATAGGGGTGGGTGTAATATAGTGTGTCATTTTGACATATTTCTCGATGGGTTAATATATAATGCTATGCTAATTATGGTCTGAAATGACTAATATCGAGATTTCTGGTGACCATTCAACGTTTGATACCATTTGATGTCCCTATGGGGTATATTTTAGAAGTTCTGACACGTCACCAAGCTTCGGTACATGTCACGAAGCTTCGGCACATAGGATGAAAAACCGCCACAGATTTGGGGTTAATGATGCAAGGTCACATTTTTCGCCAGATTTCGACAGAACTATATGCTCTCATTAAGTAGACATGGATAAACTTCTTGTATGTAGCACTGTGTCAGGGAGGAAGCAGTTATATAGGGTGGATGTAATATAGTGTGTCATTTTGACATAATTACACCATGGGTTAATATATAATTCCATGATAGTTACGATCTGAAATGACTGATATCGAAGTTTATGGTGACCATTCAACGTTTGATGCCATTTGAGGGTAC
Organism: Siphonodentalium dalli; assembly: GCA_032622095.1. NCBI lineage: Eukaryota > Metazoa > Mollusca > Scaphopoda > Gadilida > Siphonodentaliidae > Siphonodentalium > Siphonodentalium dalli. The sequence continues at coordinate 191,600,637 of CP136063.1, read as the reverse complement.
GTGTCTCGAAGCTTCGGTAAATTGGATGAAAAATCGCCACAGATTTGGGGTTAACGATGCGAGGTCAGATTTTGACGGAACTGTATACTCTCATTAAGTAGACATCGATAAACTTCTTATATGTAGCCCTGTGTCAGGGAGGGAGCAGTTATATAGTAGGTGTAATATAGTGTGTCATTATGACATTCCTCGATGGGTTAATATATAATGCGATGCTAATTATTATCTGAAATTATTAATATCCGGGTTTCTGGTGACCATTCAACGTGTGTTACCGGGACAATATAATGTCCTATGGTGGTATATTCCTGGAGTTCTGACACGTCACGAAGCTTTGGTACATGGCACGAAGCTTCTGTGCATTGGATGAAAAACCGCCACAGGTTTGGGTTTATGAATGCATTGTCAATTTGTTTTTTGCCACAGCGCTGGGAGATAAGTACCCAGGGCCACATGTTTCTTCTGATTTTGATAGTACTGTATACTGTTATTAATAAAGATACACCTTGATTAACTTCATGTTGAATGAACCGGTCACAGTATAATTTTCTATTATTGAACATTTAACTTGAATGTCACGAATAATCGGTACATTCATGTTTTTGTTTCAACGCCGACTGTATGCATAAATATGATTTAAATATAGTAATATATGAATAATAATTAATGTACCGAAGCTTCGTATCTATAGGTTACAAACACCTAATTATTTTTCATAGGCGACAGTGTTAACTAAAAGTCCCGCCGGCTATGGGTTAAGCCTATTTGAACTTCAAGTGGTCAATTTTCCCTTAGAACGTCATCCGCTGCACAACAAACGTGCCCTTTTCGGTATTTTTTTCAAACGATAATCTTGCATTTCCACAACTACCCCATTTACTGCATAAAAATCAGCAGCATAAACATATCCAGACCCCTTCAGTAACTTCTGGACACCGCCAGACTCTTCCTGGACATCTAAACATACACGATCGCCATATTTACGTAGGCTATGATTTTCTGTTCCCGATTAGGGATATTTCCCTCAATGATAATCAACCAATCAGCAGCCTGATTTTTTTGTTATGCTGACTCGAGTTTCAAGAAGCGTAACTCTATATAATTAGTTGCTTGTAACATATAATTGTAAAGAAAATCGAACTTTGATCGTGTAAACCGCGCCAATTTTACAAAAAAAGCTTTACTGTGATACGATAGAAATATAAGAGTCATTGGACATCCTATATCTCCCAGTGGTCCTTTGACACACATACCCCATTTTAAAATTGACAATTTTTTGGGGGTAAGAAATAACACCGATACTCGATTCCTGATAACTCTGGAAGCACAGTTTAGTAGAAAGATACTAATGTCTCATGTCATGCTTGTTATATACATATATACTGCACAGTGTCGCATGCCCCATGTCCATCCACTCTCTAATCGGAATATTATGACCACAAATGTGACCACACCCAACATTCAGGGTTTTTCATAATAATTTAATTTGTAAAATCAGACTCGCGTGCATAACGCACAGGATAGAAAGGCATATGTATACGTTTTGAAAACTAGTTACGTATATCTACCATACGCCTTAAGGAATTTATCTAATTTTGAACAGTACAATGTTTAATTGGATTTGAATTAGACCACCCCTCAACTTAGAAAACAAGTAGAAACCTTCTTAAATCCATTTAAAAACATTGTAGAAGCCAAGTTGTAAATTATTTAACAATATTAAAATAAGTATGGTGAATTTAACCTTAAAATCATACTAAGATGAAATGGTTGCAATTTGGACGATTTTGCGTAAAAAAGTAAAAAGAAATTGAAAAAAAACAACATTGAAATTCTTCAATTTTTTTAGCACAATTAGTTATTTAACATTATTAACACAATTACTATTCAACTTAATCACCAAAATCATACTAAAATGAAATCTTTACACATTGGAAATTTTTTTTTAAATTTTGGGCTTAAAATGTAGGAAAATGCCCAAAAAACAAAAAAAAAACAAAGAAGGCTACAAATTTGTTCTTGCTATCATGATTTTTCTTCATTACCATACCTAAAACATTAAAAATAACATGGTCACAGCTTGTCCGTCAATATATGAGCAACACTACCTCCCGATCTCCTGGACTATTTTGGGATGCGGACTGGACTGGATTAATGAAAATTTATTTCATTAAAGCCCACTTCCAGTTATCGGAACTCGGTAATTATGGCATTTTGACGCCCCGGAGAACTATTTTAATATACTAGAGAATTCCGGTAAAGTGGTAATAATATATATTAAACAAATGCAGGGTCTCTCGATGGCGAAATCATTTTCATTGTTTATCGCTGACAGTTACTAGTAATAATTGCGTCCCGAATCGAGATGTAAATATTTACAATTGAGCATTGTTTTTATGATGTTTTCTATGAAGTGGTATGGTCAATTTACTTAATGATTTTCAGCATGTTAGTAGAATGCCCCATTCCTCCAGTTACATGGGGAAAATTTTCCAGGTAGGCAGGCAGGGTTTTTTTTTTTACACTTTTTTTCCTTTTTACCGGCCATTTGAAAGCAATAAAATAGTGTAGTACAACCTTTTAACATGTATCATAAAATTGGCATGCTTTTATTCATGTTCACTGGTAATATATTATACAGCTTGTTGGACTATTAGGTCATGTATTAGGTATTAAAGATATTCTTTGAAAATAAAGTTTTTGAGACAACTTCCAATTGAATGTATATAATGGCTACTAGTATGTGCTCCAGTGTGAAGATTCAAGGTATAAGGCTATGCCCATGGGTTTAGAGTTATACCTCTTACATAGTCCATGCAGCTACCATCCCACAATGCAACAGTATCATCAGATACCTTTATCTACAAATTACATGTGACCAGAACAATGTTACTGACTGTTCTTCCAGATGTCATGGATATGCAGGAGTAAACATGTTTTGTTCCAATCTTCCCCTGAGGCTGAATATCTCTGGTGTAGATTGAGCCTGAGGTTACAAATTTTATGACATTCTATTCATCACTGCCTGAGTAATTTTCCAGGTGTTGATGTTGAAAGAGAGATCGTTTTATGGAATAAATACCTGCCATTCAATCAAACCTATTGTATTTTCATCCCCTCTTATTTCTCTTCATAGATGATCATTATTTTTCAGTGACAACTTGTCCATATTACCAAATCACTAAATTGAATTGTGGTTTAAAGTCACATATTCCCGACTTATTTCGTTTCAATCCCTGAAGGTTTTAATTAGCAGAATTGATTACCTGCCAACTTTCAGTGTAATTAACAGCAAGTTATCACATAATTCTAACAGTACATGTATACACATCAGATGATCAGAAATGTGTCTTTATATTTACATACAGTGCGAGTTGTTTCTATCAAAGTAGTATTTGCTACTTGGTCGGTAACATCAAAGAGCCTGCCGTCAATAGTTACACGGAGTTGATTCGCGTGACCCACTGAGGCGTTTGGTTGGTGACAGTGACCCAGTTGGTGTGTCATTCATAACAGACAGTTGTTTATTTAAAGTGAGTTAAACTCGGGGTTTCTGTGGATATTCAAGGACTGATTACGGAATACGGACTCTCATTTTCCGATGAAACGCACATGCTTTTCAGTTTAATTTTGTCGCGAACAGAGTTGTCTTTCAAACATGGTTTGCGTCCAATTCCACCAAGGAATTTAAGGGAGCTACTGGTATAATACATTGTAATTTTTAAAATACACATCCCACAAAAGACGGGGGATTTCCGTAGTGATTTGTCAGGGTACAGTTTGATTTACGCCATGCTGTTCACTGTGTAGCATGGCCGACCGGGTTGTCTTATTTATATCTAGAATGCGCGATCGCATACACCGGCCAACACATGCGTCAGTTGTGTATGCGATGGGTGTTGAGTTCTGCTATTGGTCTTGGGAAAACCATAGCTATTAACTCACAGACGGACAAGTTACTATGGACTTCTGGAAAATAAAAAAAAATTGAGACCGGCATGAAAATCTCAGCCAAGCCGGGTACCGGAAACAGTGACGTTTTTTTTTTTGGCCTTATGAGAACCCAGAACATAATTTAACAGTGTGAACAACTTATGTGGAAAATTAAATCGGACTAGATAAATAGTAGATATGTTTGATAATAGTAGACTGAGTTAAACACATTAAGTCGAGTAAAGATATAATTATTGTGTTTACAAGCGCAAGGGGTCAGTGGTGCTGAAAGTGTAGTCTTTGTATGATATTAAAGAGTATCTATCCTGGAAACACGCTAACCTAATATAAAAGATAACCGTCTGCACCACTCTGTGGGCATTTTGTTTAACCCTTTACCCAACAGAAGGGCCCTGTGCCAATGCATTCTCTTATATATGCGAGTCGACCATAGGTCGCCTCGCATATATAAGAGAATGCATTGGCTTAACACATTAAAAATTATAAAATTGTTAAAGAATGTAAGAAAAAATGGTAAAAAGTGTTAAAAAAAGATTGTTTTTTAGGCCAATGCATTCTCTTATATATGCGAGGCGACCTATGGTCGACTCGCATATATAAGAGAATGCATTGGCACAGGGCATAACTGTAACTATCACAATGTGGTCAAGGAGCCGGTTCCAATGATATCCATATTTGTATGGTTCTATTGAGACAGACCGAAGATATTTTAGGCTGTTGAAGCTTTATTTGGCCGGTTTTGGTCGGTTTGTTGGGTAAAGGGTTAACTGTAATGTTTATTCCTTGCAGTCCTATCTCATCGTTGATATTTGTGTTGTTTAAGTATGCAAAAATAATGGGAACTATTAAATAAAATGCACGCTGAAAGGCGCAGACGGTTATCTCATAGGTTTGCGTGTTTTCAGGATGGATAACTCTTGAAAAACTTACGATGACAACACTTTTCGCATCAGTGGTCCGGTTCCATATATATAATGCATCGATATAGAATCCATGTCGCATGTGTTGTTTCTCCGTTATCACTACTCTATTGTTATTGACGGATGATGCAGCATGACCTTTGTGCTTTAACAGTTAATAATATGTGTCGATCGTAACTGCTTTATTTAGTAACACAACACTGTTAATGTGTTATATGGGAATGCGAAAGACAGCAACAGCGTTAGTAACATTTCCAAGATTTGGGCGGAATTATTCGGACATGATCCCGGTATCTTATGCACAAGGCCTTCGTGATGTGAAGACAGAAAATTGCTTCACAAATGAAACCTGACGATGTACGTGGGGATATTTTAAAGAGAACATAAGGTATTATTACCACTTTATAGGGCGTTCTCTAGGCCATTGATAGGCCTACTGTTTTTCGGGGCGTTCCAAATAGCGTATAGTTACCAAAACAGCGGGCCGCGGGCCGATAATGAGAAGCCTAGTTCATTATCGGCCCGTGGCCTGGAAACTAGATCTCGTTTATTATCGCGTGAGTTACGTCCCTTCAACTTCCGATCTGGCGTGTTTATTTCAAGAAAATAATGGGAAGATGTATCCGATTTTCCCCGACACTATAGTGGTTTTATGATTGGAATTCACGCTATATGATTAAATTATTGTATCAAGCGTAAGCATGCATTAATAATTTTAGCTGTCAATTAACCTCTCATTGTTTGTTACTCGTCTTCAATGCTGGTTTTTTCCCTGTCCTATTTTCGAGACTCTGTGTCAGCTGACAAGTCAAATGATATCAAATTTAAATGTTCTTGAAAATATTTCTCTCTTAATCTACTTCATTATTCCACTGAAACCTCAAATGGGTCAAATGTCCAAAACTGTGGTAATAATAGTAATAACATGATTCCATCGGGCATTATGGTCTATTATTACCACTTTATAGGGCGTTCTCTAGGCCATTGATAATGTTTTTCGGGGCATTCCAAATAGCGTATTGTTACCAAAACAGCGGGCCGCGGGTAGATAATGAGAAGCCTAGTATATATATTCAATGGGATGCTAAATGTAAGTTACAAGTCGTTGTTGCAAGTCGTTAGATTGATAGAGATCGCCACGATTGATAACTTATTTATAATTTACGTTTCTGATTTTCGAGCGAAATAATTATAAATATATGACATAAAACCACTTATCATCAAGTTATCATTTTGACAAACTCATGTGATCGTATTGTCACCGTATTGTGATAATCGCAAATCGTCTCATGCGGATGGCCATCGAAAATAGGCTACTAAAACTATTTTTAGTTTAGAAGTTTGTATTATAGAGCTCTTATAAATATATTCGATATTATGGACAACAATATTTGTTCTTACCCAAGAAAATTATGTGGATTCTCAGTTAATTTGTCGAAAATTGACAGAATATCTGGCACACGTTTTTCTTCCATTCTCACTCAAAAAACGTACTGACGTTACTTCGTACCGATTTGAATACCGTTGATGCTAATTTTTTTATTTTCAAAACGGATTTTCTTGTAATTTAATATCTGGAACAACAAAGTTCTTGAATATTGGTCTTTGTTTTATTTATGAAACATTTTAATAACCAACTAACAAATTTTATATAATTTTGTGATTTGTAAAATATGGTAGTTTGGCCTTTATATGCATGCATATTTTGGGATTTTGTTTAGCTAATAAGTTAATCACCATCACAGGCTTTGGTAGTTTTATATACCTTTTTCATGAAAATTTTATCCTATCTTACTTAAAAAGACTCTTTATAAGTAAGATAGGATAAAATTTTCAGTATAACGAGTTGTAAGTCATTATAACAACTTGTAAGTCATTATAACAAGTTGTTGGAAGTCGATCTACAAAAGTGCATTAGGGCCATCCGAAACACCACTGCACCCCCAAATATACAACTCGTTATAATGACTTGCTAGTCATTATAACTACTTCTGGCAACTCATTATAATGAGTTGGGAAAGTGACTGGTAGAAAAATAAAAAATTTACAAGTCTTATAACAACTTGTAGAAATAAAAAAATAAAAACTTGGAAGTCATTATAACGAGTTGTTGGAAGATGTTATGTAACGAGTTGTTGGAAGTCGTTATATCGAGTTGTATATCTGGAGTGGTGGTGTCTCGGAGGCCCTAAAGTGCTTTAGTAGCAGAAAAGATAACAAAACAGGATGATTGGAATTTCAAATTCAAAATAGTTTTATTTAAAGGCTTTTTAAAATAAAATATACAATATTGCAGGCATTTTCAATTGTCCAATAATGATAACACTATCATTACCATCAAGCCGTGACCTAGTCGACATCAGCATTTATTGGTATACGTCTATAGCATGCTTACAAGTTGACCCCTCCATGACTGGAGCTTCCTGAAATTTTGCGAAAACCATGTGCCAATGCATTCTCTTATATATGCGAGTCTCCCATAGGGAGCCTCGCATATAATAGAATACATTGGCCTAACAATATTTACCATGACCTTGTAAGCCTGTGCATGCGCTTATACATATATATGCGAGACTCCCTATGGGAGACTCGCATATATAAGAGAATGCACTGGCACTGGATCTTTAATGCTGCACCAGCGCAGCTCCTGTCATCAAAAGGTTAAGGAACTGGCCTGTTTTCACATACAGGTTAATTACATATCCTACTGTGTCTAGGCAAGCTATCGGAACAAGACAGTCAATGACTGTGGGTCGCTCATCAGACTGTAAAGATTGGGACTCTGAAGACTACAAGAGTCAGTATGTGACAATATCACTTTAGACAAGTAGTTCTAAACATGGACATAGCTGGATGTTCTCAGATGAGCAGGGCTCTTCAACTTGAAATTTCTAATTGCACACCACTGACAAATCTCCAACCTCTTACCTTTTAAAGAAGACAACCATACCACAGTACTAAGTTCACAAAAATCCTTTTGCACATCCCTCTTAGGTTGAATTTTACAACTGGTACCAGTACTACAAGCTCTCAAACGTTTGAAAATTACCAACCCCATAAAGTTAAAATTTGTGGCCAATTTGGTCCAACAGTTTAAACTGAAGTAGGAACATATGGACTGTTGGTTTAAAAACATACATGTTGGAAAATCAAACCAAACTATGGGAAAATTCTAACCTATTTTTGATGTGAACATCTAATCTACAACTAATGTTATACCCGGCATTAAATTTTCAACTGTTTAAATTTTGATCAAAGTAGGGGGTCAAAACTCCACCCCCTCTACACTCCTTCCCCATGCCTCAAACATTGCCCCCACTCAGGCTGATTATAAATCAATATTATTATACCAGTACCAAACAGGATAGAGAAGAGTTAAATCTCTTATCTCTGCCCCTACTAGAACAAATGTGAATCCCCATCAATGAGATCCATTCATCTAGTAATATCAACATACCCCCCAATATCCAATAGGGTATGATTTCACCTGGATAAGTGGTGGTTAAGAAAATAATATTGGAACAGCCAAGTCTGTATTTAGTGTGTCTGACCTTTGCAGAATGAGGTCCCCAAAAGGTGAATTTAATGACACTATTCCCCAAGGTGGAATACCATCAATGAATTCACCCTCTGGGGACCTCATTTCCTAAAAATGACCCCATTTGAACAAATCTGAACCCGGTCACCCAAAGCCCATCCATACCAAATATAAGCTAATATAGGCTCAATGGTTCTTGAGAAGAAATTATTTTAAGATTTACTATGGAGGGAAAGAGTTATGGACCTAGTTTCGCACCTATTTGATCTGATGAACTTATTTGAACAATTCTGATTGTGAGTCACCTAGGGAACATGCACACTGAAATATATAAACATATTTGGTCTTTAATATGGAGAAGAAAAACAATTGTTGATAGACGGATGGATAGACATCCCAACAGACAGAAGGATGGAAGGACCGCCTGACAGACAGAAGACAAATTCAATCCAATAAACCCCCCAAATGTTTCTTTGAAAAATCAGGGTATGATTTCATCTGGATAAGCGGTGGTTAAGAAAATAATATGCCAGCCAAGTCTGAATATAGTGTGTCTTACATTTGCAGAATGAGGTCCCCAAAAGGTGAATTTAATGACAATATTCCGCAAGGCGGGCTAGCATCATCGGATTCATCCTCAGTCTGATTAGGCCTCAACAGCCATGGCAAACCTAGGAACAGATTGAAGTTCTACAGTTGAAGTTTGTAATCCACACCCATGGAGCACCTCAATTATGCATTTTATCTTCTGCAAATTAGGGGGACATAGAAAATGAACAGAAGGGAAAAAGTAAAAAAGTAACTAAAAAAAAATTTCAATTTGATACTGTTTGATACATAAGATGCTTCCCAGAAGATGATGCCTAAGCAGAATTAGGTCCCTGGAGGCTGTATTTGGTGATGCTAGCCTGCTGTACAGGGTAGCAACACTAAATTCACCCTCTGGGGACCTCATTCTGCACATGTCAGACACACTAAATTCAGGCAGTTTATTTAATTTGCTAGCAGTGTTGTTCACACAAGCTCCCAGATGACATATTATTCTAATCTAGATTAATTACCTGTGTCTCTCTCTGTCTATCTGCAGAGATATATCTGCTTCTGGATAGAACAGGTATTAAAGTTGGAAGTTGGAGATGATATCGGTTGGAAGGGATGTTGGTTGGGTGCAAGGGGGGGGTGGGTCTGACCGTCTGGGCCATGTGGGAGGGGGGATGGGTAATGGAATATTTTTGTAATTTCATTAAAGATTGAAGTTTCATAACTCTGCAGATGTTATAATGGTGTCACTTTTTTCAAATTTTATAACATGTTTAAAAAATAAATTTGTTTGTTTGTTAAATTGAGCAAGGTGAAAATTCCAAAAATCTGAATTAAAATTTTTTTTTTATAATTTTTTTTAGTTATGTCACTGGCTCCGCCCACATTCAACCCAGTGACCTCATTTGAACAAATCTGAATCACAGTCCCCCTAGGACCCTTTGTACCAAATATGAACCCATTCGGCCCAATGAAATTTGAGAAGAAGTCGTTGTAAGAATTACTATGGTGGGAAAGAGTTATGGTCCTAGCTTCGCAACTATTTGACCGGGTGACCTCATTTGAACAAATCTGAATGTGAGTCACCTAGGGAACCTCCACACCAAATATGAAACCATTCGGTCTTATGGTTCCGAAGAAGAAGATGTTTAAAGAATTGTTGACGGACATATGGGTGGTGCGACGGATGGACGGACGATGAGTGATGACTATAGCTCCACCGGAGACTTCGTCTCAGGTGAGCTAAAAACTACCGAAAATCCTCTTGGAAACAATGGAAACTTGCTTTCCGATATCAACATCTCTAACATAGCTCGGATATTTGGAAATTCATTCTAATTGAAAATATGTGTAACACAAACATGTACACGTACTAAAACACAAGCTTGGTATAAAATAACATATATAAATGTTCAAATACACTATGATCGTGATCAAATTACACATTATATGCATTTACTATAATGTCATTTATAAAGCTATTTTTGTATAGGTAAGGTGAAATACTTGCATTTCAAAGTTACAATGACTTATATTAACCCTTTACCCAACAAACCGGCCAAATAAAGCTTCAACAGCCTAAAATATCTTCGGTCTGTCTCAATAGAACCATACAAATATGGATATCATTGGAACCGGCTCCTTGACCACATTGTGATAGTTATGCCCTGTGCCAATGCATTCTCTTATATATGCGAGTCGACCATAGGTCGCCTCGCATATATAAGAGAATGCATTGGCCTAAAAAAAATCTTTTTTTAACACTTATTACAATTTTTCTTACATTCTTTAACAATTTTATAATTTTTAATGTGTTAAGCCGATGCATTCTCTTATATATGCGAGGCGACCTATGGTCGACTCGCATATATAAGAGAATGCATTGGCACAGGGCCTTTCTGTTGGGTAAAGGGTTAATGATTGTTTACCAAAAATGAACATTCATGATGTAGCTATGAGTCCCTAATGCCAACCATGCACAATGCCAATGTTTTAAAATATGCATGATATTCATAGATTATATCAATAGCTGGTTTTCAGATTTATTTTCACAATATGCATATTTTTCTATTCTTTCGCGTCAATATAAAAAGCACTAAATATTTTTGTAAACAAAAATCTGGAGCTGACCCGTTCGACCAATGCTTAGCTAGAAATGATCCGACCACGCTCTATAACCCTGTAACAATAATACAGCCTGACCACTTTTCATTCGTTATGCACGGCGAGATATTACATTGCTCACTCATTATTATGAGAAATACAATATTTTTCGGCTAATCTGCTTTGCAGAAAATGCCGAAAAATTATCATTATCCACACATCTGACTATATGACATATAGGAGTCCAAATTCACAGTTATTTGGGAATAACATTAAGAGTAATTTAAGTGTAATGGAATAACATGAGTGTAATGGAATTTGGTACATAAACTATAAATTAGAAGGAAATCAAGAACATGGAGAACTAGTATATATGAATAAATTATTTGTAAGGCACTCGGACCGGTTTCGTTGCTAAATGCAACTCGTCAGTGAGATTCTGTTTGGAACAAATAGTATCCTTTATATATATAGTGTTGCTAATTAGCCGGCAGCCGATTATTTAGCCTGTTTTTTGGCCGGTAACTGGTAGCCGGTAGCCTGTTTTTTTTATCGGTTTCTTGGCCGGAAGCTAGCTGCCGGTTTCGTAGCCTGTAGCCGTTTTGAGCCAGTTTTGTGTCCTTAAACCAGTTTTATAGCCGGTATTATAGCCGGTTTTTCTTTAAAATGGTTACTTATTTTTTCCATTTTTTTGGTGTGGTAGACGGTAAATTTGCCGGTTTATTTCATATTTGCTGAATTTTTAGCTTACTTAGATTTAGTTATGTAATCTTGTTTGATAGTTTGTTTGTTCTGCATTTTTTTTACACAAATTAGCCTGTTAAATATGTTCAATTACTATTTCTTTGGCTTTGGGGGTAAAAAATATTTGATTCGAGTCGATGAACCCACCCATCAAAGCTCAGAGTGATCAGATATTTATTTTTTAAGTTTGTTATTTCTCAAGATATGCAATTATTTGTGGCCCAGAAAGACATTGTCAAACAGACGGTCTCTGACAAAATTGTGGATGAAGATAGATAACTCTAAAATTATTAAGTGGTAAAATACGGCCATATTTCGTTGAACAAAATGGTGATAAATAACATGTTTTGGGAAATTTGATACCATAGTGGTTAGCATTATTTTGTTGCAATTAATCAATTCTGATAACTAAAACCTATTTTGAAGAAATGTTGTTGTTGTTGTATCTTGATATGGGAACTGTCTGATTGGATTGAGTACCTTTAAGCATATTTAATTAGTAAAATTAAATTCTTCTCATGCTATTAAAGATGAGTTATGTTTAAAGCAATATCCAGTTATGCTTAACTTTAATTCAATTACACTTAAACATAATTTAATTATAAGTGCAGGTAGGTGCAGGTAAGTGAGCTAATTATGCTTAAGCGATTACCGAATAAATGTGAATTTGGACACCCATCAAGACATGTATAGGTGAAATTATAATACAGTGTGTACATAAACTTGCAGAACAAATCATCAACATATCTGAGCTTTTCCTCCATCTAAATCAAACGATACAATATTTTTTTATCAAAGCTAACCACACATAATGCAATTAATGGTCTCTGCACAATAAACAATTTAAAAACAAACAATAATTTTGTGTTGAAAGGTGAAACAGTATAATTAATAGAAATGAATATGAATACATTAATTATTGGAGTGAATGTGCATTACTGTATATTTACCTAATTGTGATATAGGATATAGCACCAGCTTGGAGGTACATTGTATGTATGACTCAGTCAGAATTAAGCACATTAAGTTCATAAATATTAATGACTTGGAGTATGGATCATCAATAAGTTTTTTCCAAGCTATTTCTATCAAAAGAATTAATATCCAAATCAAATCTATTTAATGGGCAATATAAATATCACTGAACTAATATTTAGGTATCACAGGACGCTTCATACCCAACCCATTCACTGAATGCACTCGCAAACATTGCATCATATGCATAAACTTTGAGAAACCGACTTGGTTCCACAGTCACACACAAGAGGTACCAAGGGTCCTATAAATACAACTGTATGACACGCAGTGAGAGCTTTCCAATGAATGGCAACAAGCCATATTTCCGACTAAATCCTGAAAAGTTACCCATAATTCTGCTGTGGCTAAGAAGTCGATTAATTAGGACATTACTGTACATAATTTTGATGATTAAAACAAAGAGAAAGCAGTGTGTGAATATTTGAAATGGTTTCATGTTAAGATAGCAAAGTATACCTGTTTTGGAAAGTCGTGTGTTGTTCCATTTCTGATTCCAGAATTGCAATGAATATAAATGTCGCAATATTGCTCTGGGTTTGATTTTGTGTTAATTATTGATAGTTCTCCCAATAAAAAAAATTCACATGTTGAATAGAAACTATTGTCATGTGAAAAATACAGTTACAGTGAATTTTTTTCAACAAACATCGTTAATCGTTTTAATAGTAAGTTTAATAATATAGTTTTAATATGATTTTCATAATAATTTTCAATGCTTTGACCATTTTTTCCCAATTTCTCCGACAGTTTGTGAATGGTATCATTTTGGACTTTGACTGGCTATTCCACTGTAACAGTAATGTTTACATAACATTGGTTTTGATATGTGAAATCTCATTATTGGAGAGTTATTAATGATGAAAATAAGAACAAAGTTAATTTAGTTTTTCCATGTACTTGTTGATGATTGTTGTTTTACAGGCTTTTATTTTATTTTGAATTAACCCTTTCAGTGCCAAGACCGATTTTTGTATCAACCCATATTTCCTTGATCATTTTTCAAATTTATTGATTATAATAATGTGATACATTGATGGAAATAGCTCTAAGAGCTCTTTCCATCAATGCATCACATTATTATAATCAATAAATTTGAAAAATGATCAAGGAAATATGGGTTGATACAAAAATCGGACTTGGCACTGAAAGGGTTAACCCACAACGAAGGCCTCGAGTCCCTTCAAACATATTTCATTATCTCTTCCATGACTTGAGCTTCCTGAGATCTGCGAAAACCCTGTGCATTCTCCCATAGAGAGCCTCGCATATATTTCCGTTGATCATCTTGTTTTCCAGATTACATATTCTTGGAGCGACAGAAGATTGCAGCTTGCAGAGTTATTTAGAGTAAGTTAACGGTTCCTTATTTTAATAACTTTTAACCCTTTCATGACCGGAGCTTCCTGAAATTTTTACAAAAACCCTGTACCAATGCATTCTTATATATATGCGAGTCTCCCATAGGGGCCTCGCCTATATAAGAGAATACTAGGGCCCTGCAAATCGGGGATTTAATTTCGAATCGAATCTCGAATCGTATCACGAGAATGATTCGCGAATCGAATCGAATCTCGAATCAAATCTACATCTTTCGCGGACATCGAAATTTAGCAAGATTGTACCGGAGAAAAGATGAACGAACACCATTAGATTCGTGTAAATCATAAACATTATGGAAGTGGCATCGGCCGTTGCATGGTTTCAATATGGGGAGAATTGCTTTCAAAACGTCGATTAAAGGTTTTGTCAAAGCTGGTGGTGGAGTTGTAGCACAACTTTTTCTGGCTTGGCATTCCACGAGAGCCAAGGATATCGCCATTTGATTTCTGTCAAACCATTCCATAAGCATAAATGTACTATTAAATCTGGTTGACACATCAAGTGGTGGATCAGACTCCTTGAGATTTTTCGTTTCACAACTTTCATTATGGGCTGGGTCTGAAGTTTGCGCCTGATGCTTATGTAATGCAGCCAGTCTGACGGTTGAGGCATTAAAAAATCCAGAAATTTTGTGTACCACCTTTATAAGGTTATTTATAGCTGGTTGTGCATTCAGCGCTGCATTAATGGCCAGCTGTAGTTGTGGGCAGCTCAACCCATCCAGGAAATTCCCAGCTGACGTGCTGTGCGGGGCATCACATTCATTGTGTCCGTGGTGGCGAATATGACCCTACTTAAATCCAACCCATATTTAACAAACTGAGCTCTGATCAGTTTCTCTGTAGCATTTGCCGTGTGATCGGCTTCATTGTCCTCTAAATTGATCACGGACAAACATCTTGTGACAAACGTCCAATCGACGCTTACATAATAGGTGGTCAGCACAAGATAATTACTGTTGTTGTCGGACTTCCAGTGATCGAAAGTGACTGAAACTTTGGATTTCCCGATATCAGTTTTCAAATAGGCCTTCAAACTACCCTCCATTGACTCTCTCAGGTCATTTACTTTTCTTGATAGCGTTGTGGGGTGGGGTGGATCATAACTTCCTCCAGTGATCACATCACACATTTTTTGAACCCCTCGCCGGCCACAGACTCAAAAGGTCTCCCATCAAAGACAACAAATGTTAGAAGGGCTGCACCAAACTTTGTTTTGTGTGTCTGGCATAATTATGCGTTTGGGGACAAAATGTTGGCCCACAGTGGACTGTTTCTTGGGTGCAGAATCATGATCACCTACTTGCAAATTTTCTGGAAGTTCAACTTTCGGCTTTTTAAATGCAGCCTAAGGTGTGTTGTTGTACCAGTGGGTTGAACAGTCAAAAGCGTGGGGCAGTGCTTACATGCATATTTGTTCTCGGACTTTAATAAATTGAACAGGCAACGAAACTCAGCCATTTTGGTTTTGTATTATTTTGTAAACACGCGCCTCAGGAATTCCGAATTACGTCACTTCAATAGTTATTACGACATTACCTACCTTGGTTCTATTTATAGATTAGTGGTCGACGCGGCGATCCGTTTGATCTCGATGTCTCGAGCAGCATGATTATTTCTTTGTTTATAGGGCATAAAAATAAGGTTGTTTTCATCGGGTTATGACAGTTGATTGCCTATATATGATGTCTGATCATGAATGATTCGAAAATACCCGAATCGGACAGTCGAATCGAATCGAATCAGGACGATCGATTCGCGAATCGAATCGAATCTCGAATCTTCGCAGGGGCCTAGAGAATACATTGGCCTAACAATATTTACCTTGACCTACAAGCCACTGTAATCTCTTATATATGCAAGGTGCCCTATGGGAGACTCACATATATAAGTGAATGCACTTGTACAGGATCTTTAATGCTCCAGCAGCTCAGTTCCCATCATGAAGTGGTTAACTCTATCCCATGTGTTTGAATAGAATAGAAGCCAAATAGAATTTATTGTGCTACATAACAACAATTGTAACAATTTATATAAAACATTAAAGAGAACATATTAAATCAAGGCAAGAGATAAGGTGAGTCTAGAAACCAGATGATGTAATGATGTAGTGATATATTATAATTTATATAATAATTTATATTTATTGGTCACAAAATATCCAAGGAACCTTTAAAAGGTGCATTGGATATTTTGTGACCTATAAATATAAATTTATGCCCAGAAAGTAGGAATGAGATGAGATGAGATTAAGATATAGTCTATACATCTTACATTAATTTAAGAATTTAAATGCACATGGCTCATTTGAACCCCAAAATTATGTATACATAAATTGGTAAAAGGTATCTCAAAACATTCCTACACGGAAGATTTCCCAACAAATTTGTTGATATAGCACTGAAAATATGTGTTTTGTTTCTTATAATTTTCATTCAATTTAAAATCATACCAGAATTCCAACAAATACAAATGGAACAATTTTTGCTCGGATTTCGAATTTGATATTCGAAAGTGTATTTTTAATTTTTTATTTCATTCTCGTAGAAAGGTAATTCAGTTATTTACCCACCATTTGATACCGGCAAAAATTTCAAAAGTAAATATTATTAGATGTATATTAGAGCACAAACAGCCATGTGCATACAGTAATGCCCAAGTATATGACCCTTTAACCACAGCAGAATAATGTTAAATTTTTCAGGAGCTTTTTTTGTGAGCTTTGCGATGAATGGCAGCAATCCATATTTCCAACTAAATCATGAAAAATTTCCCATAATTCTGCTGTGGTTTAGGGGTCGATTATTTAGGACATTACTGTAGCTTTAATTTAGGTATTTACATTTAAAACCAGAAGAGATATAAATAAAAGATCATTTAAACCTATTTATACAGAAAGCAAATGAAGAAAAAAGAGGTGGGGCTAAAAATAACTATGTATAATAATCATTATTACCGATACTAAATCATTAAAGATAGTGTCTCTCTTCTGCAATACAATTGCAAAAATACAATTTTTATAAAAAACCCAATTTTAAGACTAAAAATAGGTTTTTTTGTGAATAAAACAAGTGGAAGTTTAAAACAATACAATGATGCTATGAATTTTTGGTAAATGAGGTTTTCCCCAAAATTAACAACAGGTATTGTGAATTAGTTCATTTATGAAACAGATAGATCTCTATTTTCTGCTCTAAGAACAGTAAAGTAATAATCCCATAATCCATTTAATGGGTGTGAGATCATTAAGGTGCATTGATAGATATAATTAAGGTATAGACAAACTACAAATTGTTATCTGGAAACAGAGCATATGCAAAATAAGTTTAACATTAATGTTGATAAAAGTTTGACAAAATCAATTATATAATCAGGTTTATATTAACTGGAATTATAATGCCGTCTCATGGGGAAGAAACATATTACAGGTACATGTATATTGTTTCTGAGATCTAAGAGTAAAATATTTTTTGGTCTGCATTATCTCTGGAAAATATAGTCTAGACAGGGGTAGGGGGTAAAATTGTTATTATAGACACTTAGGACAGGGGTGGTGGGTGGTGCATCAGCCACAAAACAAGTTTTTACCCAGCTAAAACAGTTTTTACTCAATGCTTTTACATCAAAAAAGTTATCAAATTTGACCCATAAAGCAATATAAAGGAGTAACAAGAGCATCGCTAGGTCGTGGCAAGATACACACATGGTAATTCCAACAAAGGGCCATAACTCTGATGAAAGTTGGCAGACAGAACCCAAATTTGAATTTGAACTGTATTTTGGGCTTGTAAATTCACATACCAAAATTCATTCCATTCAATTCAGACTTAACCCTTTACCCAACAAACCGGCCAAAACCGGCCAAATAAAGCTTCAACAGCCTAAAATATCTTCGGTCTGTCTCAATAGAACCATACAAATATGGATATCATTGGAACCGGCTCCTTGACCACATTGTGATAGTTACAGTTATGCCCTGTGCCAATGCATTCTCTTATATATGCGAGTCGACCATAGGTCGCCTCGCATATATAAGAGAATGCATTGGCCTAAAAAAGATTTATAACAATTTTATAATTTTTAATGTGTTAAGCCAATGCATTCTCTTATATATGCGAGGCGACCTATGGTCGACTCGCATATATAAGAGAATGCATTGGCACAGGGCCCTTCTGTTGGGTAAAGGGTTAACTAAAGTTATCCAGAAACGGAAATTGAGTGCAAATCTGGCAAATCCCAATAAAAAGCACCATAACATGTTTTTTACTCAATGCTTTTACATCAAAAAAGTTATTAAATTTGACCCATAAAGTAACAAGAGCATTGATCGCTAGAGCGTGGCAAAATATGCCCATGGTAATTCCGAAAAAGGGCCATAACTCTGGTGAAAGTTGGTGGGCAAAACCTGAATTCGAATTTGTGCTAGTAAACCCAGATACCAAATTTCATTCCATTCAGTTATCATCCGGAAACCAAAAGCAAATGAATAGACAGACAGACAGACAGAAGACCAATAACATAATTTTGGCTCATACAGTAGCTTGGTTTGTCTTCAAAATTCAATGTTAGACACTTCAAATGAATCATATAAATTGATAGAATGCACCACTACTTGTAGGGTCCACCAGCAGCTACAAGAGCCTTTAGAAGATTTCAGAGTGTTAGAGAGATTCCCCTTCTAGCTATTAAACAGAGTGTAGGGTTTCTATCCTTAGCATTGCAGTACTGGGTACTACGTAGATATTCATGCGTATCATGTGGTCCGATGTGGATGAGGCTAGATGCTGTTAATATTTATGTGAAAGACGAAACACAAGTTTCAATAATACAGTGAAAGCAATACAGATGTCGAATTGACACAAAACCATTTTTTTATATCTCCACAACCAAGCCTTGAAATAGGGTGTCTGTCATTTGCAGAATGAGGTCCCCAGAGGGTGAATTTAGTAATGCTACCCCGCATAGCGGGCTAGCATCACCAAATTCACCCTCTGGTGACCTCATTCTGCTTACAACTCAGCAGAATGAGGTTCCCAGAGGGTGAATTTGGTGATGCTAGCCTGCTATGCGGGGTAGCATCACTAAATTCACCCTCTGGGGACCTCATTCTGCAAATGACAGACACCCTATTTCAAGGCTTGTCCACAACTGTTGATTATAGGCAGATATGACATTACTTTAACCCTCACATGACTGGATCTTCCTGAAATATTGCCAATGCATTTTCTGATATATGCGAGTATATTTGAACCTCACATATATAAGAGAATGCATTGGCCTACCAATATTTACCTTAATCTTGTTGGTCATTGTATTCTCTTATAAATACGAGGCTCTCTATGGGAGACTCTCATATTTATGAGAATGCACTGTCACAGGTATTTAATGCTGCACCAGCGCAGCTCCAATCATGAAATGGTTAATTAATCCAGTATGGGAATTTTCAGTTTTTATAATCACATTGATGTGTTCTAAATATCATTATATCACAAGCGTTGTCAGTTAGTCCAAGACGCCCCCAATTTCGAATGTTTATAATGCTCATGTAAATGAACAACATTCAGTTACATTTGCTTTGGAAAACATGCCATTTGCGCACAAACACATAAATAACTAATGTTATTTACACCCTGAGTCAACGTCACTTATGAACAGGTGTTTCAGTCACATGGTCTGTTGTTAGAATTTACAATCCCTACAGTATACATATAGCTGTACTCGCACAAATCAGTTGCTTATAATGAACAACAAGTGTTTGTCACATGGTCTGTTGTTGAATTTAAAATCCCTACAATCCTTACATCACTAGAAGCAGAATCTCTATTTAAAATACACATTTCTCACATACCATGTATTTTTGGTTTAATGAGATTAAAGAATTGAATTTGTTATTTGAGCTATCAGTTTCAAATCACTCAAATAATTTCAAACTTGACCTTTATAAGGGGTATGAGTATAAAATTGGGTGACTATTGTGATCATATATGTGTCAGAACCATGAATATTTATTTAGCTTAAAAATAATTATACAAATATCTTCTATAAGAAAAAATAAATGGATGGAAACAGACTGCGGTGATATTTTGGAAGGCTACCCTATAGGCAAGTATTTCTTCGAAATAGGGGGTGGGTGCCTAAAAATAATGAGTAAAAAAAACTGGAAAAAAATAGAGGGGTGGGAAAAATGTAGCAAAAAACTTACAATAAATAGCAGAAAAATGGGGTGGTGGGTCCCTAAACAGTCAAGTGGGTTAAATTAAAAAAGTAGCCTACATGTCTGGAATTTTTTTTTACCCAGCCCCAGTCTAGATAACATTAAAGTGATTTGAAACACTCTGTTGAGGCTCACAGCAAATACAGTGAGAGCTTTCCGATGAATGGCAACAAGCCATATTTCCAGCTAAATCCTGAAAAATTACCCATAATTCTGCTGTGGTTAAGGAGTCGATTATTTAGGGAATTACTGTATACTTGCTCAGTGCAGGTATTTCAATAAATTTTTGTAACAAAATTTCCAGCATATGATGTAATTCTTTTGTATAAATTATATAAAGTGACTGTCGTTGGTGAAATCATTCTCATTTGTTTATCCGTGATTTGTTCGGGACAAGGGACCATTTGTTTGAATTTTTGCCTACAGTAATGCCCTAAGTAATTGACTCCATAACCACAGCAGAATTATGGGTAATTTTTCAGGATTTAGTCTGAAATATAGCTTGTTGCCATTCATCGGAAAGCTCTCCCCGTGGTTAAGCAGTCGATTAATTACTGTACTTCAGACTTTGTTTTTTACAAACTGGCACAGTCCGATGTGTTTAATATTTTGAAATGTGATAGTTTAATTACGAATTCCTCAAATGGGTATAGTGTCTGAGTCGTAAAATATGAGATTGATGTAGTGAAATAAGTACGTAATATGCCTTTCATGATAATAATAGCATATTCAGAAAGAAGCTGAGCAAAAAATATGACACACAGTTTGATTAATTTTCTGTTCTACTAAAATTATGAAAGAAGCAACAACTGAAATAACAGCCCAAGCGAATAAGCTAAATGCAACTCAATACAAGACATAGCAGATGTTCTGATCAAGATTACAGCAATCAAAAGAGATAATAATGGCATATTCCGAAAGAAGATGAGCAAAAAATATGCCACCCAGTTTGATAATTTTCTGTTATACTAAAAGTATGAAGGAAGCGACAACTAAAATAACACTCCAAGCGAATAGGCTAAATGCAACTCAACAGAACACATAGCAGGTCCTGATGAAGATTACAGCAATCAAAAGAGCTACACTGATTATACAATATCCTATTGATAAGGTACGTCTTTCCTTGGAATTCTATATTAATAATAATTAATATTAATTGTTCCATTTGTTGTACACATTCTACAGTCCAGTTTCATTGCATGGAAAAATTGTTACCACAGAATCAACATGCTAACGGCATGGGCACAACTTCCAATTGAGCGTTTATAATCCAAGCAAGGTACCTGGTTTACGGGCAAGACTCCCCCAACAATCACAGTGCAAAGTCGCTTGTCGAAGGGAACTACCACAGTGCAACTGCTAAATGGCAGCAAATGGGATTTTAATTCATTACATCTTCACACCATGGTGTTATGAATTGAGTACACTAACAACCACTGGTGTTTACCAACGACTCCCTACCAGGCTTCTCAAAGTACTGATGGTTCCAGACCAATCAGTACTGGGATGGTTCTGGGGGTGGTAACAGTTCCAGTACACATGATAGTCTCAAGTGATAATATTGTATGTGGCTGCTCAGATTTATACAAGTTATACATGCAATGTGGCAGGTACGAAATTCATTTTGGTCTTAAGCCAGGAGGTAGATAACAAAGTGGATTTAGAAGAATTTAAATAATTCATTTCGTCAATTGATTGACCAATCATTTATTTTAAAAATAAAAAAAAAACACTTCAAAACAAGCATTTCACACAAAGATAACACTATGTAAATTGCAGTCGGTAATTCGTCATTTGAACTTGCCTTTGAACGATGAGTGTAAATCCATCTTACAAGAAGTATCGCCAACTAATCGCTTTGTTTTTTGTGAGGTCAACTTTGAAAGCTAATGAGCTGATCATACATTACATGTGGACAATCTGCGTGACTTGAATTAAGGTGACGTGGAATACTGAAAATGATATACTGGCCAACTGGGTGTAGATGATGAAGTGGCCAAAAAAGAGGGTCCATCTAGACGAGGGATGTGGTCTGGAGGGTGTGCCGAAGGTTTAGTCATGCAAAAAGTTAAATCCAAGATGGCCACTGGCACCATGTTTTCCACTGAAATTCAAAATAATTTGATAGCTCTCATCTAGTGGTCACTCCGAAGATCAATATGAAGTTTGGTGATGATCGGATGAGAGATGTGGTCTGTAGTGTGTGCCAAAGGATTTAGTCCTGCATTTTATTTGGCTGTTAGAGTGAACATTCAAAAAAAGGGGGGTATACTATACTAAATGGATTCTCCCATTCAGTTATAAAAATATACATTAGAATGGTCTTTATTCTTCTGTAGAGGTTTCAGGAAAAATAAGCGGGTGAAGATAATACATGTACAGAAGAGTCCTGTTTATTGGAGGGAAATGTGCAGATAATAAGTTCAATGGTCATTTTTTGAATTTGTACATTTCCTAAGGGATAACTTCTCATCAACTATTGTTTACAATAGAAAGGGTAAATCATTAAAGATCCTGTGCCAGTGTATTCTCTTATATATGTGAGTCTTCCATAGGGAGCCTCACATATGTAAGAGAATGCACTGGCTTAAAAGGTCAAAGCAAATGTTGTTTAGCCACTGTATTCTCTTATATATGTGAGGCTACGTATGGGAGACTCGCATATATAAGAGTATGCATTGGCACAGGGTTTTCGCAATATTTCAGGAAGCACCAGCCATGGAAGGGTTAAAATTAGGGTTGCAACAATTCAGAACATCACAATTCGATGCGAATAGCGATTTTACTATCATGATGCGAAGATCCAAATTTTTGGCAACTATCATTGTTAGTATGTATATTCTCAAGTGTTCACCTCAGCATATTCATTGAAGTAAATTACAAAACCTAAGTAAAATGACCAAAATGCATGGCCCGGTATTACATGTAGAAGTAGACTATAATAGCTAATACAGTCCCCAGATCTGCCCAGATGGGAAGTTTTTTTCTGGAAAAGTTTGGATCTCTGACTATTGATAACTGTGCATGCATGAATTGTTTTTTTTTGCATCGCATCGCACCCTCCCAGCACGATGCATTGCATCGTGAACTTAAATTCACGATGCATTGGAATTGCGATGAATCATGGCAGCCCTAGTTAAAATATCTGAAAAGTTACATAACAATGCACTTCGACGATTGGCTTCCAGTAGAATTCTTCTTTTTCCCATTCTTCGTTGTTGAGCTCTTTGTATCACCTTTGTGGTCTGGACTTTGACGCGCTCCCTCAAATGGCATTAATTCCTCTGCAGAAATTGACCATTCGATGCCTGCATAAAATGTAATAAAAAGATGAGAAACTTGTGTTTCACAAAAGGGATGCTCAAAAAGATCAACTTATCAAGGGCAAGGTTGATGGGCTTCTTAAATATTTAACCCTATCTTTATTAATGGATTTTCCCATCCAGTTATAATGAAAGTGTCAATGACACTGTAGCTCATCTTGGAAATGGAATAATTTCATGTGTTACAGTCAATGGAGTGATTAGAAATGTGGAAAGTTGAAAGGTCTAGTTATTCAAAGAGTAAAATCCAAGATGGCTGCTGGCGGCCATATTTTTTTGCCGAATGACCCCAAAATGACTCATTCCCATTTACATGTCAATGTTAACATCCGTGACAAATTTCATGATGATCCGACAAAAGATACCACCTGTAGCCTTTGTCAAAGGATTTAGTCATACAAAGATTAAAATCCAAGATGGCTTCCAGTGGCCATGTTTTATGGCCGAATGACCCCAAAATGACTCATTCCCATCTACATGTCAATGTTAACTTCTAAGACAAATTTCATGATCATCAGACGAACAGTATGACCTGTAGCCCATGCTAATGGATTGAATTTTGAAATCCAAGATGGCTGCTGGCGGCCATGTTTTTTTGCCGAATGACCCCAAAATGACTTGTTCCCATCTACATGTCAATGTCAACAGCCATGACAAATTTCATAATGATCCAACCAAAGGTATGACCTGTAGCCTGTGCCAAAGGATTTTTAGTCATGCAAAGAGTGAAATCCAAGATGGCTGCTGGCGGCCATGTTTTTGGCCGAATGACCCCAAAATGACTCGTTCCCATCTACATCTCATTGTCAACATCTGTGACAAATTTCATGATGATCTGACAAAAGGTACGACCTGTAGCCCGTGCTAAAGGATTTAGTCATGCAAAGAGTAAAATCCAAGATGGCTGCTGGCGGCCATGTTTTAGGCCGAATGAGCCCAAAATAACTCCTTCCCATCTACATGTCAATATTAACATCCATGAGAAATTTCATGATGATCAGACAAATAGTATGGCCTGTAGCCCGTGCTAAAGGATTGAATTTTGAAATCCAAGATGACTGCTGGTGGCCATGTTTTTTTGCCGAATGACCCCAAAATGACTCGTTTCTCATCTACATGTCAATGTCAACAGCCATGACAAATCTCATAATGATCCGACCAAAGGTATGACCTGTAGCCCGTGCCAAAGGATTTAGTCATGCAAAGAGTAAAATCCAAGATGGCTGGTGGTGGCCATGTTTTTTGGCCGAATGACCCCAAAATGACTCGTTCCCATCTACATCTCATTGTCAACATCTGTGATAAATTTCATAATGATCCGACCAAAGGTACGATCTGTAGCCCGTGCCAAAGGATTTAGTCATGCAAAGAGTAAAATCCAAGATGGCTGCTGGCGGCATTGTTTTTTGGCTAAATTACTCGTTCCCATCTACATGTCAATATTAACATTCATGACAAATTTCATGATGATCAGACGAACAGTACAACCTGTAGCCCGTGCTAATGGATTGAATTTTGAAATCCAAGATGGCCGCCAGTGGCCACGTTTTTTTGCCAAATGACCCCAAAATGACTCGTTCCCATCTACTTGTCAATGACAAATTTCATAATGATCAGACCAAAGGTACGACCTGTAGCCCGTGCTAAAGAAAATTGTTGACAAATCACACACGCACACATACACGCACACACACATGCACACACGGACGACGGATACCAAGCCATGGCAATAGCTCAAACTTTACAAAGTAAAGTTGAGCTAAAAAGTATACATTGGAATGGTCTATTATTTATGTGGAGGGATATTTAGTAAAATGTTAGCAGATGCCACACAGATTAGCAGATAACATAACTGCATAGGATTCCTATTTATTGGTGGGAAATAGCTGTTTTTTGAACTTATTATATGAACAACTCCTGAGGGAACTACTCACCAATGAGTATTTAGTAAAGATAGGGTTATAACCACACATTTTAAAGAGTTTGTTTAAAAGCCCCTGTATGTATGATGGCAGCAACTAGCTCATAATATGAAACAGCCATGATCATAAGAATATAGATGCCAAAATAAATTCAACAGCTATTAAATAATTTATGTTAAAAAGAAATTTAAATTGATCCTGAAACGAGAGGCCGATCACGATCGGCAGATGTTAACCCATCCCTTGGCGATAGTAAATTAATATGATCGAAATCATAAATGACAGTTTTGGTATTGAATTATAGAGTATACTGTTATGTACTATTTTATAGACAAATGTACATAACACAAATTATTGGAATTTATGGGTCACTCGCATTTATATAAGAGAATGCACTGGTACAGGATCTGTAATGCTGCACCACCACAGCCTTGGGTTAAATGTGAAACTTTTTAGGTGACCTGGACATGGAATACTTGGGTTCTCTTATGATAATGTATCAAATTCTACCAACAATATAGATCAAGATAACCCACCTCACTGCTGACCCATTAATATCAATTATATAGCAGAGCTGTCAACAAATCACAGGAATTGTTTATGTTGAAAGCTGGCATCTCTATTAAACCAATAACATTGATAATGACCTCAGACCATCTGTAGAGTGATATATTCAGCATGCAAGGCAGCACCAGATGTTCAAGTCTACTGTTAATATCATGTGATGTGTATAGTTGAATCTTTATTATCAGAAAATAATATAGCTTTATCAATAGCAAAGTAGTCCAAAGGCATGGGATGGAATTGGTGAATTGGATTTAATGTCGCTCCAAACAATTTTTCCAGTACATAACACAAGATTTTGGACTGATTTAAACAAATTTGGGGTGGTGACTCGGGGTACCCTTGGCAGAGTTATATGGTGTTAGTTTTTTTAATTTTGTTAACTTTAAAATTTTTTATTTTTTTAATTATTTTAAAAAATAATATTTTTATTATATATTTTTTAAAATTTATTTATTAATTTATTTTGTTTTGTTTTGTTAAATTGAGCAAGGAATTCAATCTTATTATTTTTTATGTTTGTTTTAAGAGTGAATATTTTTTCGAAAAAGGGCCTTAACTCTGCTTAACTCAGTTAAAAATAGTCAGATCAAACCCATATTCGAACTTGATCTGTCTTTTGTGCTGAGAAATTCATATACAAAATTTGATTCCGATCAGATAGAAAATATTTGAGTTATCGCACCATGCGTAAAGTGTCTACAGACAGACAGACGGACGGACTAACGACGAGTGGTCAATCCGGACAACGACACTATGTTTACCATACTATGGTATGGGTAAACATAATAAAAGGATGCTAGGCCATACATCCCCCGATTAAGTGGCTTTATTTTACAGGTGGCTTTTATAGAAATTATAAAATAAAAGGCCTCAACTGCTCAGGGAGACATAAGATCAGATTGAAGTTCCCCAGTTGAAGTCACCTCGATTATGCACTTTATCTTCTGAAAATTAGGGGATACAGAAACTGAACAGAGGTAAAAAGTGACTAGCAATAATGATAATTTCAGACTATAGATACTTACCAGATGAGGCCTAAATTTAACAAATTTCGGAAATAATTGATGGCTCCCATCTAGATGTCACCCTGAAGATCCATATAAAGTTTGACGATGATTGGATGAGGGATATGGTCTGTAGGGAGTGCCAAATGATTTAGTCATGCAAAGAGTAAAATTCAAGATGGCTGGTCATGTTTTTCATAGAAAATCGTTCAAATTCGAAAGTTCCCATATACAGGTGATCACAATCGTGTCTGCAAAATTAAACTATGATCTGGCCATAAATACGGGCTGGAGGGTGTGCCAATAGATTCAAATTGAAATACAAGATGGCTGCTGGTGGCCATGTTTTTTATCGAAATCCGGAAATATTTGATAGCTCCCATCTGTATGTCACCCGGAAGCTACATATGAAGTATGGTGATTATCAGATGAGGGATGCCACCTGTAGGGTGTGCCGAAGGAAATTGTTGATGCACAGATGTACCGATGATGGACGCCAACCCATGGTAATAGCTCAAACTTTACATTGTAAAGTTGTGCTAAAAATGCTAATTACATTGCTACTTGGTCCCCGTGAGAGGATAATTACATCCCCTCAAACCAGACCCTAATTTCCAACTGTTAACTACACCTTTCCAACTGAACGTTGGATATTTTCAACCTAGCACTCCCTATGGTCTGGAACTTTTTCAACTGATTAAAAAAATTTGACTAAAACTATGAAATTTGTTTTACTTTTGATCCAAAATATATTTCACATGAAATACTTGGTGGTAAATCAAACTATTGGAAAAATTTCAATCTATTTTTTTGTTTGAAATCTCCAATTAACCCTTTACCCAACAGAACGGCCCTGTGCCAATGCATTCTCTTATATATGCGAGTCGACCATAGGTCGCCTCGCATATATAAGAGAATGCATTGGCTTAACACATTAAAAATTATAAAATTGTTAAAGAATGTAAGAAAAAATGGTAAAAAGTGTTAAAAAAAGGATTTTTTTTAGGCCAATGCATTCTCTTATATATGCGAGGCGACCTATGGTCGACTCGCATATATAAGAGAATGCATTGGCACAGGGCATAACTGTAACTATCACAATGTGGTCAAGGAGCCGGTTCCAATGATATCCATATGTGTATGGTTCTATTGAGACAGACCGAAGATATTTTAGGCTGTTGAAGCTTTATTTGGCCGGTTTTGGCCGGTTTGTTGGGTAAAGGGTTAATGTTATGTCATGTATGATTTTGCCAACTGTTCAAAATTATGAGACACCTCCCTCTGCCCAAACTGCTCCTGTCTCGACGTTCTTGAAAATACCTACCTTTGTCGCCTGCTTTAGAACTAGCTTCATATTCACCATTTGAGACGTGAATGTCTCCTGCACCTTCTATCAAACCACTTGGTCCATCGGTTTCTAGACTTGACTGAGGGGCAGAATGAGCGACAGAACTCAAGCAACTAACAAACTGGCTGTCCGTCGATTGTATTGACTCGCATGGATGATCAACGGATGATCCAGCATCTTGCGAATCATGAAGTGAGTTATTGGCAATAGGTCCAGTTACGTCTTCTCGACCCGCCGACCTACTTGACTCTGATTCATTTTGAACCACGACTGAACCAACATTTGTTAAGTTTTCAGCAGCAACTTCCTTCAAACTTGTGTCATCGCTTCCTGCCGATGCTGCTTGATGACTTTCTTGCTCAGAGTTTGATGTCAGAGAATCGCAATTATGCATCGTGGTCGAGCTTGCAGCGCTTAAATTTCCACCAACAGTGGTATTCCCATTAGCCGTGTCATGACAAGCTGACAAGCTTGGAAGCCTGTGTTCCATATTGCGAGTTAAAATACATTCCTGCGATTCAGAAGATGCCCCCACTGATTCTGAGTGACTGGATCCCACACGAGTGTTAGGGTTGTCCATGTTGTCAGATGGGTGATGAATATTAGAATTCTCAGAGCTTGGGAAAGACACTTTGGAAGAGCACACAGGGATAACGATAGCCACTGGTTTACTGGCTTTTTCTTGTTCTTTTTCCACATTATTATTTTTTTCTTGTTCTTTTTCCACCGTAATTTTGCTATCTTGCAGACCAGACACAGATGAATCAAAATTATTTGAACAAACAGCATCCTGGGTGAGAAAATTTGTTGCTGGTCCATCGATCGAATTTCCACAGAAGGCATCGGTACAATCTTTCTTTGGATCCATCGACTCCTGAACTGGGACAGTCAGAGATGGATCAGTACTGAAAGATTAAAGAGGTATCTATATTTAATAAAAAGAAAGATAAATAAAATTCTTAACCCTTCCATGACTGGAGCTTCCTGAAATTTTGGGAAAATGCTGTGTGCAATGCATTCCCTTATATATGCGAGTCTCCTGCAGGGAGCCTCGAATATTTAAGAGTATACATTGGCCTAACATTAGGCTAACAATATTTACCTTGGCCTTGTAAGCCAGTGCATTCTCTTATATATGCAAGGCTCCCAATGGGAGACTCGAATAAACAGAGAATGTACTGGCATAGGATCTTTAATGCTGTACCAGCGCGATTCCAGCCTTAAGTCACTTTAAGGTGACAATGAGCTGACCAATTTTTCCACCGTCACACATATCTCAATCCTTATACATGCAGTCTGAACTCTAAAACATTTGATGCCACTGAATTTTGAGTTTGTATTGAACTGGTATCTTTCTTGTTTGGGCCCTGCGAAACTTCAAGGATTTGATTCGGTGTGGATAATAGGTGATCTTATTGAGGATCGATACCGAATCGACACTCTGATTCATGATTCATATATTACTATGGAAATGGGTTATACTCCTGTTTGTTTTGAGAATAGAAACAACCAATTTAATTTTAAGTTTAATTTATCGGTGAGTGGAGCTTAATGAACAGTAACGATTATCGCATTGTACCCAGACTCTCCTGTTGCAGTTCAAACAGTTTTGTTTTGATAGAAATGTTTTTTTTTATCTTGAATTCCAAGAAATGTAATTTAGAAAGACTTGTTCAAATAACACAAAAGGAATCCTTTTCCAAAAAAAGAAACCAGTGTGTGTTATAGTGATAACTCAATGCATTTGTAATAGGAACTTGTTGGAATAATTACAATTAATACACATCATTCGCGTTTGTTTATTTTGAGCGTTCGGTGAGTTTCTTATAATTTCTCACTCTCACTGGTCTTAATCATATTTCATGCCTGAGGCACAAGAAACGCCCCTCTGATTTCATGTTATCATTTGTGTTCGCATCCGATCAAATGCCCCAGTTCAAAGCTGATGCCTTGTCATTTAACTGCAGATTTTGCATCAGTAAACACATTCTTCGCAGGCATTTCGACACATTTCCATTTGCTAGTTGTAGTACAGTACCAGTAACACATATCATTGATTACTTGTGGTAAATTTCATTTCAATTTAAGAATTTACATTGAATTAAGCTTTATCCTCTTTTCAGAATGTACTCTGGGGTGGAAGTATCGTTGCTTTCTATGGAGGATTCAGATATATTGCTGAACCTATCCTGCCATTTGCATTCATCTGAAACAAACACCTCTTCTCTGGCTACCAACAATCCCACCCGACCAAACATATGTACTGGGCCACCAATATATGTGACCATGTCCCTGTCTACATCCTATTAGTGAATCTTCGGGACAATGTTCTAACACCACACGCCATAATAATTGTTATATCCTGGACATATACATAAACTCTGCGTACAATAGCTGTAGTATACCGGTATAGTATATTATACGAACAATAAATACATGAAGTGCATGGTATCCGCATAGGAATAAATTTGTCACAATTGATCGGAATATATATTACTCAGTTAGGACACATTTTGAAACATTCCCCATGATTCCAATGCGCGCATCCCCATTATGGCTGCTGGAGCTATTCAAAATGCACACTGTGGTCTATCAAATTTTGCAGAATGCGAACCTTAGCATCCGAAAATGCACTCTGGGCATGATTGACTTGCAAATAAAAGATGCGTATGGTGCAAATACCTTTGAAATATCTGATATTTTATATCGGATTAGGACAAGAAGGAATCGTCCTGATGAAATATAACCTAAAACTAGATGGGAAAGTCTGCTTTTGAAGCAAAAATAGCATTTAAAAAAAAAAATTGGGAATAACATCAACAAATCTAACTGATCGGTTCGATATTTCAAAATTCGGTAAAGGAACATTGATAAAATCAATGGCTAGTATTGTTGTATATAGAAACAGCTCTATCGATGAACGCTCACACATGCATAGTATTCCTGATAACGATATAAATTATTGCCATTTTCTGTAATGTCTTGTCCGTTTATCATGAAAGCGCACCATGTCCAAAACTGAATGCGAACCAGTTCTCACGGTGCAGGTGCGACCCCGTGAAAATGACTCGTTCCCATCTACATGTTAATATTAGCATCCATGACCACTTTCATGATGATCCGATCAAAGATACGACCTGTGGCTGTGCCAAAGGATTTAGTCATGCAAAGAGTTAAATCCAAGATGGCTGCCAGCAGTCATGTTTTAAGGCTGAATGACCCCAAAATGACTCGTTCCCATCTACATGTCAATATTAACATCCACGACAAATTTTATGATGATTAGATGAACACTCTGGCCTGTAGTCCGTGCTAATGGATTGAATTTTGAAATCCAAAATGGCCGCTGACAGCCATATTTTATGCCGAATGACCCCAAAATGACTCATTCCCATCTACATGTCAATGTCAACAGCCATGACAAATTTCATAATGATCCAATCAAAGGTACGACCTGTACATAGCCCGTGCTAATGGAAATTGTTGATGTACGTCTCCACATACACAAGCACACACAGATGATGGATACCAACCCATGGCAATAGCTCAAACTTGAGTTGAGCTAAAAATAGTAATCTCCCATCTACAGGTCACCCTGAGGATACATATGAAGTTTGGCGATGATTGGATGAGGAATGTGGCCTGTAGGGTGTGCCAAAGAAAATTGTTGACAGACTGAGGGATGCAAACCCATGGCAATATCTCAAACTGTTATTTTTATAACTACTACTAAATTCTCACAAACATTTACTACATGCACTTCATATTTGGAACAAAATTTATTACGTCTTGGAAAACCCTGTCATCCTACAAATAGGATCTGGATCTAGAAATTCTAAAGAAATATATCTGGTAAGATAATCTTCAGCTTTTTAAAGACTGTCATACCCAATACATAGAAATTCTGAAGAAATATATCTGGTAAGATAATCTTCGGCTTTTTAAAGAGACTGGCATACGCCCACGGTGCCAAATTGAAATATGGGCATAACTGAATCCATATTTTAATGCCAAAAAAATGGGAAAATACAAATATTTTAAACATTGGAAGCTCTTCTGGTGGTAAACATCCACACCAAATTTCAATCACTGAGATATCTGCACAGACGAACAGAAAACCATCTATTCCAGGCAACAAAGAAGGATAACACCAGAACGTTATTGGCCCCTCTTTAAAATACCTCCTAATGGCCAACCTCCATAACAAATTTCATTCAGATCAACGGGGTATAAATACTGACAGCTTCTGAAATTCGCCTCAGTTATAAATGACTGCCTGAATTGTTTTTTGCTGCAGTGATTGCCATCACATGCCAAATTCGGTCAATAATTAACAGGGCTGCATAACATGTAGATCATGCCATGCATCTCAACTATGTCTAACGTCTGTAGAGATCATATTCCACCATTACAAAAACTTGAAACTTTTTGAAGTTTTGACAGGGAACCTTATACAGTCGAAAACATAACACAGTATTTATTAGTGCTTAATAATGTACTTCACTGTAGGTGAATGAACCAACTCAAACTTGCATGCTTTTCTGTGACTTTGCCAATATCACAAAAATCATTGAATTAAGGAGAAATTCCATAATTGTAAGCGACGCAAACCAAAATCGCTCACAAATTCACTTAAATTGTGAAATTTCGACCTTCATCTACAGTGAAGTACATTATTAAGGAACAAATAATAACTAAGAAATATATTCCCTGCGTTATTTTTTCGACCTCCAAGGTTTTGAACTGGTGGAATATGATCTCTACGGGCGTTTGCCAGAATAGAGATTCATGGCATGATCTACATAACATGAAGACCAAGTTATGTTTAATATAGAGATAATAAGTATATACCTGCCAGAGTCAGAATTTTCTTCATCCGCTAGATCACTGGCTGAGATATGGGTACCATCACCAATATGAACATTTGTAGCACCAATAATATTAACCACTTGTGGCTCTGCTTGCTTGGGCTGTGCATTGTGATAATGATGGTGATGAACCTCCTTAATCCCACCGGGCACCAAATTAACTTGCGGATCAGACTCCACACATCGGTCCTTCTCAGTCTTATCATCTTTCTTGATATCATCGCATTCATCTCCACCTTGCAGATCATAATTCTTGATGACGTTGATGTCACAAACCGACTTATCAGCATCTTCCACGACGTCTTCTTGTAGCTTTGAGCTCAGAGCATCCTTAACGCTACTTTGACTTGATGCTCGATAAGCACTTGTTTGAGTATTTTGTGGTAAATATCCCGATGCAGTGAGATTTTGATTAGCTCCAAGGAGATCTAACTGCTCATTTGTTGAATCGAGACTGTTACTGCTCTGCTGCGATGACGCATGCTGCGGTACATCATTTATGAAGTGCGGAGAAGAAAATTTATTAGAGTTATAGACTCCTGAACATTCCACCGGCTCAGTAGCAGAAATTTTTTTAGCAAATTTTCCTGCACTGAAGTCGTCATTGTCATCCCTGTTCTCAGTGAATTCTTTCTCAAGTATTTCGTTCTTTTGTTTCTCTTTTTTTAATCTCTCTTGTCGGGCTTGCTTCTCAATTATTGCCTGTCTGTTTATTGTTATCAAGGCAGCTTTCCTCTCATATATCAATTTTTCTTCCTTCTGTTCTCGCATATAAATTTTATCCATAATTATTTTTTTCACTGCGTCTTTATAGAAATCATCATTAGCCCAGTAGTTGAGGCCTTTAAAGGACAGAAGTCCCATAGGAATAGTGTATTTGGCATCAGTACGTGACTGAGTGAACACAGGAATTGCACACCACTTCTTCTCAGGGTTGTGAATTGTCTGCATTATACATTCCTCCCTCTCAAACTCCTTCAACCCATCAGTGATAAACTCAGCCGTTACAAACATAAATACATATGTACATCGGTCCATCGCGAATGCCAATTGTCCAATAGTTCTGTTTATTCCTCCACCTACATGATCATAGAGAATAGCTTTAATTTCATACCCTTTATCCATGGGTATATCATTTACCAAATGATCACGGAATTTTTTTGCTTGTTCGCGATCACTATCGTGGTAGAGAATCATCACATCATAGACATCTTCTCTCAAAAGCATTGGTAGTTTCTTCAGGTCATCCACAGATAATTCATCCTCTTTGTCAAAGTATTTTTCCGTGTATGGGTCCTCTGGTACCCGTTCTGGGCCTCTAAAACCGTCATCGCCAGACTCCTGCTGTGCCTTTGTACCTTAAACAGATATGTAGCTCATTTGAACTTCCAATAACAAGATTTTGCATATTGAAACAATTTTTATATAAACATTACTGTTACAGTGGCATTACCATTCAATGTCCAATTTGTCCAATAAGATACCAAATTCAATCAAAACTTGACACTAAAACATTGGAAAAGGTCAAGGCAATTGAAAAATATTCTGACAATAATATTTAGACTAAAATATTTGAACTTACAATGTGATTACTGATTTTTGTTGACAAATCACTGTAACAGATTTGTTTACATAACAATTGTTGAGCACGCAAAAAAAAAATTCTTGGGAAAATTTTCAATAATTGATATAAGATCAAATTTTATCAACTTCTCCATATTCTTCTTAGTGGTGGTTTTTTTTTCAGACTT
Source organism: Siphonodentalium dalli (assembly GCA_032622095.1). Taxonomy (NCBI): domain Eukaryota; kingdom Metazoa; phylum Mollusca; class Scaphopoda; order Gadilida; family Siphonodentaliidae; genus Siphonodentalium; species Siphonodentalium dalli. The sequence continues at coordinate 191,565,424 of CP136063.1, read as the reverse complement.
TAATATATTTTAAACTTTTACCCACTGCAAGTGCCTTGTGTCCCTTTAAAAATGTGTTTGATAGTAGATAAATTTCCAGCTTCAGATTTAAATTTGGCAACTTTTTGTGATAAACAAGATATGATTACCCAGGGGAAAATGTTATGAGACACAAACGACGCTAGACCAAGTCTTCTCGGTCCACAACAGCTTGGAGTATCGGTTGGGTTGATGCTGTTTTGGACTGAGTCCCATTCTGTTACTCTTCTATAATGGACTTTACACCCAGCAACGTGGACAGGAGTTATCTTGCTTGTATGTCTTCAGATTGGGTCAAATGGAAGCTTTGCGAAGTTTGTGTATATATATGAACATAGAGGGCAGCCTTTCCCAAGCATGATGGTTTCAAACATGCATATATCAGAGGTCGGTTAAAATATCAAAGCAACAAGATTTATTAGTAAACAAACCCTTGTATTCCAGATAATTATTATTTGTCGCGCTATCAGAAAATACATGTAAACAATACATTAAACGATAATATCATTACATGTACTAAACCTTTTTCTATCACAATAAATGAAATATTATTTTGAAGACATTAATCATGGATATGTCAGATGATTAGTCATATTCAGGGGTTTACGTTAATGTCCAGGCTCCACATGTATATGTAGTACGTCTTTTGAATGAAAGTCCATTATAGAAGAGTAACAGAATGGGACTCGGACCAAAAAAGCATCACTCCAATTCCCAACCGATAACCCAAGCTGCACAGAATATTAATGATATACAGGATGTATTCTTACCTTTTATGTGAAAGAAGGTATCATCCACCACACTATCTGTGTGCAAATTATTTCCAATGCCTGCCATAGCTGCACCAGACCCTAAGATCACTATCGCTGCCTAGGCCCTAGCCTGCAAATATATGCCAGAATCCATAAAGAACGTATGAAAACCAAGATAGATACTTTGTTTATAAGGAGTACTATGTCAAAAATTTATTGGCGATATATGTAAATAAAGGCCAACTTAATGTTCGAATCCCCAGATCACATTATCTACAGCTTATTATACATTGTATGCCATTTGAAAGAGGAAGCTCCAAAATATTGTATTATAAACTTATCTGCTCAAATAAACTGTGAACACATTGTTTTGCCAAGGCACAGACATACATGTACGATCTGTGTGGTTCTGGGCGTAATTTTTATCTGGACTGTACTATGATGGAGGAATAACTCTGTCTCCTAGTCATGAATTTTGATGCATTCTTGGTAAATAAGGGGGAAGTCTTGTGGATGAATCTGAGAATCTGATTCACTTGGTGGACACTCCTAGGCCAACTAGAAATAATCGGGGACTCAAACAATAAGTGGGCCTGGAGAAGGCATGAATGCACCTGTGCATGAGGAACTTGCACAGTATCCTTGCGTCATTTCCAGCAGTTGTACTTCTCACCGTGGGGTTGCATAGTCTCCGATTGTCATAAGAATGAAGAGTAATCCAACAAAGGCATGCTCACACACATTGTTGATCAATTCATTAAAATTGTTTTAATTTTCCTCAGAAGAGAGTAGCAAGTGGTAGAAACAAAAACTGTTGTGATTTATTCAGTTTAGATGAGACAGTTGCAAGCCACATAATGAAATATTGGAATGAGTATGTTGGATTGTTGGCATGATTAACCCTTTGAGTGGCAGGTCGATTTTTGTATCAACCCATATACCCTGTGCCAATGCATTCTCTTATATATGCGAGTCGACCATAGGTCGCCTCGCATATATAAGAGAATGCATTGGCCTAAAATTTTTTTTTTTTTTTTTTTTTTTTTTTTACAATTTAATAATTTATTCTTATATTCTTTAACAGACTTATTTTGTAGGTTTAGGGCCGATCTCATCGGCCCTGGCACTCAAAGGGTTAAAGACCAAAAATATATATATTCCACCAGGATACAGAACAGCTGCGGCATAGGAGTATCCACCAAGTAAAAGAGGTTCACCCGCAAGACTTCTCCCTTTATTTACTTAAAATGCATAAAAATTCAAAACAAGCAGTCACCAACAGCAGTATCTCCCACCTAGTTGGGTAAAGATGGGGATGGGGATTTTCCAAATATGCTAAAAAATAAATGTACGACCGGACCTAGTTTGCAAGCTCGTTTCAGAAACTCCTATTGTGAACTCATACACCAAAAATGTTTCAAATCTGTTGATAATTGTTTGAAATAAACCCTGGACAATTTTTCTTTGGTGCTAAACACCGAAATATTACAACCAAAGGGCCATAACTCAGGTAAAAATGTACGGCCAAAAATCTTTGAAATCTGTTGATAATTGTTTGAAATGACCCACGGACATAAACAGACGGACGCCCTGACGGACGGACAGAAGGAACCAATTCATATATCCGCCACCAAAATTATTTGGGCTTCAGTTTCTCAATACATGTACCTCCAATAGGGAGCCCAGTCGACGTAAACATCTCCGTAATAATAATTATAATATTACATATTAATATTACATGAATTTATATGATATACTGAGTCGAAATTTATGTCGACTGTAGGGAGCCTTGCATATATAAGAGAATACATTGGCCTAACAATATTTACCATGACCTTGTAAGCCAGTGCATTCTCTTATATATGTGAGGCTCCCAGAAGGATACTCAATTATATATGAGAATGCACTGGCACATATTTAATTTTCTTATTTATTTGCAAGCCGCATTTAAGATTAGAGCAAAGTGGCTTAACATTGACATAAGATCAATAAAAAGCCGAATATGGCAAACACAATAAGAAAATATTTTCAGAAACAAGGATAACATAACTTTAATGTTATTAATTCTTCATACCAACATTATACTATTGAATTAATTTTGTTTCACTAATTTCATCCTCTCATGGAATTGCCTATATAGTTAGATCACCGAACCGGACCTGGAAACTCAAAATGTTATTACTATACGGAAATGTAGTCAAGTCAACACTGTGGAAAGCAGACTTGGAAACTGAATTCACCAACATCTTGTGTCATACAAGGACACCGTGCACAAGCACATCGTGGACACACTTCTTCAAGTCACCGCATATATTGTCCCACGATTTGATTGTAGTATGAAACAATAAAGAGCATTAGTTCTTAGTATGTCCCTGACATTGTCCAAATAAAGAGCGTTTCTCTCACTTCTTTATGGAAAAAAATGAAAATTTCTCAACCACGACTTTGGCAACGTTTTTCGTAGTACGCAAAGGCTGAATTCATGCAAAGCCTATTTATCGACCGACATACAAGTATATGCATATATATATATATATATATATATGTAGTATCCCTCCTTCAAAATTATGTATACCCACTTTGAGGTTCAAATGACTTTGTCTATTTAACTGTGATGACTGGAAATATATTACACTAGAAGGTGACCCGACTTCGTCCGGGCTTTGACCTTGAATTGACAATTTTGAAGGTCTAGGTCAGGTGGGGTAACGATTTGACCCGTCCAAAACACTGCCCGGACAAAAGTACCCGACAAAAGTACCCGTCGAAATCCATCCGATTTGACCTCGAATTGATTATTTTGAAGGTCAAGGTCAGGTCGGGGTCACGACTCGACCCGTCCAATACACTCAGTGGACAAAAGTAACCCTACGTATCAAATTCCGTCAAAATCCCATCAAAATTCGCGATTTGACCTTGAATTGACCAGATTTCAAGGTCAAGGTCACGTCGCACAGGCAAATGAATAGGCTTATGAGACTCCCCATACGAAAGTACCCCCACATACCAAGTTTCATCAAAATCCTGTGATATTCGGCCGTTTGACCTTGAAATGACCCGATTTCAAGGTCAAGGTCACATCGCACGGGCAAATTAATAGGCCCATGTAACTCCCTGGCCGAAAATACCCCACATAGCAAGTTTCATCGAAATCGTCTCGGCCGTTTTCGAGTCCATTGGAAACAGACAGACAGATCTTCCAAAATATATAATAGATATACTAGCTCATATACATGTATACCCATTCCTCCTAAATTCGTAAAAGACTAAACAATTATTGACAAAATTTACTATACATCTGATCAAGCTATTTGTATTTTCGAATTCCTAAATAATTCACAACAGAGAGTCGAACGCTCTTTATTTCACCATATAAATATATAATATATTAGTGAACGCTCTTTATTTTTACATGTTGTAGGTACATTTGTGTGGAAGTAATTTGTTGGAGTATAAATGTTAGGAATGCGAACAGAGCGCAAGTTCCGGTTAAAATACATGAGGTGCGGAGTAAATTTAAAACAAGAGTCATACTTCCTTGGGGAGAGCTTTCCGATGAATGCAACAAGCCATATTTCCGACTAAATCCTGAAAAGTTACCCATAATTCTTCTGTCTTTAAGGAGTCGATTACTTAGGGCATTACTGTACGATCTGTGTGGTTCTGGGCGTGATTTTTATCTGGGACTGTACTATGATGGAGGAATAACTCTATCTCCTAGTCATGAATTTTGTTGCATTCTGGGTAAATAAGGGGGGGGGGGAGTCTTGTGGATGAATCTGAGAATCTCTATCACTTGGTGGACACTCCTAGGCCAACTAGAAATAATCGGGGACTCAAACAATAAGTGGGCCTGGAGAAGGCACGAATGCACCTGTGCATGAGGAACTTGCACAGGATCCTTGCGTCATTTCCAGCAGTTGTACTTCTCACCGTGGGGTTGCATAGTCTCCGATTGTCATAAGAATGAAGAGTAATCCAACAAAGGCATGCTCACACACATTGTTGATCAATTCATTAAAATTGTTTTAATTTTCCTCAGAAGAGAGTAGCAAGTGGCAGAAACAAAAACTGTTGTGATTTATTCAGTTTAGATGAGACAGTTGCAAGCCACATAATGAAATATTGGAATGAGTATGTTGGATTGTTGGCATGATTAACCCTTTGAGTGGCAGGTCGATTTTTGTATCAACCCATATACCCTGTGCCAATGCATTCTCTTATATATGCGAGTCGACCATAGGTCGCCTCGCATATATAAGAGAATGCATTGGCCTAACATTTTTTTTTTTTTTTTTTTTTTTTTTTTTTACAATTTAATAATTTATTCTTATATTCTTTAACAGACTTATTTTGTAGGTTTAGGGCCGATCTCATCGGCCCTGGCACTCAAAGGGTTAAAGACCAAAAATATATATATTCCACCAGGATACAGAACAGCTGCGGCATAGGAGTATCCACCAAGTAAAAGAGGTTCACCCGCAAGACTTCTCCCTTTATTTACTTAAAATGCATAAAAATTCAAAACAAGCAGTCACCAACAGCAGTATCTCCCACCTAGTTGGGTAAAGATGGGGATGGGGATTTTCCAAATATGCTAAAAAATAAATGTACGACCGGACCTAGTTTGCAAGCTCGTTTCAGAAACTCCTATTGTGAACTCATACACCAAAAATGTTTCAAATCTGTTGATAATTGTTTGAAATAAACCCTGGACAATTTTTCTTTGGTGCTAAACACCGAAATATTACAACCAAAGGGCCATAACTCAGGTAAAAATGTACGGCCAAAAATCTTTGAAATCTGTTGATAATTGTTTGAAATGACCCACGGACATAAACAGACGGACGCCCTGACGGACGGACAGAAGGAACCAATTCATATATCCGCCACCAAAATTATTTGGGCTTCAGTTTCTCAATACATGTACCTCCAATAGGGAGCCCAGTCGACGTAAACATCTCCGTAATAATAATTATAATATTACATATTAATATTACATGAATTTATATGATATACTGAGTCGAAATTTATGTCGACTGTAGGGAGCCTTGCATATATAAGAGAATACATTGGCCTAACAATATTTACCATGACCTTGTAAGCCAGTGCATTCTCTTATATATGTGAGGCTCCCAGAAGGATACTCAATTATATATGAGAATGCACTGGCACATATTTAATTTTCTTATTTATTTGCAAGCCGCATTTAAGATTAGAGCAAAGTGGCTTAACATTGACATAAGATCAATAAAAAGCCGAATATGGCAAACACAATAAGAAAATATTTTCAGAAACAAGGATAACATAACTTTAATGTTATTAATTCTTCATACCAACATTATACTATTGAATTAATTTTGTTTCACTAATTTCATCCTCTCATGGAATTGCCTATATAGTTAGATCACCGAACCGGACCTGGAAACTCAAAATGTTATTACTATACGGAAATGTAGTCAAGTCAACACTGTGGAAAGCAGACTTGGAAACTGAATTCACCAACATCTTGTGTCATACAAGGACACCGTGCACAAGCACATCGTGGACACACTTCTTCAAGTCACCGCATATATTGTCCCACGATTTGATTGTAGTATGAAACAATAAAGAGCATTAGTTCTTAGTATGTCCCTGACATTGTCCAAATAAAGAGCGTTTCTCTCACTTCTTTATGGAAAAAAATGAAAATTTCTCAACCACGACTTTGGCAACGTTTTTCGTAGTACGCAAAGGCTGAATTCATGCAAAGCCTATTTATCGACCGACATACAAGTATATGCATATATATATATATATATATATATGTAGTATCCCTCCTTCAAAATTATGTATACCCACTTTGAGGTTCAAATGACTTTGTCTATTTAACTGTGATGACTGGAAATATATTACACTAGAAGGTGACCCGACTTCGTCCGGGCTTTGACCTTGAATTGACAATTTTGAAGGTCTAGGTCAGGTGGGGTAACGATTTGACCCGTCCAAAACACTGCCCGGACAAAAGTACCCGACAAAAGTACCCGTCGAAATCCATCCGATTTGACCTCGAATTGATTATTTTGAAGGTCAAGGTCAGGTCGGGGTCACGACTCGACCCGTCCAATACACTCAGTGGACAAAAGTAACCCTACGTATCAAATTCCGTCAAAATCCCATCAAAATTCGCGATTTGACCTTGAATTGACCAGATTTCAAGGTCAAGGTCACGTCGCACAGGCAAATGAATAGGCTTATGAGACTCCCCATACGAAAGTACCCCCACATACCAAGTTTCATCAAAATCCTGTGATATTCGGCCGTTTGACCTTGAAATGACCCGATTTCAAGGTCAAGGTCATGTCGCACGGGCAAATTAATAGGCCCATGTAACTCCCTGGCCGAAAATACCCCACATAGCAAGTTTCATCGAAATCGTCTCGGCCGTTTTCGAGTCCATTGGAAACAGACAGACAGATCTTCCAAAATATATAATAGATATACTAGCTCATATACATGTATACCCATTCCTCCTAAATTCGTAAAAGACTAAACAATTATTGACAAAATTTACTATACATCTGATCAAGCTATTTGTATTTTCGAATTCCTAAATAATTCACAACAGAGAGTCGAACGCTCTTTATTTCACCATATAAATATATAATATATTAGTGAACGCTCTTTATTTTTACATGTTGTAGGTACATTTGTGTGGAAGTAATTTGTTGGAGTATAAATGTTAGGAATGCGAACAGAGCGCAAGTTCCGGTTAAAATACATGAGGTGCGGAGTAAATTTAAAACAAGAGTCATACTTCCTTGGGGAGAGCTTTCCGATGAATGCAACAAGCCATATTTCCGACTAAATCCTGAAAAGTTACCCATAATTCTTCTGTCTTTAAGGAGTCGATTACTTAGGGCATTACTGTACGATCTGTGTGGTTCTGGGCGTGATTTTTATCTGGGACTGTACTATGATGGAGGAATAACTCTATCTCCTAGTCATGAATTTTGTTGCATTCTGGGTAAATAAGGGGGGGGGGAGTCTTGTGGATGAATCTGAGAATCTCTATCACTTGGTGGACACTCCTAGGCCAACTAGAAATAATCGGGGACTCAAACAATAAGTGGGCCTGGAGAAGGCACGAATGCACCTGTGCATGAGGAACTTGCACAGGATCCTTGCGTCATTTCCAGCAGTTGTACTTCTCACCCTGCGGTTGCCTAGTCTCCGATTGTCATAAAAATGAAGAGTAATCCAACAAAGGCATGCTCACACACATTGTTGATCAATTCATTAAAATTGTTTTAATTTTCCTCAGAAGAGAGTAGCAAGTGGTAGAAACAAAAACTGTTGTGATTTATTCAGTTTAGATGAGACAGTTGCAAGCCACATAATGAAATATTGGAATGAGTATGTTGGATTGTTGGCATGATTAACCCTTTGAGTGCCAGGTCGATTTTTGTATCAACCCATATACCCTGTGCCAATGCATTCTCTTATATATGCGAGTCGACCATAGGTCGCCTCGCATATATAAATATATAAGAGAATGCATTGGCCTAACATTTTTTTTTTTTTTTATTTTAATTTTTTTACAATTTAATAATTTATTCTTATATTCTTCAACAGACTTATTTTGTAGGTTTAGGGCCGATCTCTTCGGCCCTGGCACTCAAAGGGTTAAAGACCAAAAATATATATATTCCACCAGGATACAGAACAGTTGCGGCATAGGAGTGTCCACCAAGTAAAAGAGGTTCACCTGCAAGACTTCTCCCTTTATTTACTTAAAATGCATAAAAATTCAAAACAAGCAGTCACCAACAGCGGTATCTCCCACCTAGTTGGGTAAAGATGTGGATGGGGATTTTCCAAATATGCTAAAAAATAAAAGTACGACCGGACCAAGTTTGCAGACTCGTTTCAGAAACTCCTATTGTGAACTCATACACCAAAAATGTTTCAAATCTGTTGATAATTGTTTGAAATAAACCCTGGACAATTTTTCTTTGGTGCTAAACACCGAAATATTACAACCAAAGGGCCATAACTCAGGTAAAAATGTACGGCCAAAAATCTTTGAAATCTGTTGATAATTGTTTGAAATGACCCACGGACGGACAGAAGGAACCAATTCATATATCCGCCACCAAAATTATTTGGGCTTCAGTTTCTCAATACATGTACCTCCAATAGGGAGCCCAGTCGACGTAAACATCTCCGTAATAATAATTATAATATTACATATTAATATTACATGAATTTATATGATATACTGAGTCGAAATTTATGTCGACTGTAGGGAGCCTTGCATATATAAGAGAATACATTGGCCTAACAATATTTACCATGACCTTGTAAGCCAGTGCATTCTCTTATATACGTGAGGCTCCCAGAAGGATACTCAATTATATATGAGAATGCACTGGCACATATTTAATTTTCTTATTTATTTGCAAGCCGCATTTAAGATTAGAGCAAAGTGGCTTAACATTGACATAAGATCAGTAAAAAGCCGAATATGGCAAACACAATAAGAAAATATTTTCAGAAACAAGGATAACATAACTTTAATGTTATTAATTCTTCATACCAACATTATACTATTGAATTAATTTTGTTTCACTAATTTCATCCTCTCATGGAATTGCCTATAGTTAGATCACCGAACCGGACCTGGAAACTCAAAATGTTATTACTATACGGAAATGTAGTCAAGTCAACACTGTGGAAAGCAGACTTGGAAACTGAATTCACCAACATCTTGTGTCATACAAGGACACCGTGCACAAGCACATCGTGGACACACTTCTTCAAGTCACCGCATATATTGTCCCACGATTTGATTGTAGTATGAAACAATAAAGAGCATTAGTTCTTAGTATGTCCCTGACATTGTCCAAATAAAGCGGTTTCTCTCACTTCTTTATGGAAAAAAATGAAAATTTCTCAACCACGACTTTGGCAACGTTTTTCGTAGTACGCAAAGGCTGAATTCATGCAAAGCCTATTTATCGACCGACATACAAGTATATGCATATATATATATATATATATATATATATGTAGTATCCCTCCTTCAAAATTATGTATACCCACTTTGAGGTTCAAATGACTTTGTCTATTTAACTGTGATGACTGGAAATATATTACACTAGAAGGTTACCCTATTTCGTCCGCGCTTTGACCTTGAATTGACAATTTTGAAGGTCTAGGTCAGGTGGGGTAACGATTTGACCCGTCCAAAACACTGCCCGGACAAAAGTACCCGACAAAAGTACCCGTCGAAATCCATCCGATTTGACCTCGAATTGATTATTTTGAAGGTCAAGGTCAGGTCGGGGTCACGACTCGACCCGTCCAATACACTCAGTGGACAAAAGTAACCCTACGTATCAAATTCCGTCGAAATCCCATCAAAATTCGCGATTTGACCTTGAATTGACCAGATTTCAAGGTCAAGGTCACGTCGCACAGGCAAATGAATAGGCTTATGAGACTCCCCATACGAAAGTACCCCCACATACCAAGTTTCATCAAAATCCTGTGATATTCGGCCGTTTGAACTTGAAAGGTCAAGGTCGCACGGGCAAATTAATAGGCCCATGTAACTCCCTGGCCGAAAATACCCCACATAGCAAGTTTCATCGAAATCGTCTCGGCCGTTTTCGAGTCCATTGGAAACAGACAGACAGATCTTCCAAAATATATAATAGATATACTAGCTCATATACATGTATACCCATTCCTCCTAAATTCGTAAAAGACTAAACAATTATTGACAAAATTTACTATACATCTGATCAAGCTATTTGTATTTTCGAATTCCTAAATAATTCACAACAGAGAGTCGAACGCTCTTTATTTCACCATATAAATATATAATATATTAGTGAACGCTCTTTATTTTTACATGTTGTAGGTACATTTGTGTGGAAGTAATTTGTTGGAGTATAAATGTTAGGAATGCGAACAGAGCGCAAGTTCCGGTTAAAATACATGAGGTGCGGAGTAAATTTAAAACAAGAGTCACTTTATTTTATGAATTTTTTTCTTTCTAAGACGACAATATCTAAACATGTTTATCTCTTTTCATGGACAAGATGCATACAGACAGTCCGCAGTTGGATATTAGCAATTCGCGTTTTTATCGGCGTGGAACTATATATTCCCTGTATATATAAAGTAAAGAATTAGCAAATATAACTTTAATAGTTCAAATGTGGCTTTATAATTATACCTATGTATGTCGTTTAGACAAATATCACAACAAAATCATGCTGCAGTGTTTGATAAAACATCGCTTTCTTGAAGTTACTTCGAGAAGAACACACCTGGCCATGACTCATTTGCTTAGAAGAGAGCTCGATATACCTACTTGTCAGTGGAGATAATACTGGTCATCGACAATAACTCTGCTACTCGCAAATCTTCCATTAATGTCACTGTATACAATACATGTAGTGATTATCTGAATTGAGGCTGACATGATAATCAATATACTGTAATAGTTAACATTAAATTTATAATAGTGTTGTAATCATATATTCCTGAACTAAGCAACTGTACTGTGGTACAGCTAATATGTACGCTAGCTGTGGTGTATGCGTACTACAACTAGGTCTGGCAAATCCCAAATATAGATACAGTATATATAGCCATATAGCTGCTGTCGCTATACTAGCTATAATTTTTTGACAAATTGTCCATTAATTTATAATTACTTCGATAAAACCAACAAGACCAACAGAAATTACCACTATAATACCAATATAGCAATTGTGTGGGCTGCGTGACGTGATATTAAATTTCAAGGAAATCCGCGGAAAAAAAATTACATTTATTGTTTTAAGTTATTTCCTCCATAAAAGGAGTCTTATGATAAAGAACCCTCTCTCTCAGTACTTTAGAATATAGAATTAAACTTCAAAATAACAAAAACCTTCAGAATAGCGAACATTCGGAATAGAGAACCTTCGGTATAATGAACCTTGGGAATAGTGAACCTTTGGAATAGCGAACCTTCGGAATAGAGATATGTCGCCGTCCATACGTACTGACACTAGTACTGATATGATCATATATTTCCCAAGTTGGACGGAAATACAGGCACTCCCAATCCCATGAAACATACATTTATGATTTTATAGATGGACCTACGTGTTTTGTGTTGTCCGTACTGACGTAATCATATTAGTGAAATTCGTGATGTGCCTTGCTGGTAACTTCGTAAGGAAGTTGAGTAACATGTGAAGTCCATTTTGTTTACGTATTTTGATAGCACCTCAGCAAGATATTGATTTATAATAAGTCTCAACTAGTATCAATACACTTCAATGTTTCAGAATATAGTATTTACCACACATTCACCTGAAAGATGTAGCGTTAAAGTCGAATTGTATGATCTAGTTTGGAAATGATAACTGAAACTACCAACACCAAAGTTGCGTCTAAGTATAATCAGAAAGTTTCCACCCTGAGGTATCGTCATATTCAGATCTATACAGAACACAAAAGGGGATTCCCCCCGGAATTTGCCATCAAATGTCACGCGATAAACTGGTTCCTTGTCGTAAGATTTATACAACTACGTTCCGGTAATTATTACGCCACCGTAGTGTGGTGTTCTAGCTTTTGGTTTTTTGATATCGCATGGTCGATCGATAATTCACTGGGTGATTGTACATTCGGCAAACCTCGTCAGATTCCGTCACCGTTTCATCGTACCGATAATTACGAGAGTACAACTAAGATTGGCACATGTGTTTACGTCACCGGTGTAATTGTGGGGACATGCTTCTATTATGAAGGTTTGCTATCCCGAAGGTCCGCTATTCCGAAGGTTCTCTATTCCGAAGGTTTTTGTTATTTTTAGGTTAATTCTATATTTTAAAGTATTGAGACTAATTTGAGAGGGTTCATTTTCACAAAGATTCTTTATATGGAGTGTGCGCTCACATCCGAACTGATCATGCGCGCACACCGATACAGATACAGGAGGAAATAACTTAACTTAGAACATTAAATGTGATTTTGTTTTGTTTTCGCTGGTTTTCTTGAGATTTTATGTCATTACGTGGGCCCATACCTTTGAATTCTTGGCATATACTATGAATGTTGTGGTATATATGGACCCTCCCGCATTGGGACATGACATAGGTTCAGTTGACTTAAGTGGTGTTCTGTGTGTGCTCCAATTTGGAGTTCAATATTTTAAGGGCCAAGTTTAGAATTTTATGGGTCCATACCTTTGAACTCTGGGCATATAATATGAATATTGGGGGGCATGTCTCTATTCCGAAGGTTCACTATCCCGAAGGTCCACTATTCCGAAATTTCTCTGAATGTTCGCTATTCCGAAGGTTCACCAATCCGAAGGTTCGTTATTCCGAAGGTTCTGTGTTCCAAAGATTTTTTTTATTTTAAGGTTAATTCTATATTCTAAAGTAACGAGAGGGTTCATTATCACGAAGATTCTTTTTATGAAGGAAATAACGTAAAACATTAAATGTGATTTTGTTTTGTTTTCGAGGGTTTTCTTGAGTTTAATGTCATTACGTATGACCTTATTTCTCATTACATATTCACGCCAAGGAGCCCACACAATTGCTATGTTACGATGCGATTTAATGTGATTATGTGTGACCTAATATCTCAATAATCTGAGGCAAGAGTACGCCTGCTAAAGGCGAATTATAACAGTTGGGGTATAACGCTCAATAAATACTGGAGGCTATAACAAACTGCGCAGTAGAATATCGCTGAATGGACGAGTATGAGATGAGCCTAAATGCAATTGTGACTTTGTTTAAAGGCCCACTTAATTTTCGAGTCATTAATTTTTTATAGTATATACGGTTTTAATAACAATTTATGCCATAAAATTTGAATAAACTACTATAATTCATCACCATTTGAAAGGCAGAATACTTCTATCTCCTAGTTTGAAACACCTTCAAAATACCGCGTCGTATATCTAGCAATTAGCAACCAACATGTCCTCCTCGGCTTTCCATAGAATTCAACGTAATTTGATACTTATGGGTATTTGTGTCCGGGAAGTGTTTTGAACGGGTCAAATCGTGACCCCTGACCTGACCTTGACCATTAAAACTGTCAATGCAAGGTCAATTTGGGTAAAACGGACAAATTTCGGCGAAATTTGATACCTAGGGATACTTTGGTCCGAGGAGAGTTTTGAACGGGTCAAATCGTGACCTCGGCCTGACCTTGACCTTCAATATGGCCAATCAAAGGTCAACTCGGATAAAACGGATAGATTTCGACGAAATTTGATACCTATGGGTACTTTTGTCGGGGGGGGGGGTGTTTTGGACGGGTCAAATCATGACTCTGACCTTACCTTGACCTTCAAAATTGTTAATTAAAGGTCAAGTTGGGTAAAACGGACGGATTTCGACGAAATTTGATACCTATGGGTAGTTTTCTACGGGTGGGGGTGTTTTGGACTGGACAAATCATGACCCTGACCTGACCTTGACTTTCGAAATAGTCAATTGAAGGTCAAATCGCACCTTTCACCGGAAAGCAGATGGGAAACAGCCCGGGTGAAGTCGGGCCTATCAGCTTGTGTAATAAAGAAGACAGTTTGATGAAAGTAATGTATGCCACGAGAAACGGGAAAACTTGAAACATGGAAGTACGCAAATTTCCCGCATAAAATTTGAAAGCTAGTTTATAGAATAATTGTATTATTATTTATATTTATGGCTAATAATACGATATTGGTGGCGTTACCATTTCTGACTATGGTTTTCTTGTTTTTTACCTGCGCTGCCAATCGGTATTATCACTGAAAACCCAATAGGCCTAAAGGTACACAATAATATATTTAGGCTATGATCATGTTAACCCTTTCTACACTAAATAGTCATTGATAAGTACCCATCAGCAGTTCAAAGTTTGTTTTCAGTTCATTTTAATTTTCATTGGAAAGTAAAATTGATTTCTCTTACATAAATCATAGCACGAAAACTAAACGAGATTTCAAAACCTGCATGTGTAGGCCTACCCTTCAGCACTGGATAATATAAATTGACAAAACTTGTGTCCCAATCCCCATGTACATAATTGATATACAATAAGATATGTTTAAATCAAATAATACAAACTGCTAATTCATCGTAACATTATATTCATATAGTAGACCCCAATATGGCATTTTATTGTGACTTATGATTGGAAATGTTCAGGGCAGCAACGTTTTTCTGAGCCTTAAAGGTGTACTGTACAATATATCCGGCCATTTATGGGACCATCTCCTTTTTGTACTCAACAGAAAATATGCAACAAATCAATGAATTTGAGCCATGTATTAGTGCAAAATACACCCATTTACTTTATGAATGATGTAAGATCCAACATGGTAATTATAATGAAAATGAATTTATGGCTGGAGTCATAAATTCATTTTCATTATAGTTCCCTATGTTGTTTGCATCGTTCATAGAGCATATTCTATGGGCGTATTTTTCACTAATTCATGGCTCAAATTCAACCATTTGTTGCATATATTCTGTTGAGTATAAAAAGAGATGGTCTCGCAAATGAATGGATTTAGTGTACATACAGTACCCCTTTGACATATATTTTCTCAGTTATGCGCCGCGGGCACTCGTATACTGGTAAGTAGGCCTACCCACCACCACCCATCCCGCCACCCAGAGCATGTTATGCGCCGCAGGCGCTCGTATACTGGTAAGTAGGCCTACCCACCCGCCACCACATCCCGCCACCCATAGTATGTTATGCGCCGCAGGCGCTCGTATACTGGTAAGTACCCACCCACCACCCCATCCCGCCACCCATAGTATGTTATGCGCCGCATGCAGGCACTCGTATACTGCATGGTAAGTATCCACCCACCACCCATCCCGCCACCCATATATATAGTATGTAATGCGCCACAGGCGCTCGTATAGCCTACTGGTAAGTACCCACCCACCACACCATCCCGCCACGCATAGTATGTTATGCGCCGCAGGCGCTCGTATATACTGGTAAGTAGGCCTACCCACCCACCATGTACCTCATCCCACCACCCATAGTATGTTATGCGCCGCAGGCACTCGTATACTCGTATACTGGAGTTGGGCTATAGGCATATAACCTAGATAATCAATGTTTTGTAGAGCAACGCGGGAATGTTCAAACTTTTGTCTGAACATTTCATTTTTGGTGCGTGGGACATAAAGTTTGGCCATAAGCCGTCCAGCCATGGCGAAGCGGGTTCTAAGCAGGACAGCCCGGATTTGTGATCAACACAAATGGAAGCTGCACGTAACCTGGTTCGTGTATAGGCTATCTGCATGGACAAGTATATGTCAGTTCTTTTCCAGGGTTGGTTGATTCTATGTGAAATGGAGTGATTTCCCCAGTGAAATTATAACCGTTTAACCATCTGTGCGATCTTTTTTCCCCACCAATAATTACTAATATGTGAAATGGCATAATGGTTTAAATCCGTTATCTGACATATAGGGCCTTTTCTTTCTATGAACTTTAACTATTGTCCGCTATACAGAATGCCCCTATAATATACATGTATTATGTCGTTTGTGTTTATATGGCATATAGACTCCCATGCTACCATGCATGTGCAATGGAAAATGGAATCTATACAAATGTAAGTACGACAAGTTGAATCCAGAGCCCCTTCTTCCCATATAATAGTTTTCATGTAACAACGCGGTAATTCTTATTTAAGATAAATGTATATATTTGATAAAATATAAATTACATGTACATGATATGCCTACATCACATGGGACAACAACAGTCACAATAGTGAATTCTACTTCATGTGTCACAAGACTTGATATACAACCTACAAAAATAGTATAGTATACATATATATTAATTAGAAACACATTACGTATTAATACAAACAAATATCACAGGACTTGGGTTGAGACAACCATATCTTACTCTAGGATATATGGGTGAATGTAGCGCGTGTTTTTTTACAGCCCTGAACATCACACATATTTTTCTTAGTACGTTGCAACTTGAAAATTGGATAGCAGCTCAGCCATTTTGAAGGACAGCTTTATATTCTAAGAAAAGAATCCAACGTCACGTTTTATCAATAAGCAATACAGCACAATGAAGCATATATATATACTATCCCAACCTTCACACACGTACCATGGCGTACCTACTCTAGAGGAACTGACACATTTGGCTGGAAATTATTTAGAATACACACGCGAAGGGCAAATCGCGTATATAATTTAACCAGTTCATGCATGCAGTGCGTATAGCAACATGTATATAATGTCAACCAAATTAACCTCTTGGCTGAGCACTATATACATCACTACCGGTACTGCTGCTATATATATATGTGTGTGTCCGTAGACTCCGTACTGAGTACGGACCTACTTCAGCACACTAGCAGTCGACCATTATACTCAAAACTGGAACTCAGCGATTGGTGCATCGGAACATCCGTATATCGAAGATTCAAACAGTGTATAATTTTCCACGATTTTAATGATATCTTTCAACTGTCAGTTGTATGATATTCCCGTTATATTTTTCCACCGAAAGATAACCATAACGTCATCGGCCCAGCACTCGATGTGATAACTTCATTAGCAGTGAAGAGGTTAACAACATAATTGAGGGCAGAAGTCGTTGTGACTTATTTCCTAAATGTGACGATAATGATGAATATTAAATTGAATAATTTTATGTAGCATTTTCCAATATGTGATTAGCAAAATGGTACCCTATTATGGGTGTTGTACTCCCTGCTTCTAACAGGATAATGTATATACAGTAATGCTCAAAGTAATTGACCACTTAATTTTAACCACAGCAGAATTAGGGGTAATTTTCAGGATTTAGTCGGAAATATGGCTTGTTGCATATTTCCCTCTCGTCGAGAGCTTTCCGATGAATGGCAACAAACCATATTTCCAACTAAATCCTGAAAAATTACCCATAATTCTGCTGTGGTTAAGTGGTAAATTACTTTGGGCATTACTGTAGTCGGTGAACTTAAATAAAAGATGGTCGACCACCTATAACGATATACTGGCCATTTTCGTATATATGAGGATAAGTACATGAATATACACAGAACAACAGATATGTAATAAATGGCATTCGGCGCTATATATGTTATTATACGAATTTATTTCCCCCAATTTTTGTCAAACAGTCGGAAATATCACGTCTGGATCAGCAGCCATGCACGTGAGTTGTAAATTTTAGACCGAAAATATATAGGTTGATACTGTTCTCATAGTACTATGTATCTACTTGGAAAAATAAATCGACTTTGTTCTTAATTTTATTACTGATAAATCTTCAATGATACGACATCGCGTGTTAAAGAAGCATCATCCGAATTAACGCTCCCAAATTACTATTATCTTTGGCTTCGGGGTAAACAAAATATTTGATTAGATTCGAGTCGAGGAACCCATCCATCAAAGCTCAGAGTGATTAGATATAGATTTTTGAAATTTGTTATTTCCCCGAGATATGTAATTTTGGAGACCTGGCAAATATTATTCAAGCCAACGGTCTCGGACCAACTTGCGGATGAAGATAGAAAACTCTAAAATCAAGTGGCTTTGAGCGTTAAATATTTGACAATCCGACCAGATATCGTTGAACAAAATGTTGATAAATAACACGTTTTGGGCAAATGTATACTATAGTTGACTGTGGTTAATTAACTGATTGTGATAACTGAAGTAGCATTTCAACAAAATGTTGTTGTTGTTGTTGTTGGAATTTGATGATATATGAGGGCTATCGAATCGGATTGAGTATCTTTAAACCCTTTGCTATCATATATAACATTATTGCTGCATACAGTGCCAGCCATTTGATCAACAAACAGTTGATCAAATACTGATTAAATCATGAAGGTCTACATAACAAAATGTCAGAGCAATGGAAAATATATCAGAAAACACAGATTTTCAACATTTCATTTGCATTACATTTGGCGATGTTTGTTCATAAAATTATTTTCACTGTGACAGTATTCTTCCACGATATCAATAATAAAAATCAGAACAAATTGTATTTATTGTTTACCCTCTTACCCTATGTGAATGGCTTATGTCACTTTAATTTGCCAACCAATATTTAGTGTACATAATTATGTCGTTTTAGACAAAAAATCAGATATGTTTGAAATTCCAGACCAAAAAGGCCACAAACTGTTTGTTTTTTTTCAACGATAGGGGGCGCGAATTTATCATTTTCCGATCGGGCAATCGATTAGAAAATTCCAGTTCAAGTTGGGGTGCAAATGTGTTTCCTAGAGTTGGAAATTTATGGGGTTTTTTTTCAAGATAGAGAGAGTGGGCGACTGAAGTTGGAAATTATAAATCGACCACCCAGACAAACACCGTGCATCTATATATAGCGACGCACCTGGGGTCCATGCATGTATACTCAAATCGCCAGTGCACACGAACGCTCGAACGAACAGTCGTTAACCAGATTGTTGCTCTCCAGAGAACAAGGGGCGTCAAACTTCTGCCGATCCTCCCACGAAGACCGTTTCTTTATCTGCCCTTCCAATGTCGACATAGTTTGTACATATCCCGAACTGTTGTCTTTGGAACTGTTTACATAATAATACGACGGGTACTGAAGAGCCTGTCCGCTAGATGAGCAACTCTGTTCTTTTGGCTGTAGTCTTTCAGACACAGGGGGTCCTCGAACCTCAATGTCGAAACAGTTTAAATCTCGTCGTTTGGTCGATGGAGAACTTTTGTTGTCTGAACATTTACAATTATCTGCTGATTCTTTTGAAGAATGGTTGTCTCGGTCGTATCGATTTCTGCTTGCCCCATCCCTCATATCGCTTACATTGAACATCTCAAACATGTTCAATGTGCATTCGTGACCAGGGTCTTTCTCGTGGTGAGCATTTCGATCATGTGGCGTGTTCGAATCAGTGTTTTTCTTATGAAAAGATTTCATTTGAATGAGTCTCCTAACGTTCTCTCGATAAAAATGGTCATTCGCCCAATAATTCAAGGGCCTAAGGGACATAAGGCCTACAGGCATCTTATAATCCATCTGGTTTCTGGACTGTGTGGCAACCGGGATGATGGTTCCCATTCTAGCTGGGTCAAAAATCGCACTAACAATACATTCCTCGCTTTCGACAAGATAGCTGAAATCCTTCGCCAAGTTTTTTGTTACAAAGAAAAACACGAACGCACTGCGTTCCAACGCAACCCTTAATCCAGAAAGCTTTCCATAGCGAGCTTGAATATTTGAACACAGTTCAGCTTTTATGAACGTTCCGATCTCGTCCAATTTTATGTCGTTTCGCAGATGATCCCGGAATATCCTCGCACTTATTTCGTCTTTTTCGTGATTAATTATCACGACATCGTAAAATGAACAGTCACTGACATCATTTGTTTCGAATTCTGGTAATGGTTCGCTGTTGCACAACACACTCATAGCTTCGTCGTACCATTTTCGTCCATCTGCAGTTGGTTGTTCTTGTTTCCTATAAGAAAAGTTCTTCATTTAAAACACACGAAGGCAACGAAAAAATGAAAGAAGAAAAAATATCTAAAACTATAGGTGATTTGAATTAAAACTTACCATTATTTTCCATTTCACGAAAATTGTATAAAAAGGCATTATATTCATAAAAACATGATTATTAACAAATAAATTAAAATAATCAAATATTAAAACAACGGGGCTTAAATTCGCCTAGGATATTATAAAGTAATTTATATATAGACTATATAATTAATATTAACTTATTGCATTTTTCGACAGTATAATTATGATTATGTTTCCTCCATGTTAGAATGTATAATCTCTCTATAAGAATGTGTGTTCACTGATATGTAGTCTAGCTCATTACAAGAATAAATTTAATATATAGGCCTATATGGAGCTGTTAAGATAAATTGGTTATATTTCTCTGAGTCAATATTTTATTTTTGCGTGGAGTGACGCCTGCACAAACGCGGGTGCATGTGCAAGTTAATGTTCGCATCATATATTTTGTTATGAATTGGATTATGATATTCGTCCCCCGTGTTTATCTGAGTCATATATTTTTTTAATCAAATTAAATACAATACCCACTGCAAAGAGACCATATGCAGAGACACCTGCCCACGCTCACAGAACGCCTCCAGTTACTGTATATAGCTGAATAATATTATGCTTACCGATCGTTCATGTTTCGGACCATTGGCAGCGTGCTTTAAAAATTGCTTAGTTGAATGTAGATTATAAAATTGAGAATCTCGCTCTTATATCACTCGAATATTTGTAAATAGCAGTATATACACACGTATATTGATTTAATTCTTGGAAAAGAAAGCGGACTTCCCGAAAAATTATACAGCTCCAATTCAAATTGTATAGTTTGTGGTTAAGCCCATTCAGATATAATGAATGGTCATGTGTGATTTCCTACCATTGTGCCGCTCGTTTTCCGGGTTTGATACACTAATATCCAAGTACGCGTCGTGCTTGAATATACAGTTTAAAAACATGGACATGCTGATATAATTATTTATAAAGTTTATTGTTTATATAATACAATACCGGCATAAACTATATATGCAGTAGGACCCACGAAGGTGAATAATTGATTTGTCATTGCGCAGAATACTATCTTTAAATATATTATTTGTGCATGTTTACTATAGAGTAACTATATTGATGTTCAGTATGCAGTTTCTGGGGATATTCATTGGCTGGAAAGGTGCAACCAACGTACCGTAAAGTAGGCCTATAGTACTACGTCATCGGGGATATTCCGATTATATTCCCAAAATAACCCCCCGGATTCTCCGAATTGTCAAGGGAGGTTATTTCAATTCGCATAATAGACTGGTTCTTTCGAACAGAATATTTACCCCAGACAGGGATGGCCGGTAACTGTGGACACATAGACAGACAGATAGATAGACAGATAGATCTTTATTGCACGACCACAAACAAATACATTCGGGTATGGCAATTTGCATGTACACATACAGAAAATAAGAAAACCATAGTCAGAAATGGTAACGCCACCAAGATTATAGTATTACATATAAATAGATCTAATTATAAAAAATACATAAAATATTTTGATAACAATTGCATTTAAACAAGTAATCCTTCAAATTATTACTAACAAAGCAAGTAAACGACTGTGGGGTCACTCAACAGATTATAAAGACTTGGACTTAGTATACTGTAAATACTAAAATTTAAATGAAATAATTAAAAGATAAAATTTAGCAAGTAGTAAAAGTAAATTTTCTCATTTTTTTTGTTTGGTTAAATAAAGCAATAATTTAAATGTAACATTTGTTTTTTTTAAAATGATTGACCGTGGCTCTTCCAATAATTGCGCGACTGACCTGGTCAATTGTTCTTAAGAAGTTGTTTTGAGAATTACTATGGAGGGAAATAGTTATGGCTGTGGCTTCGCAAGTAATTAACTTGGTGACGTGATGTTAACAAATCTGAACTCCAGTAAACCAAGGACGCTCCATACCAAATGTAAGGTAAATTAATAATTCTTTAGAAGTTGTTTTAAGATTTACTATGGAGGGAAATAATTGTGGTGCTGGCTTCGCAACTATTTGACCTCATTGTAACAAATATAAATATTAGTCACTCAGGCAATAGATGTATCTATTCTGTATATTAAGTTATTGGGTCTTACGTGTCTTGAGATGTCTAAATAGTTTTCGATGGACAGATCGCACAAGGGACCCACGCCAATCTTCTCTGTTGGGATCCAATTGTTGGCGTATTAAATATGCACATATGCTTAAGATACAGTCGCGCGCGAAGCACGCTCCCGTAAGTCGGGTTTGGATCCCAGTTAATGAAAATATCATTGAAATAATCGGTTTCCCCCAATAAACATCCACATATTCAATATACATGTTTTGGAGCAGAATTAGGCAGTCCATATTGGACGCCATCATGGAATTTATTTTGTTTTGTTTTAATTTTCACACATATTTATTAGTTATGTGGATGGAGTTCTCATTAAACCTCACATCCTTATATTGGTTACAGTAATGCCCAAAGTAATTGACCACTTAACCACATCAGACTTATTGGTAATTTTTCAGGATTTAAAATCCTGAAAAATTACAAATAATTCTGCTCTGGTTAAGTGGTCAATTACTTTGAACATTACTGTATGAGGATTGAGTTATCATTAAACCTCAAATCCTTATATTGGTTACAGTAATGCCCAAAGTAATTGACCACTTAACCACAGCAGAATTATGGGTATTTTTTCAGCATTTAAAATCCTGATAAATTACCCATTATTCTGCTGTGCTTAAGTGGTCAATTACTTTGAACATTACTGTATGAGGATTGAGTTATCATTAAACCTCAAATCCTTATATTGGTTACAGTAATGCCCAAAGTAATTGACCACTTAACCACAGCAGAATTATGGGTATTTTTTCAGCATTTAAAATCCTGATAAATTACCCATTATTCTGCTGTGCTTAAGTGGTCAATTACTTTGAACATTACTGTATGAGGATTGAGTTATCATTAAACCTCAAATCCTTATATTGGTTACAGTAATGCCCAAAGTAATTGCCCACTTAACCACAGCATAATTATGGGTAATTTTTCAGGATTTAAAATCATGAAAAAATACCCCGGGCCATAATTTTGCTGTGGTTAAGTGATCAATTACTTTGGACATTACTGTATGTAGATGGAGTTAAACCTCACAACAGTGTGTTGGGGATTTGGACCTTGACTTGGGACCTTTGGTTTTTAACGCAACAAATGCGCGTACACCTTATACACAAATTTCTTATGTAACCAGAGTTTTTCTTGGATAAGATGAGTTTGAAGCCTGCTAACATTTCAAAATGTTGTCAGTTTTGTATTCTCTGCAGCGGAACTCGACGCATTGAAGCAAAAGTTACAAGAGATAAAATGTGTACGTAACGAGACTATAATACAAATGAAAAAATAAATTCAGGGAGGGGTGGCCCCGCGATACAGGGAACTAAGGGTTGAACCGATATAAATTTATAGAGCGATAATGACCAATGTTGACATATTATGCATCTCAACTCTACTGAACATTGCAACAAGGCTATAAAATAGGGGGTGTCAGAATCTTAGTCATCTCTATATAGTGCCAGAATAGTCATTTATGGACTTCTATAAGATGTTGGGTTGGTACGTTATATGGACTCGGAGAAAAAGGGGTTTGTACCGATGAACTGACATAAATTAGTGGAGCGATGTTGCCATGTAATGTATCGCGACTGTACTAAAGCAGCAATGACATAAAATGGGGGGGGGGGGTATGAAATTATCTCTATCTCTATAGATGGCACCAGGATTATATAGAAAGGAATAGCAATTGATATACGTATACAGTATACTATAGTAATACCATAGACATATAAGTACAAGTATCACGCGATAAAATATTAAGTAACGTGACTATAGCGATGAAAAAATTAAATAAATTGGACCGGGATTAGAGGTTGGGTTGGTTATATGTGGATAATTGGATATGGAATTCATACCGATGAAACGATACAAATTAGTGGAGCGATAAAGACCAATGTTGACGCTTAGTCAGGCTATGCGGGAGAAAATAGGGGTTGATACGATAGGCCGAAATAAATTTGTCGGGTGATAATGACCAATGTTGACGTATAAAGTAACGCGACTGTACTGTCGCACAATTATCATATATAACGGTCAAATATGGACTCTAGTGCCCAATATGGAACAGCTCAGAAAACATTTGCACGGCCCTAAATTTATTTAACAAGGCAATTGGCATCTGCCATATACAAATCGATTTATGTCGATAAATCTCTTATTTTTCAAATTTTTTAGCTCACACTTGGTGTGTGTGAGTGGGATACTTATATATTCCTAAAATGACAGGGTACAGCACGTAATTTTTTAGATCGAAGAAATGATTTTTTTTTCGATGATAAAATTTAACACAGGATTTCCCATTAAAATCGATTTATGTCTATAAAACTGTCATTTTTCAAAATTTTGAGCTGAAATTTGGTGTGTATGTGTGTAATACTTATATATTCTTAAAATGACAGAGTTCAGTGCGTAATTATGTTTTAGATGGAAGAAATTGAATTTGTTTTCGATAATAAATTTACACTACAGCGTGGACCGTGGACGGGTCATCGAGTAGACGCATTTTATAAACAGGCTTTTGTCAATTGCCATTTTGGTCAAACTAAACCCTTTTCGACCGGGACAGCAGATCCGAATAGTAGCTAAGATGTATTTAGATAGAATTATCAAAAGAATTTGACCGATTCGGGTGCAGTTTAAGAGAATCGAGTGGAGAAATCTTGGTGATAATTCCAGAAAATAAAGATGGCGGAGAATCACAATGAAACTACCCACAATTCACTTCACTACACCAGGGGTTCGCAATGGGTTACACGTTATTTTCAGTCTATCAAATTATTTATATTTTCAACAACAAGTGACTTTAAGTTTACAATTTCAGCCTATCCTGACTCTATCGATACGATTTATCATATTTTCATAAACATATTATACACCGGTGGCGTTAACTTTACAATTTCGGCATCTACGTGATTCTATCGGTACGATTGAGTAAGGTACAAAAAAAAATGTCCAAGAATACACCAGGGGCTCCCAATGGGTTATATATTATTTTCAGTCTAACAGATTATTTATATTTTCAACAACATATTATTACACCGGTGACTTTAAGTTTACAATTTCAGCCTGTCCTGACTCTATCGATACGATTTATCATATTTTCATAAACATATTATACACCGGTGGCGTTAACTTTACAATTTCGGCATCTACGTGATTCTATCGGTACGATTGAGTAAGGTACAAAAATTCTCCAAGAATACATTCGTCCTGTCCACCACACAATATCAAAATCACCGAAACTAGATACACCACCATGCGGCGTAATAAAGAAAACAGACATATAACATCATCACATGATGATATGGAAATCAATGGGTAATATACAAGCATAAATCGGGAAATATAAAGTTCGTGTCCAGCTGTTAGCTGGCGGGTGCCGTTATTGTCAGATTACTCGCGTCTAATATATGAAGCTTTCTGAATAAAGTTACTGAGAATATGTTGTTTGGCGTTATCGTCATCGTCAAGTTCCATGGAATTAGTTGATTAGTTGTAATTTGTTCCATTGTTTCATATTAGTAATATCCGTTGAATATTATATCGAGGACAGTGTATTACAAGAAAACCAGTGTCAGAAATGGTAACGCGCTCAAAATCATATATTATATACCCATGATTGTAATTATAGAATATAAAATATATTGGTTTTGCGAATGACCAACTCAGAATTCCGTTAAAATAATAATAACAACTAATTAACGAACCGGAGGCCGACTCGACCGTCTCCGACCACAACCCCCACTGAGCTGCAGAACGAAACATGTCTATAAAATTTAAAGTATAAGAATTATTTGTAGACGATTGAGAGGCCAACGTATCGCGCCTTAATTATTATGTTAACTCAAATGTATAAAATACCAGCGGGTATACATAAACCATCTATATCAAGATAACATATTGTCGACTGACATGAATAACCGACCCCGGAAACTTCAACTAATCATGACTTATGTCTGAGATATCTGACATCTGATTTTTTCGGGTTAGCTGTCAGTGTGTATAATATAGGCCTATGCATAATAACATTAGTTATAAATTACCGCACGAGACGAGATATGGATGTTGCAAGGATATGGGGCTTTGAAAACTTAGAGTGCTTCCGGAAACTAGAAACATGGTTCTTGAGATTTATATTTAATCTAAACAAGACCACACCGGAAGTGTTCATTTACGGGGAGCTGGGAATTAAACCAATTTCGCTGACAATAAAATCTAAATTGTTAATGTTCTGGAGCAGAATAATCACGATGGAAAGCACCCGACTCCCTTTTATGCTTTACAATATAATGATGAATGTACGCACGCTAGAAAATGTAAAAATCCCCTGGCTAGAATTTGTAAATACTGAACTGAACAAACTGGGCATGTCATATATACGTGGAGAAACCAAGCGGTTAGTAGCGCAAATTTTTTCGCCAATGCCATAAAAACCAGAACTATGGACATGTATCAGACTGGCGAGCATCTATGGAACATTCAAATAAATACGCATTTTATAGATGCATAAAGCCAAACTTCTGCAGACCACGATACCTATCTCTAGATGATAACTATATCGTTCTGCCACTACTGAGATTCAGAACCAGAAACCACCGGCTTCCGGTGGAAACTGGTTCTTGGACAAACACCCCATACTCAGAACGAAGATGTACTCTTTGTATGGAGGAACTCGGCGATGAATACCACCTTGTAATGAACTGCCCTCGGTTAACTGCGCTCAGAATGAAATATTTGAAAGCCTACTATCGCAACCGACCGAACACAATTAAACTGCATGACCTCTTTGATACAAATAACAGAAAGATCATAATAAATCTAACAATATATCTAAAAAAGGCTCAAACACTAATGATCCACTCCTGAGGCTCAATGAAAAATCCCCACATCATACAACATATGAACAGGGAATCGTATGGAACGCCATAGCTGCCTTATATTGGCGATTGTCATTATATGTAGATACTTTGCCATTATATGCAGATACATTGTCATTATATGCAGATAGTTTGTCACTATATGTAGATACTTTGTCTTTATTTGCAGACACTTTGTCATTATATGCAGATACTTTGTCATTATATGCAGATAGTTTGTCATTATATGCAGATAGTTTGTCATTATATGAAGATACTTTGTCATTATATGTTGATACTTTGTCTTTATTTGCAGACACTTTGTCATTATATGCAGATACTTTGTCATTATATGTAGATACTATGTCATTATATGCACATACTTTTATCATTATATTCAGATAGTTTGTCATTATATGTAGATACTTTGCCTTTATATGCAGATACCGTACCCTGTCATTATATGTAGATATTTTGTCTTTATTTGCAGACACTTTGTCGTTATATGCAGACACTTTGTCATTATATGCAGATACTTTGGCATTATATGCAGATAGTTGGTCATTATATGTAGATTTGTTGTCATTATATGCAGCTATTGTGTCTTTATATGCAGATACTTTGGCATTATATGCAGATACTTTGTCATTATATGCGGATACTTTTCATTATACGTTCGTTCCATGATATTATATAAAATCAGGTCTCTGTGTCACTGCTTTATGCAGAGCAGAGAACATGTGTGGAGGTAAAGTTCTGATCGTAACATCTCCCTTTTTCCTTTTAGTTGACATAGTCATTGAAACTGACAGGCGGTCTAATTGGCCTGCCCGACCTAGTTGTTGTTACACCATCCCTGTGTACTGGAGGTCGCATCCTCGATGGTGGAGTTGATTGTTCATATGTGTCTTCGTATCTCACGTTCGAAATGTTCGTAAGTTTTTAACATATGTTTCCTGTTTCTGTGAACAACATTACCATTTTCTGTGAGAATTTGATAAGAACGTGGCGTACTGTCACCTCAATCGTACACTGTGATTTATTGGTAGTTCCGACAATGTACGTTGACCCTTTGACTCGGAGTCTGATGTGGCTTTGGAGCCAAATGTCACATTAGTTTGATAGTCAAGCAGTCTCGTTCTAATGCTCCGATTTAGGAATTTGTCTGCAGGTGATAGTCCTCCCACTTCTGACACCATGTTGTAATCAGGGAATAGCCGGGCGCCAGAGAGAGAGAGAGAGAGAGAGAGAGAGAGAGAGAGAGAGAGAGAGAGAGAGAGAGAGAGAGAGAGGGAGAAACCCGTATATAATGCAATGTTATAATTTGAGATATGAAAGCATCTATATCTATATTTGCGAATGTCTGTCTGTCTGTCTGTGTTCTATAGAAATACGAGGAATCTAATGTACGTGGTTTAAATATGTCAAAAGTCGCACCATTCGCGTCAGGGATGCCCAATAAAGCGATACGAACGGTTATTAAAACGACGATAGCAACAGCTTCAGTTGAAATAAAAATCCTCAGCATTCGTATTTGTTTTATATAATTTATTTTGAATATAATATACCACAGTCTAGTAATAACTAGACCAAGGTTTCCTTACAGTCAACTCTCAGTCTAGAGACACCGGTATTAAAATTCATTTCCGCGATGAACGGGAAATTCCCTTCTGGCGACAGCTCATTAATATTCATGTTTCCAAATATAGCACTGTTTACCTTTTTGATTGGAGTTATTTGATGTGGTAGACCTTTCCCGTAACCGGTAGGAAGAAAAGCTAACACACCTTTTTCTGCATGTTATTAATAAACTCCTCAGAATAAACTCCTGTTCTTGCTTCAGTGAATCAATACCAATTTTCTTCAAAACGTTATTAATTACAATTTCGAGAATTTTTATTTCGTAAGTCTGCTATTGTTTTAGCGTAGCCTCGCTTTCATCTAGCATTTCCGGCTTCGGTAATACTTATTTTTAGATCTATTGGGCGGTGCTTGTATTGATAATTACTATGAGGGCAGAGTATGAAAAGGTAATGGGATTTGCAGGCAGTTATTGATTGGTCGAGCTACGCATATTGCCTGGTGCGTATTAGTTGGATTTCTCCCGTTTGAAATAAAATATTTCCATGAATGTCTCAAGACCGTAAGTTGAAAGTAATGAAAATTAGGTCTAGTTTTAATAAGACTGAATATACCACGGCTGTTATCCAAATTGAACAATTACGTTACATAATTAAGTATTGAGTTAACTTGAATAAATATTGAAGTTGGCATATTGGGGAGGGGGGTTGCATGATAAAGAGCGAAATATCTTTCTATCAATTTTCTTTGTGGAATATACACACATTTCGTGCTATTTTTTTTTTAGTAAATCTCGTCATATTTACTTAAAGACCGTCCCAGTATTAGCTAGCATGTATAGACAATTTACGTGCATGCCATCTACATATAATGACAAAATATCTGCATATAATGACAAAGTATCTGCATATATTAACAAAATATCTGCATATAATGTAATATATATTGTATATAGTGGGTCACAATAAATATGTTCAAATCACTCTGGCTCATGGGCCAGAGTGCCCCCGAGAAACTGATTTTTTCTGGCCCACCCACCTCGCTCGGGGCCAGAAAAAATCCAAATCAGTTTCTCGGGGGCATTCTGGCCCATGGGCCAGAGTGCCCCCGAGCGAGGGGGTGGGCCAGAGTGCCAGCCAATACTACTTATATGGAACTTTTGTAATCATAAAACGCTCTTTAAATATACGCCCATATGTGGTACATCGCATTGGGACTTAGGATGCCCCGTATTATGTGACGATATTATTGTATTCCAACCATCATGTGCAAATAAACGGTTTCGCTTTCTCGAGTGTAACCTTGGAAACCCACCATCTTTGGTCGAATGTAATACATTTCCACTAAAACAAGATACAATTTGTCGTATTTTGGATAAATTATAGCACATTGTAAACTATATAGTTAATCTATAGTTTTAAAATATAAAAGACTACCATTGACAAAAGAGTATGGGGTTTTCATGGTTACTCATGATAATTAAAGTGCAAGTTAAGATAACAAACAAGGGAAAATCTCAAACATTGGACATTCAAGGACTATTTGTAGGATGATCTAATACAGCTCATATCTTGACTGTGACATTTGACCATTTTAATAAACATTTGTTAGCACAAGTAGCAATATTGGCTGTGAAATGTAAAAATGTACATTTGTGGCATGTGAAAATCAAGTTAGAAACGTGAAATATGATGCTAACCGACCGTAAAAGCCATTTTAGAGGGTGTAACCGAAAGTTTACCGGGAGTTCAATACAAATAATAAAAAAAATACCGAGCGTTCAATGCGTTTTTTACCGGTCGTTCAATTCTGTTGGAGCATCACGCTTTGAAATCGGGCTCGTATGTCGAGAAAACACAGGAAACAGGGGACAAACGCTAAGCGTGGCTTTCAATGGGATATTAAGGCATTCAAAACATGTCTTTGTTATAAAATAAGACATCGTATTGTTTGAAAAATGTGCTTTTGATCGCAAACGTGACATGTTTTTAGCACGAAAATAGTAGGTTTTTTCCTTGATTTACGAGAGAACTAGACACGACACTGAAACGAAATTAGTACGAAAATGTAGCGGAACATACCCCTCATCGAGGCAGATTGGCACCCGGGCTGGGATTTTTACACAATTGGAGCTAGGGAAAGACGAAAATATACGTACCGTAGTTGGTCTGGGGCGAGCGACTTTTATTTATGACTGATTATATATATACCGCAAACCAGCGTTCACTTCCGTCCACACACAGTGGAATAAGATCGAAGAAATTTAATCTATGCATATATTAAAAAGTAAAGGGCTTAGATTATTTCCCTGCATCAGTCCCACTGTTCCCTGGAATTTGTCTGTTAGACTATTTATCCCACTTTGGACACTAGTTGTATATTTGGTGATTATCTTTTTAATTTTAACTGTGGTATCCACTGTACCACCCACACACAATTTGATTAGTCTATACAGTAAACCTTCAAGCCATCGAAAGACTCGTCTTTCCGTTTCATTATATATTTATTTATTAGTGTTCTTAAACAAGCGTGTTATCGGAGGTCGTGTGATCTTTGCGAACACTTGTTTGAAATTTGGCCTGCGACATGTCAGGATGTACTGGTATATGACATGTGGTGATATCTGCATGGAATAACCGAAGTAGTGCCAATTTTTACAACTGGCTACCTTGAGGATGAGCAGAGTTATTGGGCATTTTCGTCAATCAATTATTAGTTGGTACAAGATATTAGAGTTCTTTAGTTTTGAGGAGCACCAGTGAATACATTTCTTAATAAACAAGTCCCATATAACGAACCCAGATTAATTTGTGTCGGTAAGTTTGAAAATCTTTTGATGTTGGTGGCCGCTTTGGATGCCATCTTAAAACAATTATCAAATATGAAGTGTCTGATGCTGTATATATTGTCAATTGTGTCTAGTATCACAAAATAAGAAAATATCTCCCAGTAAAACGTAAGTCTCACTCATCAGCCTTTGCTAGCCATATGTGACCTGTTGAAATATATATATATAATCGGTTTTGTACAAAAATTCAAATAAAAATATGAAATAGTTGACAAACAAGACAGTCAATGACTGCGGGGTCGGTCACCAGACTGTAAAGATGGAATAGACTGGGACTCGGAAGACTACAATAGTCAGTATTTGGTTATTACGTAATAAATTTTTCAAAATTTTAATTTTAATTAAAAAAAAAGAAAAAAAAAGATTGAACAAGGTACTAGAGTAGCTCATGGTGGTTTTGTATGCACTTGTATGTCCAGAGCAAAACTCTTCATGAATCCACTAATTGAAGGTACACGGACAATATTTGGTTGGTGACACATTTCCCATTGAGGGCAAAATGGGTCAAATGGCCACGCCCCTTTTTGCGCGAAGTATAATACCACCCGCCGTGACTATATCTCCAGAACCGTTGGACATAGGGGGTCGTGTGACCACTCAAAATGTGCGGAATGGCCACATTATGGGGGGTCAGTAATACATTTTCATATCCAAAAGTCAATGGTTTTTTAAGATAATTGCCAAAAACCCAAAAAAATCCATTTTTAAGGGCCTGAACCCCAATTTTGGGGTTCAGCACTTTTATCTCAAAGTTGAGCCCCCAATTATAATTTTATTGACCTATATCCATCGGTGCCACATACAGGTATCATTTCTGATATTTTCTGTATCATTATCGGATGGGATTGACCTTCAAGGAGCTCTTGACCCTGAAAATAAGATTTTGGATGGAATATATTGGTCGTAGAATGAAAAATAGACATTTTCCCAATAACAAAGATGTTGAGGAAATCATCAATTATAGGGTATTTGATCAGTAACCTAAAACTCCTACAAAAAGGTTTTATGTACCTGGTGATATAATTTGAATGTAGTTATCTAGATTTCATGGCCTTTGATGTGAGATGGCTGCCAAAATGGTTATAAATGGAATGACATATATCACATTAGGAATATACTTGTAAATGAGTTCAATGTGTTATTTTCTTTAAACTTATGGGAGAACAGGGTGTTTTTATGGTATTCTAATGTTGAATTGAATTATAATCAGCCCACAAGTAGGTTTAGTAAATGTTGAGTTACTACAATTCTGTATCCGTATTAATTCGGCGCAGGAGCCTCTCGGCTGTTGTCATGTCGTTGCTACTACTCTGGTGTTTCTCCTGTTGTATTCCCCGAGTTTGATCAATCAGTATGATTCGGTAGTCGAGCAGGTTGTTTCTTTATCAGTCCCACATCAATTTTGATTGGCTGCATCACCATTTTGTATAAAGGTTCTACAATTTCCCTAACACATACATTATTTTAGAACAAATAATGGCTAGCCTGGCATGATTGCCTATATTTATATCCTGATATATGTATGCGTACACGTAGATGTATATTTGCCCTAAATTGTTTCTGGTTCAAATTTGGGAGTTTGTAAGAAAATAAGTCATAAGAAAGATGCAGTTGCAGTAATATTAAAATATATTGTCCTGTTCAAAACTAACAAATACATGTCTATTGATTATTGGTGTGATATCCAGTAATAAAGACTATTTTATAAGGGTCCAGTTATAATAAATCCACACATTAAAAATATAGGGCTTCTATACATACAGAATATTTTCCAACTTGACAATTGTTCCTTGTGTTCAACTGAGTGAGTTCATGTGAGGTTCATGGAAATTTATTTGGCAAGATTGATTCTAAAGTGTCTAGCTTTATGAGCTTGAATTTCCGAATGCAATACTGTTGCGTTGTGAGCTCGGTGTGAGTTAGAAGAAAAATACAAGCATCAGTTGATATGCAGATATAAATACATACAAATCTACATTCTGCAGGTAGACATGCTATGCAATCCTCCCTCATGTTTCAACTTATCAAGGAAAAATGATCACATTACCAATGACTATGATAGTCAGATGTTTTTGTAGATTTGTAGATGTTGTAGATTTTGTAGATTTCTGGATGTTGTAATGCAATATAGATCCCTTTAAATTGACTTTTATTTTTTATGTATGTATATGTGCCACTCCAAAAATGTCAGTAAAAGTACTTTAAACCGTTTCGTTTGATGTTATAGGCACAGGAGATATATATATATACTTTACATGTCAAATATTGTGAACCCTGCCAGGTACGTGTATGTGTGTCAGTCGCCTTATGTGTGTGATGTACATGCAGTAACTACCGGTACATGTATATTCTAGTGAAATTTATGGTCTGCACTCTGTAGAATTTCAAAAACATGCTATGGCCATGTCTACATATACATATGTACACTGATTCTAACACAATGATTGTCAGGTTATAATCTATGTTTGAGGAAAGTTACTATGTATTTTTCATTTGTGTTGCATTTGTCAATATTAATGGCCAGGTCCCAGGAGCCCAGATGTTACTAGTGCAGAGCCCATTTAATTTTCATGAGACTGGTGGACTTCATGTCTATACTCCTAAATAAACATGACTCTGAGTCTTATCAGACCAAGACGGTATTGTGTAGGTTTTACTAGAATTATATTTAGAAAAGACTCAACCATTATTTTTCCACTGCCCTATATATCACAATATATTCATTTGGCAGTATTCATCCCAAGTTTAGTGGTGATGCTAATAAATTTGGTATGATAGTCATGAAGAGCAAAGCGATCTGAACAAATCAAGGATATTATTAAACCCACTATGTGTAGAAAACATTAAAAAACATGTATATTGTGAAATATTTTAATAATGGGTGCTGGTTTTTACAAACTGGCCATAATTGAGATGACTATTCCTGTTGTTTACCAAACATCAGCGTACACATTAAATATTTTGAAGTATATAATAAATTATGTTCTTGAATGTTTCATACAGACACTGACTATTGCACAAATTGCTCGGATGAGCCAAACAATGCAAAAATAACCAACTTTAGGTAAAATGATGGTATATTTCTTAACAGAATCGTTTTGACCTACAAACATCATAGCAATCCAGCAGTACCCATCAGCATAATGTAAAATTAGCAGGACCACTTAACCTGGGGTGGTATTGAAAATGAAAATATCTTTAAAATGGTAAGTTATGAGGGCTATTAGCTATTATGAAGAATTATGTTAGTGAAATTATAAACCCTCATCTTCTCCAACCTGCAAGTGCTGCAACTATCATGGCCAATCAAAACTAATGTGGGACTGACAAAGGTTCATTCTACTATTGATTGAATAGTGATGATTCCATCATTTCCTAAAACTTTTTGTGAGATGAGGTGTCCTTTTGGAAGAATTGATTACTTCTGAAATATAAACTGGTATATATGGCCATCTCTCATCTGATTACTAATACAACATGTTTTTACTATGCCCAGATACAATACCCATTTTAAGATCGCAACATGTGGCTGCTGCATGAAGCAACAACTGGTCATCCCATTTAGTAAAAGTGTTTAGCATGTTTCATCACTAAAATCAGATCAGCTGTTAAATGTTGATAACAAATTTTAAAAACCTGTTTTGTTCAATCTGTACATTTCTGTTGATTAGAGCACAATTGTTTCCAAGGCATGTTCAGTCGGGAAGAGCTCATGTTGTGTGTGGGGGTCAACACATCCTCAGCAGCAATTTCCAGCTAATCCCATTGTGTGTGGTCAATTGTGCTCTTAAGTTGATCAGAGAATGCGGATAGTTCTTTAACAAGACAGTCAAAGACTGTGGGGTCGCTCACCAGACTGCAAAGACTGATGAGACTGGGACTCTGGAGACCACAATAGTCAGAACTTTTCATAAGCACTTTGAAAAAAGTAGATCTAAACACGATATGTGGCTAGAGAGGCTTCAGTAGTGTACAGTGGGTAATTTCAAGGTGAATATCCATCATGAAATTGCCCACTGTTCACTACTGATCACCCCCCTCCTCCAGCTCAACAAGTCCCCTCCCGACCGGGCTCCAGACTCCCAAGTCTTGGGTTGGAATTTCACAACCGACATCTCAAACTTTCTCAATTTTTGGAAATTTCCAATCTCACAAGCACCTTTTTATAAAACCATTTAGACATGTTTGAAGCCCATTTATCCATGGACCCAAAACACCATACATGTATGTCAGATTAATCAGTTAGGTAGTTCCAAGGAAGATGTTTTAATGAATTTGGTATTTCAATGATTTTTTAAACTCAAAATTGTTAACTCCCCATAGCCCCCGTCATTTCTTAACAGGTTGACCTGATGTTAACAAATCTGAATATCAGTCACTAAAGGATCATCCATACTATATGTAAGCTAAATAGTCCAACCTCTCTTGAGAAGACAATTTAAGAATGACTATAGAGACATACAGTTATGTCCCTGGTCCCACCCTATTTAACCTGGTGACCACATCTGAATAAATTTCAATACCAGACACCAAAGAACCCTTCATACTAAATATCAGCAAAATAGACCTGTTAACATTTGTGGCGATTTCGGTCGAACAGTTTAACCCGAAGTAGGAAAATGTGGACTGTTACTGGTTGAAAAATCAAATCTACAGCCTCATTGCCTCCACCCAGGCAACTTAGAAATCAATAGGAATCTATATATTATTATACCAGTATCAAACAGCATACATACAGGTAGGGTGGGTGGTTGAGAGTTAAATCTCTTATCTCTGCCCTTATTTGAACAAATGTGAATCCCCATCTATGAGATCTATTCATCTAGAAATTTCAAATGGTAGATTTTAAGAGTTGAAGAAAACTGATTTTCCTCAAAAGTTTCCTAAAAATGACCTCACGTGTATAAATCTGAACCCCACTCACCAAGACCCTCCATACCAAAAGCTAAATAGGCCTGATGGTTTCTGAAGAATTACTATGGAGGGAAAGAGTTATGGCCCTGGCTTCTCACCTATATGACCTGATGAACTCAATTGAACAAATCTGAATGTGAGTCAAAATATATAAACCATTTCGGTCTTTAATATGTATGTGGAGAAGAACAAAATTGATGGACGGATGGAAACATCCCAACAGAGGGATGGACGGGAGGACATACTGACAGACAAATTCAATCCAATATACCCCCCCCCCCAAGTTTTCTTTGCAAATCAGGGTATAATGAGTACAACTGGATAGGTGGTGGTTAAGAATATAATAGTGGAACAGCCAAGCCTGAATATAGTGTCTGACTTTTGCAGAATGAGGTCACTAAAGGGTGAATTTAGTGCTGCAATCCTATAAGGTGGGCTAGCATCACCAAATTCACCCTCTGTGGACCTCATTATGCCTAGGCCTCAACTGCCATGGGAGACATAGGAACAGATTGAAGTTGTCCAGTTAATTGGTGATGTGCACCCATTGGGCACTTCAATTATCAATTTTATCTTCTGACAGCAAATTAGGGAATATAGAAACTGAACAGAAGGGAAAAAGTAAGTAGAAATGTCAATTTAAGACCTGTATACTTCCCTGAAGATGAGGCCTAAGCAGAATGAGGTCCCTGGAGAGTGTATTTGGTGATGCTAGCCTACTGTGCAGAGTAGCATCACTAAATTCACCCTCTGGGGACCTCATTCTGCAAATGTCAGACATACAGCATTTTGTTTTGATATGATATGTTAATGATACACACAGAGCATGACTGTTTACACCTAGCTGTCAGCCAGCTAGATAACATCTGAATTGATGACTGTTATTAACTCTTTCTGTCTGGGGCTAATACCATACTTTATGGATGTTACAAGGTGTCAGTTTTTCTAATTAATTTTTTCTTGACTGCAGTGGGTGCAGGGCGGCGCAGATGGGGGGGGGGGGGGTGGTAGTGGGGACAGGGGTGTAGAGGGGTGAGGAGGGAAAGGGGTGGAATGGGGTGTTTTGTGTCTAAAAAAATACAAAAAATCAGGGGTTAAAATGAAAAAAATATTTTTGTATTGGTTCATTTTGAATTGTGATTTGTTTTTTGAATTGAGCAAGGATTTAAATTTAACAATATTTAAAAAAAAAATTAAATTTTTTTTGTTTTAAAGTTATGTTCCTGACACGGCCCCTATTTGACACACTGACCCCATTTGAACAAATCTGAACCCCAGTCACACAAGGACCCACCATACAAAATATTAGCTAAATCGGCCTGATGATTCTGGAGAAGAAGTCATTCTAATAATTACTAGGGAGAATAGAGTTATGTCCCTGATTCTGCCCCTATTTGACCCAGTGACCCCATTTGAACAAATCTGACCCACAGTCACTCAAGGACCTTCCATACCAAATATAAGCTAAATAGGCCTGATGGTTCTTGAAAAGAAGTTGTTTTAAGAATTACTATGGCGGGAAAGAGTTATGGCCCTAGCTTCGCAACTATTTGACTCAGTGACCTTATTTTAACAAATCTGAGTCTGAGTCAAGAAGGGAACATCCACACCAAATATGAACTCATTTGGCCTTATGATACTGGAGAAGAAGATGATTGTTGACGGACGGACAGACGGACAGACGGACGGACGGACGAGGAGTGATGACTATAGCTCCACCGGAGACTTCGTCTCAGGTGAGCTAAAAAGTGTCATACATATGCTGTGGCCTTGGTGGTATTGTATACTTGTGGTGCGTAACATGCTGAAATCGTTTTTTGGCAATTATCTTAAAAACCATTGACTTTTGGATATGAAAATGTATTACTGACCACCCATAATGTGGATTTTCAGGGTCAAGAGCTCCTTGAAGGTCAATCCCATCCGATAATGGTACAGAAATTATACCTATATGTGGCACCGATGGATATAGATCAATAAAATTCTAATTGGGGGCTCAGCTTTGAGATAAAAGTGCTGAACCCCAAAATTGGGGTTCAGGCCCTTAAAAATGGATTTGTTTTGGTTTTTGGCAATTATCTTAAACACCCTTGACTTTTGGATATGAAAATGTATTACTGACTCCCCATAATGTGGCCATTCCGCACATTTTGAGTGGTCACACGACCCCCTATGTCCAATGGTTCTGGAGATATAGTCACGGCGGGTGGTAGTACTTCGCGCAAAAAGGGGCGTGGCCATTTGACCCATTTCGCCCTCAATGGGAAATGTGTCACCAACCAAATATTGTTCGTGTACCTTCAATTAGTGGATTCATGAAGAGTTTTGCTCTGGACATACAAGTGCATATAAAAGCACCATGAGCTACTAGAGTAAGGACTAAATTCTAAATGTTTTTTTTAATTTAAATGTTTTTTTTTTTGGTTAAATTGAGCAAGCAGTTACATGTATATCTAAAAAAAATAAATCTAATTTTTTTTAAAGATATTGACACTGGCTCTGCCCATGTTTGCCTCAGTGGCCCAATTTTAACAAATATGAACCCCAGTACAAAAGGGACCCTCCATACCAAATGTAAGCTTAATAGGCCCAATGGTTCTTGAGAAGAAGCTGTTTTAAGAATTACTATGGAGGGAAAGAGTTATGGCCCTGGCTTCGCAACTATTTGACTTGGTGATCTCATTTTAACAAATCTGAATGAGTCACCAAGGGAACATCCACACCACTTATGAACCCATTCGGTCTTATGGGTCTGGAGAAGATGTTTAAACAAGTTTTGATGAACGGATGGATGATGGACGAGGAGTGATGAGTATACCCGGTAGCTCCACCAGAGACTTTGCCTCAAGTGAGCTTAAAACTATAATCAGTACCAAACTCAACAACTCAAATAGTTGATCTTATTGAGGGGGTTAAAGTTTTTGGAGTGAGTGGCCGATTCTTAAACTTATCAAGCTGTCTCTATTAGAAACAGTCTCAATCAACAAAAGGTGGTACACACAGACTACAGAACCATTCATAGGGTAGATTCACAGAAAGGAAGTGTTAAAACTGTATAAATGACCTATTTATACAGACCCACCATTTGAACAAATTCCTATACCAACAATGAGTCGAGGCTGAAGGTTCCTGGGAATACATTTGACTTTCAAAATTAATTACTGAAACAAAACTCTCTCTGGTCTGGCTGGAGAGAGCTATGTGCTTGTTGATACAAAACTGTCAGATGTGACATGTGGATAATTATAAACGGAGCAGACTGGCCTTACTGACTTGAATCATTTTCATTGTAAGAGATATCATTCTAGCATATGCACAGGGTGTATTGAATTGTGAGATAATTTTTTTAAAGTGTTTGACAACAGGGATGCTAGAAGCACCAATGGGAAAGGGTGATGGGCTTTTTTTTTAGTTATGTCCCTGGCTGCACCCACATTTGAACAAATCTGAACCCCAGTTTGAGGACCTTTCATACCAAATATGAACCCATTCGGCCAGATGCTACTTAGGAAGACGTCGTTTTAAGAATTACTATGGAGGGAAAGAGTTATGGTCCTGGCTTCGCAACTAATTGACCCAGTGACCTCATTTGAACAAATCTGAATACCAGTCACCTAGGGAACATCCACACCTATTATGAACCCATTCGGACCTATGGATCTGGAGAAGATGTTCAAAGAATTGTTGACAGACGAGGAGTGATGACTATAGCTCCACCGGAGACTTCGTCTCAGGTGAGCTAAAAAGGGATCATCTGAAGTTTTATAAATTTACATTTTCTGGACCAGTATCCTTGTGTGACTTTTCCATACCCTATCAAAATTTAATCACCATGTTGTAAAATTTTGAGAAATTAGTAAAAAATTCCATTTCCCCCCAAATTTTCATCTTAGAACATGTTCGGACAAGGTTGTTTATAATTCCCTTTCATCAATCTCTACACTGTTTAATTTTATGCCCATAAAGCCTTCTTGCATACAGCATTCTAATTGTAAACTATGCAATTCATTTTTCTGAGAAAATTCTATTTTAGAAGGTGTGAGGACAAATTGCGGTTGTAAGATGGATAACTCGAAAATCAAGTGGTTACTATTAACAATAATAACCACTTGATTTTAGAGTTATCCATCTTACAACTGCAATTTGTCCCTTTTGAGCACAAAGTCCTGGAAAAGATCTGGACAAACAAACAATAGAAACAGCAAATTTCAAACATCAATATCTAATCACTCTGAGCTTTGATGTGTGGGTTCCTCGACTCAAATCAAATATTTTTTACCCCCGCAGCCAAATAGTAATTTAGGAGCATCTGATCGGATTGATAACCTTTAAGGTAATAAGAGCAGATGGCAGACATAAACAAATTATATAAGAGCAGAATTATTCATATTTCATAGGTTGAAAATGTTCAAATAATAAGTTAAAAAAAACAGTCATTTGTTGAACTTATTATCTGAAAATGTCCTAAGGGAACTACTCATCAAAGAGTATTTAGTATAGAAACGGTTAGCACAGTCAGGACAGATCTGCAAAACCCGCAATTGAGTGGTTCAGAAGGAATAAAACAACTAACAACTTTTTATATATTCACACATTTCTTTATACAGATGCACATATACAACAGTAAATAAACCATCTTAACAAAACCATGATTCAGAAATCTTCAGTTTGATAACATAATATTCAAACATTGTTCATGATCATGATGATATCTGGCATGAGACTACCTGCTTCTGAAATATGAACATTTTACCCAAATGTACAGATTAGCAAATTGAAATAAGACTTGTACATAAACTACAAAATAAATTAATTAAACATTGGATGTTGATAAAAAGCACTTTCAAACTTGAATTGTACATACATGTGCCATTAGGGTTACATTGTTTCGTTTTAATTCGGATTCCAAAGCTTGCACAGGGTTCAAGCATGTGAGATCTAATGAAATTCAGGGCCATTCAAGTAAATTTTGTGACAATGTCCAAAGACCTCTATTCTCAAATTCCAGTGGGTTGGTAATTGAGAACAGGTCACCTTTGTTCAGTCTGGTGATCCTGTTCAATAGAACTTAAAAGGTGTTTGTTGTTTTATTGTCTGGTGCCCCTGCTGTGGGAACAATGTTGATTTTATGACCCCAGATTAATCATGGGTGTTAATTGCCACATTGATGTTGCAGTCGGATATCAGGGATGTGTTGATAGCCTGTCTACTGGTCAAATAGAAGAAATAAAGAGATTAATTTTTGTGATTTTCTAAAGCAGCTGAATCCGGGAGATTGTCATGCCTGTCCGGGAGTGCGGGAGATCGTGCTCAAAACCGGGAGTCTGCCGCACAATCCGGGAGAGTTAACAGGTCTGATTCCAAGTCCATTTCTCCACAAATTTCAAGTTTGTTTGTCAAATACGTGTTCACTCAGTGTTGTCTATCTTTAAAATTAAGGCTAGTGAAGGCCCCTTTTGAAAAATTTATTTTCAACTCTGCTTGGTCAGTTACATTCCGAATAGAGTTGAATCGGGCCATGTGATAATCGCCTGTCATATAAAAAGTTACAATTTTATCAAAATCTGTACCTAGTTATTGTGTGTCCAAAAAATTAAGAGAACAATTAAAGGCACAAAACACAATTTATAGACATTTTGTCATTCTGCTAATCAGTGAAGGTCAGGAATTTACATGGGAGATCCCCTAATTTTTGTAAACAAATACATGTGGTAATTTATAAATGCAATGTTCGCGGTTATAATACTCTTCAGGGACTGATTAGAGGATATTGTTATGTATAGCAGTTCTCTCCTTCTATATATATATATATATATATATATATATATATATATTGTGCATACTATTTGAACATGCATATAATCTGTTATTTATAATTTATCAATAGGGTTCATACACAACCAAGCCTGCAAATAGTGTGTCATTTGCAGAATGAGGTCCCCAGATGGTGAATTTAGTGACGCTACACCACACAGTGGT
Source organism: Siphonodentalium dalli (assembly GCA_032622095.1). Lineage (NCBI taxonomy): Eukaryota > Metazoa > Mollusca > Scaphopoda > Gadilida > Siphonodentaliidae > Siphonodentalium > Siphonodentalium dalli. The sequence goes on along the minus strand of CP136063.1, from coordinate 191,522,795 downwards.
CTAGCATCACCAAATTCACCCTCTGGGACCCTCATTCTGCTTAGGCCTCAACCGCTAGGATCAGATTGAATTTCCCCATTTGAAGTTGGTGATGTTCACCCATTATAGTCACCTTGAGTATGCGTTTTATCTTCTACAGATGATTAGGATATATATATAAACTTCCCAGAAGGGAAAAAGTAACCAAAACAATGTTCATTTGAGACTATAGATACTCCCAGAAGATGAGGCCTAAGCAGAATGTGGTCCCTTGAGGGTGAATTTGGTGATGCTAGCCTGCTATGCTGCTGTGGACACACAGAAGGGAAAAAGTAACAAAAACAATGTTCATTTGAGACTATAGATACTCCCAGAAGATGAGGCCTAAGCAGAATGTGGTCCCTTGAGGGTGAATTTGGTGATGCTAGCCTGCTATGGTGTGGACACAGCATAGGTGGCACCAACGCATCTAGCACTTTCTAGGCCTTGAATGATCATTTGCTGGATTCATGGCTCTGCAGGAACATTGTGCAGACACATAGTTTATGAATCATTAGCAATAGTAGTTACAATTGATGATAGTATGAGAAGCATACAGGTTATTCTTCTACATGCAGTAAACAGGCATGCCATGCATGCAAGAATCACCTAAAATTGTTTTGTTATTCATGGTGGCAACAGGAAGACGACCTGGATAGGTCATGTTGCCTCCACATGACATATCATTTATTTTTTTCTTATTATGTTTATATTTTATATACTATGTTATGTCATGAAATAAAGTATTCTGATTCTGCCTCCTTCAATAAAACTTTAATACATTCAAAAGTTCTTAAATTTACAAGAAAATTTATATCAAGCAAATGCTACTAGTAATAATGCTAAAAGTCTTTCCACGCAGAATGCATTGTGAGTTACATATAATTAAATTGCTGTTTTAATTTGATGAAATGACAAGAATCATGGCTCATATATGACTTAACCATTTCATAAGAAATCATGTTGATGTCAACAAGAAGCTCGGAGGAACCTCGGATAAAATGTTAATATACATCAGAATGTTTCTTATGAACAATGTGTCCACAGTTCTTGTGTTCTTCCGGGTTTCTTGTGGACATGATCAGAGTTTCTTTGTGTGATATTTGCATTGCACAGTTTGCAAAGACCTTCATATAGAATGTGCACATCTAGTATAGTATTATTGTATTCACTATAATTAATAAATTCAAGCTGTGTTTAGACGAATTGATGCACCAGAGGCCAACATAGTTTATCAGTATATGATAAATACAGAGAACATGTCATGCAGTACTTTTCTATGAGAAATAAATGTTATATGGACATGTTCCACAAATTACAACCAATAATGGACCTTTCCACACCTATCAAATAATTATTAGCAGATATTTTCTACCAATCAGCGACTGAGCCGGTCGCATGCTGCATTGGGAATTCTTTGTTCACCCTAATTTTAATATCCGCGCATACTTTTTTCAGTGTTAAATTGCCTATTTTCAAACAACTTGTTTGTTGTCAAATCATAATGTACTGAAATTTCAGTTCAATGATGTTGGATTTTAATCAATGATTATAAGACAGTTTTTCATTTTACATGACAGTTGTTAAACATACATTTCACAATTGAAGGCTTATCACAAATTTTGATGTTTAGCTTTTGAGAATATGAAACTAAAGGAGACCAGTAATCTGTTAATTAATCCTTTCTATATAAAATGGATTCTCCCAGCCAATAATTACTAAAGCATATATTGGAATAATCGAATACCGGTAGTCATTTGTAGAAGTGGAACAGACTAGAGACTTATCCCTAAAATGTGCCCCTTCTCGCTATTTTTGTCCAAGGAAAAAGTGACCTCTCTCATATACAACTATGTATATGTTTGAACAGCATATTTCAAATATATTTACAAATTATAATGGTCTTTTTATGCACGATAATGATTTTATAAATGGGCTTTTGTGTTTGATAATACTTATTTGATCATAGAAGGGTGATGTACATGTATGGCATAAATTGAACTTCAGCCAGTATTACATCCGTATTTGGAACCTCCAAGCTGGTCCCTGAGTGTATTTTATTTCAAACTTATAACTTTAACCCTTTACCCAACAGAAGGGCCCTGTGCCAATGCATTCTCTTATATATGCGAGTCGACCATAGGTCGCCTCGCATATATAAGAGAATGCATTGGCTTAACACATTAAAAATTATAAAATTGTTAAAGAATGTAAGAAAAAATGGTAAAAAAAGATTTTTTTTAGGCCAATGCATTCTCTTATATATGCGAGGCGACCTATGGTCGACTCGCATATATAAGAGAATGCATTGGCACAGGGCATAACTGTAACTATCACAATGTGGTCAAGGAGCTGGTTCCAATGATATCCATATTTGTATGGTTCTATTGAGACAGACCGAAGATATTTTAGGCTGTTGAAGCTTTATTTGGCCGGTTTTGGCCGGTTTGTTGGGTAAAGGGTTAATTGAGCATGTTTCAAAACCTCTCATTTAACATTACTTCAAATTAAATTCCATGAAAACTGCGGAAATTAAAAAATCTTGTCTGACCATCAAATGTGTAAACAATTGTATAAGCAAATTTTTATATATAGAATATAAACAAGAGACTGAGAACTGTGAATATCAATTGAAAAGAATACATGGATAATGAGTAACTGAACATGTAGCCACTGCTTTACAATAATAGATGCAAGGAAATAACAAGAAGTCTGAATTTGGCGACTATGATAACTGATGATAATGATAAATATACTACCAAATGTATTATACAGTTTCAGATAACCAATCAATACTCAATAGGCTCCATACTGGATGCTAACAGTCACAGGTTCCAACCAAGGGCTGGTGAAAGAAAGATGATTTTGATTCTGTTACTAGTGGGGTTTATGCTATCGGCGGCCAAATTTTGCCAAAGTGTCTGAAAAATGTCAAACAAATTCAGAAGGCCATAATAATTTTCCATCAAGCATAAACCGTGGTGACTAGTAAGATCTTATAATCTAAGTTGACAGTATTGGCCAGGAAATATCCACATTATTCCCACAGGTTAGATCTAATGACAATGGAATTCAATTCTGACTCTCCATTCAAGGCCATTTTACAACAAGTTTTCAAGGCTGTCTCTTCTGGAAATCAAGGTCATACAAGACATTTTCTTAGCAATTTAGAAGATTGTCAATTATGTGTTCAGAAAGAGGTTTATTTTTGTTTGCTAAAAAAAAACAAGGCATTTCAAGCACTTTCCAGGCCTTGGTTATTTATCATATTCAATGCTAATATTCAGTCTTTCAAAGCCCTGAGATAACCCTGGTTCACCTTTTCTATACTAAATGGATTCTCCCACCATGATGGACTTGGCACTGAAAGGGTTAAATAAGATTGATTGGGAGGGATGTACAGGTAATATAAGCAGACGACATAAAAAAAAGTGCAGAAGGAGACCTATTTATTGAGGGAGGGGGGAGAAGATCACTCCATCTTTTTGACCATCCCAGGCTCTTTGTACCCAACTACTCTATATTTATTGAGGGAAATGTTCAGATAATAAGTTCAACAAAATACCATATAACAACATATGGCCATTTGTTGAACTTATTATCTGAACATTTCCTATGGGATAACTACTCATCAATGAGTGTTTAGTATAGAAAGTGTTAATAAAGGAGTAAACGATAATCAACAGGAATACCTGGTGATGATGACAAATATTTGAACGACTTTTAAGTTCTAAACACTGAAAACACTAACTTTTTCTGATATATTATTCAGATCTGTTGGAAATTCTAAATTGTCCAAAATTGGTGTTTTCAAATGGAATTAAAACTATGTGTGCCAAATATTGTAAAGATTGCAAATAGCAAGTGCGTATCAAAAATATATACCTAGGTTCACAGGCAATTATATATTGCTAATTTGGAAGGCTTTTTACTTTTATTTTTTCCAAAACAATCTAGAAAATTATGGACTCATATGGAAATTGTTCAAAGCAATCTATTGAATCTTTTTGCCAGTTCCTTCTAGCTATTATATATTCAACAAAACCTCTCTAAATTCATAATTGTGGATAATTTTTTTATTAAACTTTGAACCCTTGGAAAATTCCTGGGAGAATTTGCAAATAAAAATGTTTGATGAGACGTTTGTGAACAGTTTGTTTTTATTTATTAGGCCTAAATTTGAAAGGTTATCTGAAACTAAGTATTATGCAATTAATAAACCACATAAAGAAGAAAAATGGTCCACTGGAAGTGTTATTCAGCTTGTAGACATGCTCCCCATGGCTGGTGCAATAGATTAAGCATGACAGTGCTTGCGAAGCTAGCATGAGTCAGTTAAAATGACCCTGAAATAGCACCAGAAAGGAACGTGTACAGTTCATAGAACATCATCATATACAGAAAGCTTTTGATTTAAAGGCACATATAATTTTTGCATGTTGAAATTTTTAAGGTATAAGAAATTATCGTTAGTCAGTCATTTAGTTCCCTAACAAGTAAAATTCATTTTGCTGTTGCTTATTGGCTGAGCGCACATATGGTTGCCCCATGTGAACAGGAGTGGGTGCAGGTAAAATCAAATTAGTTTTACGCACCTTGACTCATGGTTTAAGCAGAGGGCTGCTTGCTGAAAGAAAAACTAGATTATAATGCAGTGCTTCCTGGAGACACTTTCCTTCCTTGGAACAATAAAGTAAATAATTTGAAATAAAAATATGGTAGAGGCGCTCTTTAGCATAATGAAATAATGTCATAAAGGTACTTAGTCAACCAAATTGAATTGAAATAGGTCTTGTGATGGGCATCAGAATGATGACGTAATTCACAGGAGACCAGAACCATTTAATAGTCTTTCTTACTATGAACTTCAATATCGATATTAACTATTGGTCCAATTATATAGCAATGCCCTATAAAGAGTATCATACTTTGGTGACTTGCATTTGGTGATGTAATTTAAAAATTACTTTTCTAAATGGATTCTCCCATTCAGATATAACAGTATAAGCTGTACATATGGATATATACAGGAATTAAAAGCAGAAGACAGATTAATGAGATTATACAAGTGTTGAAGGATTCCTAATAATTAGCGGGAAATGTTCATTTGTTGAACTTATTATCTGAACATTTCCTAAGGGAAGTACTCATCAATGGGTATTTAGAAAAGAAAGAGTCATCTATATTAAATTGCTGATATTACTGATCATTATATGTGCCTTTAACAAAGTGTTCACATATTAACAAAGTTAGGAAAAAGTTTCCACAAGCTGAAATTTTGTTAGTGTAATTTCTTGAATTTGTGGATGGAAAAGACATAACATTAGGTTAGCATACTCAATAGTTGATATCTTGAGATGAATGTGCATGCCCTATAGCATTAAAAAAATTATCAAGTGGCATTCACTAATAAACCAACATTCACATCAACAACAATAAAATTATTGCTCTATCTGACTTTCATAAGATATTCACTGAAATTCTACTCTGTTTTGCTACGAAACGGTCAATTTCGAAAAAATATTTGCCCACAATGCAAACTGATACTAAGCTTGATCTCGTAACACAACAGGAGATATAAGTTCAATATTTATTGCTACAAAGAGCAGTCCTTTGATTTTGAATAAATGTAAGTGCAGAGTAAATTGTGTGTCTGATTGTGTCTCTCTAAGAGCTCTTTCCATCAATGTATCACATTATTATAATCAATAAATTTGAAATATGATCAAGGAAATATGGGTTGATACAAAAATCGGACTTGGCACTGAAAGGGTTAATAAATTCTTTTGGTTTACTAATTTTATCCATGTGACGATGCAGGCAATGGCAATTGGAATGACAACCAGCTAGTTGTTAACCCTTCATCGACTGGAGCTTCCTGAAATTTTGCGAAAACCCTGCGCCAATGCATTCTCTTATATATGCGAGTCTCCTAGTCCTATTGGGAGCCTCGTATATATAAGGGAATACATTGGCCTAACAATGTTTACTTTGATCTTACCAGATTTTTTGGCTTTGGCAATGCGCTAGCTACGGCATCCACTGACATGGGGCCAGTTTGCTTCAGAAAATGGCTTCGGCTGATTGCCTTAGCCACCAATTATGCATATATTTGCATATATAAGAGTATGCACTGATACAGGATCTTTAATGCTGCACAAGCTGAGTTCCCGTCATGAAAGGGTAATTAATAGAAGTACCAAACACAGCAATGAGCAAAGAAATTACAACAAACGATACAGCCATTTTTCGCATCACGCTCCACTTCGCATTATGTAGTGAATGTAATGACTGCAGTTGTCGCAATATCATAGACTGTTTTGACATTGTGTCTTTCAGTTGAGACAAAGTGCAATAAGTTTGATTGACAGGCTCAAATAAACATATTGGTATACTATATAACCTTTGATACTGTAATGAATCGGTCAGTCGTCGTTAACCCTGACAATCCAATGCTGTGTTTTCTTGGTAAAGTATTGTGTCAACTCAACCATGATCGTGAGGCCTTTGCCTTTTTGTTCCCTACATTACAATTCCAGGCACGCAAACACTATTGTGCGTCTCAAAATCAAAGGATTGCATACAGGAAGAATATTTAACCCTTTCAGTGCCAAGTCCGATTTTTTTTATCAACCCATATTTCCTTGATCATTTTTCAAATTTATTGATTATAATGTGATACATTGATGGAAAGAACTCTAAGAGCTCTTTCCATCTTTGTATCACATTATTATAATCAATAAATTTGAAAAATGATCAAGGAAATATGGGTTGATACAAAAACCGGACTTGGCACTGAAAGGGTTAAGCATTGATTTTTAGCATAGATCACATGGAGAAAGGGAGAATAAAGTTAAGAATATTTTTTGTAATGATAAGCCAAGTATGAGCAATTGGTGCGATTTCAAGCCATCAGACAATTTGGCACAGATTTAGCAGATTCTTGTTGATGTTTCACAGTAATAGTTTGAAATACATCTGCAAATGGCATCAGAAATGAATTTTTAGTCACCGTTTGAATGAAAATATAAAATAAAATCAAAAGTCAAAACGAAATATTTCTGATTGAAATATAATAACTAACAAGAAACTGAAACATCAGTAAATAACTGCTTATTGAATGACAGATGAGGTATTCAAAACAGCTATCGCTGGGCAATGTTGTACATAATTTACTTGATCATATCTGTCAGAGTAATTCTAATACTTTAATTTCCATATAAACAACACATGGACAACAGATATTAGGATCACTAACCATTTAGCAGTTTGTCATTATTTCAAATTGAAATAATACTTGAAAACATTAAATGACTTAATCACACTTAACAAGACTGAGAATAAATAGTAATTCAATTAAAAAATTTGGAAAAAAAGTTTGTTTTTTTTACAAATTAACATGATAATATACTGAATCATTCTTGATGGACCAATACCAATGAAACAAGTGAATTCCAGACAGACATCTTATCAAACATCAGAATAATATTGGATAAATAATACATGATGCATTACGTGCAAAGCATGAGGCATATTTCAACAAAAACAAATAAGTTATTTTTCAACAAGGTATATAATGGAAATGTTTTATGTGGAGTTGTGAAGGATGTTTCTTGATCAGATACCCTCTCATTAAGGTGGCGATGAGGTGACTGGTTTTACCACTCTCACAGAAAGCTCAGTATCTCACATCTGGATACCTCAAAGGATTTGATAGTGCTGACTTCCAATTATAATAAATTGTATATAATATCTGAACTATAGATCTTGTTGGAACTCAAAAGGAGATAACCCACGAGCCAAAATTAGGTGACATGTTTTAGAGCAGAAAAATTATTTATATAATCAAAATTAAAAAGAAATGTAGTTGAGTCCTTATAAAAACCACAGCAACTTAAATGTAACATTGTTCTGTTAATACCCAAGTATTCTAATTGGTTTATTAGTCCATGTAGATTATCTTTGTAGGGAAAATCAGTTTTCTTTTTAAAACAAGGAAGTGACGTTTTGAAAAATTGCTCTAATTTCTCAAGAATATAAACCAAATTGTGTACTAGTTTAGTCTACAAGATTTGAAAGAAATCCAATAATTTAGTTTTTGAAAAATTAGATATGACTATCGTTTTTCCACTCCCTGCCTACCCAATAAACAGCCCCATAAAAATATTATCAGCGTCTCATAGAATAAAAAAATATTTTTGTAATATAGTTATCAGTTTCTATGAAGAAATGTATAATTCCTATTATAAATTGAGTTGTAAAATAACCAATACATTTACATATCAAATATTATTCATGGGATATATATAAGAATGGATGAAAGCACTGGCTTGATCAGTATTAGTGTTCATTGTTTCAATGTGCATTGACAAATAATCCTTTCTCATCGAAATGAAATGTCCATGTATCAATCGGATTGGTACATTGAGATGTTCCTCAACTCAAATCAAGCTTGAAAATATATCCCTATTTTAGCCAATGTTGTGGGTCTTGTTAGACGACCTACCCACCCCAATTTTTATAATACAGTAATGCCCTAAATAATCGACTCCTTAAATACAGCAGAATTATGGGTAATTTTTCAGGATTTAGTCGGTAATAAGGCTCATTTTCCGATGAATGGCAAAAAGCCATATTTCCGACTAAATCCTGAAAAATTACCCATAATTCTGCTGTGGTTAAGGAGTCGATTATTTAGAGCATTACTGTAGGTAGGGAATGAGCAAACAAAGACTTTATTAAAGTGGCCCAAATCACCTCTATGCCACCTTAAAATCAAGGGTAGCTCTGTTCACTCGCAGACCGACTGCCTTGGCTTAGCATTTACGTTCAGTATTTATTGCCGGTACCGTATTGCTGCTGAGTCATTCCTTTGGCAGCGCCAACAGCTGCATTCTGGGCAGCACTTTGAACGGCTTCATTTTTCATGACCCCTGTAGCAAACTCTTGTTGTGCTTTCTGGAAACTAGCCCCAGAGCTCCTGTAGATTCTATGCACCTAAAATGGAAGAAAATATGGATGTTAATATATTCAATATTATAAACGTATGCACTGAAAAATAGATGTCAACATATTCAAAATAAAGAATAATATATATACATAATGTAATAGTTGTAGTAAATTTCCACAAAAATACTGATAATTAATATGGAACAAATCGAGATTTACGAAAATGATTTCTGATGGATTTAACTTAATTATTAGTCATTATCTTTGAATATCTTTTATCTTGTTTTGTATTTAAAAAGTCATGTAAACAATCCAAGAAGTATCACCAATTTATTGTTTGAAAGAAAACAACTGAAATATGTTGAAAAGATACTGCTGAAGTCAAACAAAACATTGGATGTCATAAAATAACTGCAGAAATGCAGCACTAAATCTCTCAATACTATCTGTTATTCAATTTTATACCCAAAACAAGATTAAAACATGATACGAGAGAGAAATTTTAAAAGCATTATGTAAACCTCTAAATGATGGATTTACTCTATTGAAAGTCAATTAAGGATATTGTCTCTTTTCCAGGTCAACACTTCCAACAAAATCAATTAAATTTATTATGAAAACTTTTTCGACTCACAAATTTCCATTTCACGTTTGCATTTGTAATCCTGAAAAAAAAACCTGAGAAACATCTGCAGTTAATATTCACCAGCTTAGACTATAACATGGTACAAGTGGTTTGTTTATACCGATGCGAGACCAAACAACCTGACAAAATGTTAAAGACACACTGTCTGATTTAACACCTCTAAGTTACTATTTCTTCTGCTTCGGAAGCGTTAATTTGATTTGAGTCGGGGAACCCTCCCTTCAAAACTCAGAGCTATTAGATTTAAATTTTTTTAATTTATTTTTTTCTATACCTCAAAATGTTGGCAGCAAAAACATATGCAAGTTATATCATGCCGATCACATGTGAAAGAAGAAATTTGTTTAAATTTGTGATGACACGTGCTGGGGAATTCCAGTTCGAACAAGACATCACCATATATGGAATTAGAGATGTAGAAAAGAATAGATTTCAAAAATAGAAATCTAATTGCTCTGAGCTCTGAAGGGTGGGTTCCTTGATTCAAATAAAATATGTTTCACCCCAGTAGTCTGAATATGATTTTCAGATATTGTTCAATGCTTTGACCTTTTCCAATGTTTCACATCAAGTTTTGAATAAACTTTCATATTTTATTGTACAAATTGGTCTTTTATCGGTAATTTCACTGTAACAGTACTGTTTACATAACATTGTTTTAACAGTGAAATCTCATTATTAGAGAGTTATTAATACTGAAAATAAGAACAAAGTCCATATATTGTCCATGTATTGATAGTTGTTTTATAGATTTTTATGTTGATTCGCATGAATCCAATTCAAAGGCCTCGAGTCCCTTTAATTGTAAGAAAACTTGTTAACCCTTGCGGATTGTGTGGGAGACTCCCGGATTAGATCACGATCTCCCGCACTCATAGAGAGTAATGGTAATGTCCCATATTCTACTAGGCTGATTTAGAAAGTCATAAAAAGTTAAATTAAAGGTCATTTTGGACTGATAAGATACTTCTGCTAACTGGTGTGTTCAACACACATCTATAATTTCATTGATATTTTGAACAGTGTAAGGTAGAGAAACCCCCCATCTCGTAATAGCAACAATGAATCAAAGGGAAAAAGCAAAGCGGTCAAGATCAGAAAATCGCGAGATTTTCTGAAGGGTTTGTGGATATGTATGTGTTTCGCTGTGCAAATGCAGTTGGATGTTGAATAATGCAAAAAAATATAGAATATAATAGAGCTCATAAGATGTGACAAAAAACAAAAAATTTATGAAGTTTTATCAATTATTTTCGTAGCCTATAAACTTCTCCAAATTTCGAGACTGTTCTCTACTCTGTGATATAGTCTACACATAATGACTACTATGTGTGATGATTTATGTCCAATCTCATTATACAAGGGGTTGAAATTTACTCAAGGTTTGGAAATTTTTGTCAGATTAGTTATGCCTCAATGGTTGTTGGAATGCCGGATGTTAGTCTTGAAATAAGTATTATCCATGAGCAGTAAGTCAACAATCTGAAGAGTCGGTATATCTATTACTTATGTTAGGGTGTATAAAGAGATTTTAAGGCCAAATTTCAGATTGATCCACCATGTGTTTACGGATAGATAGAGGATATCTAATGTCTTATTTAGCGGATACCGAAAATTATCTCATTAGTGACAGACAAATGTCTATTTAACAAAATAATAAACATTTGTCGTGGTCACGAATCAGATAAAAAAATTTTATCGACAAGAAAACACTAGATTTTCTTTTTATTTTACGTGTTCTGTGCATATATACCCATTATAACCTGGTTATATTCAAATCTTATACTTCATTATAAAATTATACTAATGCTACTATATATGGTTAACATTAATTTTTTTTACAATTCGATGATAGTTATTCAAGAAATTCAGTTGGGTCATCTATATATATAGACGTCCATAATGTCAACACTACAATGAAAGTGTAATTTTCTGTATCTTCACTGCTAGTGGTGGATAACGATTATTATCTGTTAGCTATATCTTGTATAATCTATTGTTGAGCGTATAATAAATAGCTATACACATTGAATGTGACACAATAATGTCACTGCAACATTAGACAGTCAATATCGAGCTGATGTCCCTTTTCACGTCACATTAGATCTGGTAATTTCAATCAGTTTGAAGTGGTGCAGTGGATAGAGGGCAAATAAACAGTAAAATCAGTCAGAGACAGATATTCATTCCTATTTTGAGATATAATTTAGCATGAGATACTCTGTTTAATAACAATTTGACAATAAATATAACCTTTTCTATACTATTAAAATACTCATTGATGAGTAGTTATTCCTTTGGAAATGTTCAGATTATAAGTTCAACAAACGACCTATATGGTTTGTTGTTGAACTTATTATCTATACATTTCCCTCCAATAAATAGGACTCCTTCGGCATTTATATTATCTGTTGCCTGCCTATTGTTTCTGAACGCCCCTCCAGATGAATAATATACCGTTCCAATGTATACATGTATAACTGAATGGGAGAATCCATTCAGTATGGAAAGGGTTAAAGAGGCACAAGATCTTCAAGCCTCATATTAGAAAAGAGACAGATTTTAAATGAACTTATAGCTGCAATGTTTAACCCTTTCATGACGCGAGCTGTGCTGGTGCAGCATTAAAGACCCTGAACCGGTGCATTCTTTTACATATGTGAGTCTCCCATAGGGAGCCTCGCATATATAAGAGAATGTACTGGCTTACAAGGTCAAGGTAAATACTGTTAGGCCAATGTATTTTCTTATATATGCGAGGCTCCCTATGGGAGACTGGCATATATAAGAGAATGCATTGGCACAGGGTTTTCAAAACATTTCAGGAAGCTCCAGTCATCAAAGGGTTAAGCAATATCAAATTTAAGATTTGAATATTTATAAAGAAATATATCACCAGAAGCAAAGTAAATTTCTTTGATAACCATTAACCAGTAGAAACTACAGCAGTTTGTGAAAATCTCTCAACTGTTTTGACTGATTACACTGTAAATTCCACACGAGTCAGGCTTGAGCTTTAGTAGATATGTCCCCCCGTCTTCAACAAACTTCACCCTTTTCCCATGCTAGAGAGAAGATAAGTTGGTCTACCAGAAGCCAAATAACCCACTACATGCAGGTATCATTAGGTATGAATACATTAATCAGTGTTCATATACTTTGATTAAAAATCAAATTCAAGCACATTTCCAGGCCTTTTCATTGACTGCAAAAGTATTCTCTGGGACCTAACTCAACAAATCTACAGTAAAGAATAACCCTATTATACCGGGTATTATACCGGGTATGAAATTCTCAAAGATATACTTTTTCAAGTTGTTGAAATATTTTGACTTTCACTAAATTCATCCTGCAGATGTTAGGAATTTTCAACATAAGATTATACGACAGTGTTGTCATTAACACAACAAATATGATATAACTCTTGACAAGAACATATTTAAATAACTTGTTAAGTCTTCGTTAACAAATTGTGGTGTATAAAAACTGTGTGAAAATAAATTTTGTATGTTGTTGATGTAATTGGAGATCTGGAACCCTGTATAAATTTTTAAAGATGGATTATCTCTTTAAATGACACATTTTAAATAGTTTCCTGTGTATGAAGTAATATATTTGAGTTGGAAATCCCTGCCCGGAAACGATTCTATCAATTAATAGAGATCATTAGGGTGTTCCCAAAGCTATGCTCCAAACATCATATGTCCCAGATTGATTGTTTGTATTGATTTATTACATAGTTATAAGCGATAATGAGTCTAATTAATGTTTATTTGTGACAGAATTACACAATCAAATTTCTGGTCTCTGTTAACAGTAAACACTATTGTTCGTTAGCTAAACAACCACATGTTTGTTTAGACCAGAAATATCAATATTAATCGATAGAAGCATTTCCGGACAGGGGTCTTCGAGTCATATCTAATATTTTATACCCCAGTAACTATATAGCACATGTTTACAAAGAGATAGACCATGTTTTAATTATATTATATGAGGATTTATAAACAGGTACTTTAAGAATTTACGACCCTGTAATGTTACACTCTTCACTTCACCCTGATGATTCTGGACAAAGGTTACATTTATTTAATTTACACTCAGGCCTGACTAGTGTGTCTGTGTAAAACACGTTTGAGATCATACCCGCACTAGTGTTATTATCATGCAGATGGCACAAACTACAAATAACTGCCCCACAATCATCATCAATATTCCACATGCAAGATTACTGTGAAGCATGCTGCCTCCATTCATCCATCCGCTAAACACCATCAAATCAAAAGAAATAAGCAAACTAAATCATTCAATAAAATTGATAAACATAATAAATAACAAAACTAAGGCATTAATGGCAATAGTTTAAAGAGCCATACAATCTTCAAAATGAAATTATAACCTATATTTTCCCGCTTTTATTGTGTTCTAGAAGGCTGATAAATATATATTATTCTCATATCCATACCTCTGTTATTCCGAAAAGGCGAAACAAATTGGTATAAACTTATCAACAGGTTTCAACTTCACAAACATTATTCAGACGAAACACTCATTATTTTCACCATATCAGGAAAAATAACAACGAAAGCTCTTATTATTACAAGTTAACACTTGTGTAATGCACAAAGTGGAAGCATATGAAATGTCTGTTCAAAAATGGAAAGAAATGTCATTATTTTCAATTGTCATCATCCCCACCAGCATTTTCGCTTTTTTTAAATTATTGCACGGTGTTAATCCTGCCCACACGATTCAACACCAGACATTATATATAAGTAGTATTTGAAGAAGAATTGAGCATTTATTTCAGCCAAAAGTTACACCTTTAGACTGCTTCAGACACAGAATTCTGACAATAGAAATGATCTTGAGGCACAAATAAATGCTCAATTCTACTTTGAAATGTTTGATGTTGAATTGTGTTGGTTAACATGTGTTAGCATGGTTAACACAATGTCTTGACAACAATGAAGCGAAAACTCTTGTTGTGACATGGATAAAAGAAAATAATGACATTTCTTCCAATGTTCAAATAGAAATATTATAGGTGAGGTTTTCTCATAACACAGTAATGCTCTAAATATTCGACTCCTTAACCACAGCAGAATTATGGGTAATTTTTCAGGATTATTTAGGGCATTACTGCAATAGAAACTTTCTCATAACATGGGACCTAAGCTCCATTTGTATTAGCCCCCCCTCCCATAACTTTGTTATGCAGGGGTATAACAGGGTATAATGAGAAATTTTGTAAGTGAATGGAATAATCCATTCAATAATGAAAAGGTGAATCTGAGGTTTGAAGATTATATGTTGCTTTAAACTAGGCTGATGCCTGGTGAATTAGTGTTCAGATGAATCCGTTGAGGACGTTGCGTGAGTTGCGTTGAAATTGGTTTGGACAATAACACTAAGGTGTTCAGGAGGCTGTGATGCATCTGTTATGTTGTATACACGCAACATAGAGATTCTATTTTCAAGGCAATGTAATGCATACCTTTATATGGCATCCGTAATGACAATTCTTGTTTTCAATC
Source organism: Siphonodentalium dalli (assembly GCA_032622095.1). Lineage (NCBI taxonomy): Eukaryota > Metazoa > Mollusca > Scaphopoda > Gadilida > Siphonodentaliidae > Siphonodentalium > Siphonodentalium dalli. The sequence continues at coordinate 191,507,645 of CP136063.1, read as the reverse complement.
GATAAAAGATGGCGGGTGTCTTTGAAGCGAAGGAAAATCAACTTGTATTTATGCCGATAAAGTGTTAGTTATAGGGATTTGACATTATCGTAGAATGAATTTATTACAGATAGATTGATTTTAAATAATGCATTTATTCCAATATCGAACTTATTAGCTGCAATTATTAATTGGAAGGTCTGCTTTATGATTCAACGATTGCGGCCGTGTGAACAAATTAATGTAGTCAACGGATCATTTCAATGCAATGTACAGTCTAACACAAGGGATTCATCTCAACGGTACGTTAGTGTATCTATGAGATCATACCCTCAATAGCGACATAATCTGACCGACAGCACATAACAAAAATAAAAATCCTATAAAGAGCATTAGTCCTCCTGCACCTGGAGATTGCTTAACCAGCGTAAATCCATTGATCCATCCGCTAAACACCATCCAAAGAAACAAGCAACATAAATTATATAATATAAGTAACAGCTGTAATCAATACTGGTTAAAGATAGTGTATCTCTTCTTGCAAATTTAAGATTCCGGGGTATAAAATAATATATATGATATCAACATCAGAAACAGTTTGGTGTTATAAATATCAAGCGCTAAAAGAAATAAAAAAATTTATCAAATAGTTACAAAATAAAAAAAAACAATGGGAAGCATATATACACAGAACGACATAAGTGTATTAATGGGTTTGTTGATACGGCAAAATTGCAAGCGCAGAAGAATAGAATGATAGCACAGCCTCGAGTTCTATCAATCCGCAATTGGCACAAGGGCTGTATCAACAAACTCATTAACACATGTCGTTCTGTGTTCATTACATGCCACCCGTTCTGGAATCTGTGAATTAAAAAGCAAGAGTTGAGCATCAAAGATTTTTTTTGCCCATAGAAGTGAAACTTTCCAACCGAGAATCACTAAAAATGGATGAACTAAGGAACCATAACTCAGATCTAAGGACCATAACTCAGGTATATAAAAAAATCAGACAAACCAGGTTTTTAAACTCAATCAAGATATTGTTGTTAAAGATTCATATACCCAATACCGTAAGTCGTGTTTTGATAAAAACACATACAAGGTTTATTCAGGCACATTCATGACTTGTTTTGTCATGCGTGATGGTGCTTTTACATCATGTGACATCAACGGAATGCGTATGACCCATTGCAACACTGTAATTCTAGGAACAAGAGTGTAATATACATTTTTTTAAATCTTGAAGAGATGTCATTTCTTATTGAAGTGATGGGATTGTCTTAAGCAACAAGAGATACACCATATAATTATTGATACACCATATAATTGACGTCCATGACCACAATAATAACATAAATAAACCATTCAATTATCAGTGAGGGGGTGCATGTTAAACAAAACATTCATTTCTTGGCCTAAGCATACAATTGAACAACGTTCTTGCAAATGCACACACTCGGAATAAGGTTTCACCTTGTCTCTTTGAAAAGCAGACAAACATGGATGTAAGTCTCTAGATTTGTCAATTATATTTCATTTCTATGATGACATGGCATTCCCAAAATGACAAAATAATAAACCGTTTCCAAATATGGAGTGCATTCCAGGCGTAAATGTTTGTGAGAATCGCAGTATTTAGAAATAGTTGTAAATACAACAAGATGTGAAAGGATAATCAGTCATGAATATCGTTGACTGATAAAAACTTTGAAGATAAGGTCTCCTATATTGCGATGAGTATAATGAATTATGGATATATCGCCTGTATTCAGTTTCCCCAACAAACAGATGTGTTTGACAATGCGGCTGAATGCGTGGGAAAATTGTGAATATGTCATTGACCTCTGATCTGTGAAGTGATCTGTTATGTCATTAACCAATGAAATCGCGCGTATTCTAGGTCACTCTCCAATGAATTGAAGGGAATCCCATCAATACAGAAACTTATTTTAAATCACAAATCTAGAGACGTACAGTAATGCCATAAGTAATCGACCCCTTAACCACATAAGAATTATGGGTAACTTTTGAGGAATTAGTAGGAAAAATGGCTTGTTGCCATTCATCGGAAAGCTCTCAGTGAGAGCTTTCCGATGAATGGCAACAAGCCATATTTCCGACTAAATCCTCAAAAGTTACCCATAATTCTGCTGTGGTTAAGGGGTCGATTACTTAGAGCATTACTGTACATCCATTAGGATTTTCGTGGGTTTTTCAAAGAGACTGGGTTAAACCCATAAGCATGCAGCTATTTTATGCCTAGAAATCTCCTATATATTTTGAAGACCTCTGTTTGTTTGTCTGTATGTCTGTTTGTTTGTCTGTATGTCATTTATACAAATCTACGATCGGGACGAAACTTGGTACGTGTGTGTAGTTTGACCAGGCGGTCGACGTTGTCGTATTGGCGAGCCCGTGCGGCGCCCGCTTCGCGCATGCGCAGACGAGATCTCGGAAACGGGTGGAGCTATCGACTTGAAATTCGCTATGTGAATGTATCTTGCCCCGGATACGAATTTTATCAGATCTCGGAAACGGGTGGAGCTATCGACTTGAAATTTGGTATGTGAATGTATCTTGCCCCGGGTACAAATTTTATCGGGTCGCCGAGCCCGTGCGACGCCAGCTTCGCGCATGCGCAGAGCAGATCTCGGAAATGGGTGGAGCTATCGACTTGAAATTTGGTTTTTGAATAGCCCGGACAACGTCTGGCTCATCGGCTAGTCTCATATATATTTTGAAGACCTCTGTTTGTTTGTCTGTATGTATGTCTGTATGTCATTAATACAAATCTACGATTCTCGACCGATCAGGACGAAACTTGGTACGTGTGTGTAGTTTGACCAGGCGGTCGTCGTTGTCATATTGGCGAGCTCGTGCGGTGCCCGTTTTGCATGCGCAGACGAGATCTCGGAAACGGGTGGAGCTATCGACTTGAAATTTGCTATGTGAATGTATCTTGCCCCGGATACAAATTTTATCGGGTCGCCGAGCCCGTGCGACGCCAGCTTCGCGCATGCGCAGACGAGATCTCGGAAACGGGTGGAGCTATCGACTTGAAATTTGGTATGTGAATGTATCTTGCCCCGGATACAAATTTTATCGGGTCGCCGAGCCCGTGCAACGCCAGCTTCGCGCATGCGCAGACCAGATCTTGGAAACGGGTAGAGCTATCGACTTGAAATTTGGTTTTTGAATAGCCCGGACAACGTCGGGCTGGGTAGAGCTATCGACTTGAAATGTGGTTTTTGAATAGCCCGGACAACGTCGGGCTCATCGGCTAGTGTAATATATAATGATATTAAAATAAAATGGCCTTTAGACTGAGTTCATACTGGTTTATGAGACCGGGTCATGGTAATCATTTTTATCATTTCTCAAATTTTGAGATCCCAAAATTCAACAAGTTTGAGTCAATTCTTCTGCTACAGAGGGTCTGTCTCATAAATTTATAATGAACAATTCTGAACTAATGTGAAGGGTAGACAAGGTTAGTCTGAGGGCAAAAAAAATTATGTTAAATAAAATTGAATGTGTTGCTTAGAGCTTGATGCAAAAGAGTGGTTATAAGTGAACACTGAATAATATAATCATAAGCTGTCAATTCATGAAATACTGTAAACAATTGGCTGTCGCTTATTTTTAGCCATTAAGGTTATACGTTGATAGCATTAATTCGTCTTGGTCACAAATTTGGAAAGATGCCAGGATTGCCAGCCTTGTTCATTTAAATATAATGGAGTTTCACTGCAACTGGATTCACAGTTGTTGGTTCCAAAGACATAATTTTTGCTTGCAAAGAGGTCTATCTAATTGTATTGAAATATACTGGGGAAACTAGATGTATTTCACCATAGCCGTGATAAAAATTATAAGAAATGACTCTTGTTTAGATCACGCATATGAGATATAACCAACAAGTTTAAAAACAAATTTACGAAACAATGCTATGCATTAAAGAAATTGTCTTCAAACTTTTTGGGTGTAACTGCATAAACTTGACTGAAAGAAAGAGCTATTTCTGAAATAAAAAAAAAGCTTTCATTTGCATAATCAGAGTAGAAGATTGTTGAGATAGGCCAGTGAAACTAATCTGAAATTTCCAGCACATAATCCGAATCTTCTGCAGGCATGTTATAGTTATTAAAAAAAAGAATACTGCACAGCCTTTCAAGGATCAACCACACAATCTGCTACAGATGGAAATACCTGAGTAAATAACTCGATAGGAATTCTCATAATCATGTTAAGCAGGGTTTCCGCTACGGGTTTGGGAAAATGCTACCCCCTATAGCCGCTGGGGGGGGGGGGGAATCTCAGCCCATCAACCTTACTTCTAAAATCCAAGTTCTGAATATTTACTACTAGTACATTCATGACAACATGTAATAGCATGAAATATTCCTGATCATCCTTCAGCGGCTAATGTAACAAGTTTGACGTAACCAGGCCTGAATCAACCACCTGGCCTTTAGCGATGCCCACTTTGATATCTTTCAGAATAAGGCAATAATTGTTGATGTGTATAGCCCTAAAAAAATCATGCAAAATGGTTCACTAGTGATCAGCGTTCGCAAGCGATTTATCTTAGTTCATTAAGTGGCAGATACACTTGTGATGTTGACAATAATCTTTGGATCTTTTAGGAGAATATGTTGGAGGGGAAATTTGGGTGAGGGGAACTGGACCCGCTGCCCTTATAGCGGAAACCCTGGCTGACATATATGCGCCATAGCCTGTTTTCAGTATAACATTATTGTATGGGTTCAAATGTGACAGATTTGTTTTAGGCTAGAGCAGTATTTGTGATAGTTTTTTTACCATTATAATGAGCTGTAACTTACCTGACCATGTCATATAAGCTCAGAAGAAATAAATTAACTAACTTTTACATGCAACCTACACCTACACCCAAAGAAACTACACCAAAGCACCAATATATACAGGTATGCCAATCAGGAAAGAAAGAAGAGTGTTACAATAAATAACGAAAGGAAGTCAGACTAAATATTTACACCATAGACCAGTTACAGACTTAACAGAACGCTGTCACAGAAACGACCAACTGATACATTGATTTAAATTTATGTTCTAATAATTAAATTGGAAATTAAAACAAATATATTTCCGCTACGAATAACCTCCCTTTCATTGAATATCACTAAATTCCGGACCCCTGATGGTAATTAGTCTTATCTTGGAATTAAGACATTTGACATCTCACAAGGAGAAAATTCAAACAAAACTGTGCTTCATAATTTTGAGCTTCCAATAATGCTTGAGTCATGGATAATAATTGTACAAAACTTTAATTAAATTACAGGAGTGGAATATTTATATTGAATTATCATTTTTAACTTGCATTGGGTATTGAACAGAAAATCTAGAATGATTCTCCATCGTGGTCCATAGGATTTGCTGCCTGACAAACTGCCTTCACAATCCATAAAAGTGAAAAAGTCAACATTCAATTCTTCAATGAAATTGAAATTAATCCGAAGAAACTTTCACATTTAAAAAGAAACCCATAACAAATGTTTTACCTCAATATTTTTTCATACGGAAATTAAAAGTCCCTTTTTTTAGCAATCAAACAATGAAGACTCTTAATAAAATTAACAACATGATTTAAACTGAGTGCAATGAGAGGCTGTGTTATTGATATCATGCCATGTGAACACCGGACATTGCCATTCAATTTAATCATCATATCGAAATCAGTTTGGTAGATTCTATGACAGCGAGCTGAATCAGTCATGAGTGATTCATGCAACAGACAGTCTACCTTCACAAGAGTGGCAAACATGGCAATGGCCATGAGACCGAAAAATAAACCAATCAATATCATTATTAGCCCAGCAGCGATGTTTGTGCCGACTACGGTGAGCCCGTTGATGAACCCTCTGAAACATAAGAGCCAAACTTATTGAAGCGAAAAATTATGCTGGGGTATTTAAACGATCAGGGCAAATAATATTGATCTATTCAGGTATTTTCATTCAAAGTGGCAGCATAGAACATCATTCTTATATGTAAATTATATGTAATGTAAAAGGATATAACTGATGTTGAAATTCCAACAACAATAGCAAAATATTAACTATTTTATACCTGTTTACACATATATTGAGATTTGAATGAAATATGTTAACCCTTTACCCAACAGAAGGGCCCTGTGCCAATGCATTCTCTTATATATGCGAGTCGACCATAGGTCGCCTCGCATATATAAGAGAATGCATTGGCTTAACACATTAAAAATTATAAAATTGTTAAAGAATGTAAGAAAAAATGGTAAAAAGTGTTAAAATTTTGTTTTTTTTTAGGCCAATGCATTCTCTTATATATGCGAGGCGACCTATGGTCGACTCGCATATATAAGAGAATGCATTGGCACAGGGCATAACTGTAACTATCACAATGTGGCCAAGGAGCCGGTTCCAATGATATCCATATTTGTATGGTTCTATTGAGACAGAACGAAGATATTTTAGGCTATTGAAGCTTTATTTGGCCGGTTTGTTGGGTAAAGGGTAAAAAAAAAACCAACAGCATATATAAGAGAATGCATTGGTACAGGGTTTTTGCAAAATTTGAGGAAGCTCCACACATGGAAGGGTAAAATGCATGGATGGTCTTTGTTGCAATTTAGACAAATTTCCTCAAGAATATACGACCTTACTTGTGTTTAAATTCGCGCAGTGCTATTTTTCATGCACCCGAAATTGTACGAATTTAAAACTGAGCGAAAAATAGTACGATTCACTCATAAGTTTAGTGAACAAGCGGGAATATTAAAGGGGTTTATGTAGTAATCAATACACATGTAAACAATTGACATTTTTGAAGTGACGAAGTCAGCAAACGATATATATATTCAGATATGCCCATAACTATTGCAGTACTATAATTATTATTGGAGTAATATATATAAGTGTAGTAGATCTCGGATTATACTTATCTTCGCAACTAATGCAGTTATATTCTATATCCTCCGTGTGTTTTATTTCTATATTGTGGGGGTCATTTAATCTAACTTCAGGTACATGATGATAAATGTTACGGAAATATATTTGTCAGTTTTAACTAGCGCATCAGGCTGCACGAATTCAAAGTGTGCGAATTTAAAACTGAGCGAAAAATAGTACTGCGCGAATTTAAATACGAGTAAGGTAATAGTATATTGTAATTATGTAGCATTTTCCATGGCATTGCCTATTGACATAGCTGATTTCGAGGACTAAATTATAATATTTGGAAACAATTTGAAATGATCACATGATGGACACACTCTTCTCATTGAATGTGCTTTCACTGTTGCTGCTCACTGTCTGACCCAGAAGATTTTGGTTTACATTTCTATTAACTAATTTAACAATCCAATTAAAATTTTCTGAGAAATACCGTAACATGATTATGAGGTTTATTTATTGTTATAAAATAACTTACTTTGTTTTGCTAAATTTGCTTGTCTAATTGTTTTGTTCTGTCCATGTAACTGTTAATACCCTTCTGGGAACTAATAGTTAGTTTCTGCGAAGGCCTGGAAAACTACAGTACAGTTGGAATTATGTGTGCCGATCTATTTTATTTGGCTAGTCCATGTTAAAAGAATGTTACAGTTTTTATCTTGTAAACAACCTGATGGCATTTCTAACCAAAGTGCACTTAGTGGGTCTCCCTGTTGTTGTGTTTCGCTTATCGCATAATTTATATGTACTGTTTGTTTACATAAAATGTTGTTTGATTACATGTCATAAGAGTATCAACATGACAATAACATGCAATTTACGCGATATTTATGATTGGTATAATCTTGAATGAATTTTGTCTATAATATGTGAGGCATACTATTTCAAGGCTTCTGGATGTGTATTTTGTTCCACTTACCCTTTCATGACTGGAGCATTAAAGATTCTGCGCCAGTGATTTCTCCCATAGGGAGCCTCCCATATATAAGTGAATGCACTGGCTTACAAGGTGAAGGTAAATATTGTTAGGCCAATGTACTAGCATTCTCTTATATATGTGTTTTGTATTTGCATTCGTTTGAACATAAACTCCAAGTGTTCAGTGCAGGGTTTGCACAGGTTACAAAAATCTGAATTTAAGTACGTTTAAGGACCTTTTCAAGGACCTTTCGCGAAAATTTCAAGCACCTTTAACAACTTCCCATCATATCACCCAGGCTGAGGCAGACTCAAGAGTACAAGTAACTAAACTATTAACATAGACATATGATATCATTATACTGTGTGAAGCCTTCATTGGTGGTTGGGAAGATTTTAATCACAGTATCATGTCTATTTTATCCACACCAAAAAGTACCAGAAAAGAACCTGGGAAGAATTCAAAATACTGAAATGTCCATATCCATAAATATATTCAGAGTCAGTCAAAGGCTCTTTAGAGCTTAACGATATTGTCTATTGTTTATAGTGTATCTGTCTATTAATCGGTTGTGACACTAACAGGGTTGACAGCCAATCAATCGCGGTGTTTCTTTGAAACAATTTAGCTTTTTATTGCCGATTCATCCATTCCGTCTATAGTAAATGACTCAGAGCATTTTGCAGAGTGTATATCAATGCAGTTAGCCAATCATAGTATATCTTTCTATAAATCGGTTGTGACACTAACAGGGTTGACAGCCAATCAATCCCGGTGTTTCTTTGAAACAATTTTGCTTTTTATTGCTGATTCATCCATTCCGTCTATAGTAAATGACTCAGAGCATTTTGCAGAGTGTATATCAATGCAATTAGCCAATCACAATACAGTGTTTTTTTTTTAGCCAATCGCAGTTCAATTTGCACTTGCCAGGCATTGTGACCTCAAAATAAACATGTAGACAATTGCATTTTCTTTTAAAATACATGATTCCTAATTTGGTCAACATTGATTTACATGCCAATCAGCACCAAGCTTATATCTGAATTACGGAGACGGCATATTTTCGTACTATGCAAAAACCATACCTATTGTTATTTGTGCTATTTTTAGCGATTACGCTGGATTACGCTAATGTTTCTGTGATCGATAAAATGATAACTTTAAGACAATTTCCTACTCGTTTAACCATTACTATCATATAGACTATATATATGACAATGAAATATAAGTACTTGTGGGTATCCAGGGGAAAATTTAAGTACTTTAAGGGCCTTGAAAATGGGGGATGAAAATTCAAGTACTTTCAAGGACTTTAAGCATCTGTGCGAACCCTGTCAATGTCACATCACGTTTCCACCAATCCAACATAATAACTTTATAAACTAAATATTATTTAAAAACACCATGAACAATAACAGTCCTTAAATTGATGGTAAGCTAGCAATTGGCTTAGGTGGATAGTGAGGGGCTTGAATGATAATTTATCAATACTTACACAGTGCAACCGGTTATACCAAGACACTGTATGATGCAGCAACAGAATTGAAAGAAATAAATAAAGAAGAAAACGAAGAAATTAAATGAGCTGTCACTCCTGAAATAGAAAAGAAAACTTCATTAAAGTCATTAGCTTCACTCCCGGTGGGTATATATTTCATGTCAGACAGAACTGTATCCGATATACCATAAGAAAGGTCATAAAAAACTAGAAATAAAACCCCAAGGTTGCATATTATTGATGCGGTATTCGCCCCGTATTAAATTGTTGAAAACTGCGGTCAGAGTAAGAAATCTTCTCAGATACAACCACATTTTCGGCGCGAATCATCGCGTGGAGGTCATGGAATTATATTCGGAAGAAATCGGAACCGCCCGAAAAACGACGATCGGCTGGCACGCACGGTTGAGAGAACAGCCAAAACAACAGCCGGCATGTCGATAACCGAAAGTAGATTCAACAAAACACAAACTAGATAATGTGATTATGTCTTGATTTTTGCATCGATATCTCATGTTTTCTAATTGAAATGTCGATAATTAATTGGCAACTAACAAAGTGTACACACTGTGTATATGTTATATATGGATTGTTTGCAAATTTAGGCGTGAATGGGTATTCACAGCATGCAAAATACGATTGGCACACCTCCGAACCGATCAGCTGATCCAGGTCGTCATGCTTCTCATCGATTGAAAATAAACAAATCGGGGAATTCCTGCCCTTCTTATCAAACGTCAACACATTTGGTCGAATTTAAGATGAAGTTATCTGCAATGGCATTATTGACTTCTGTAAATGGAAATTATTAGCAATATTTCAAACGCAGAGAGTGCATGAACCACCGATCGATCTATAAATTATAATAGCCCAATCGGGCTGAACTAGATCGATTGGTCTTCCTGGCATAGTGGTTGCTGCTGTAAGAGAGGGAACTCTAAATTTCTTAAATATTAAAAAAAAAATTGTTTTCAGATTTGTACAAGTTTATAATGAATATTACTAGTAAAAAAATATACCATTGTCTTTCATTAGTTTCAAAATAAATGAGAATTTTTTTTAATTGGTAGAAACAGCTGGTCGAAAGAACAATTTAGAGTACTCCCCTTATCCCAGATTCACTTTATAGTAGCTAATTACACTTAAGCATAAATTATTTATGCTTAAGCATAATTAACTTACGATAAGCGTAATACATTTGAATTACGCGTAAGTGTAATTGGGTTCATCAGCTATCTCACCTCTATGGGAGGAAGCCAAATTAACATTTAATAAATAATTGAGCTAAACCCCCCCCCCCCCCCCCCCAATCAAGGAATCTCTAATTACACTTAAGTGCAATAAGAATATTTCTTATCGCGCTTAAGTGCAATAAGAAGATTCCTTATTGTGCTTAGAGATTCCTTATTGCGCTTAAGTGCAATACGATATTCCTTTTTGTGCTTAAGTGCAATAAGATATTCCTTATTGTGCTAAGCGCAATTAGATATTTCCTTATTGAACTTAATCGCAATTATATCTTCCATTATTATATCGCTTAAGCTCAATTATATCGCTTAAGCTCTATTATTTATTAAATGTTAATTTGGCTCCCCATATACCTCATGTATATTGGTATAACCTGATGTAGGTTACTGGCATTAGTAATGCGGTTGCATCCATTTCAGCTTGAGGGGAGTTCAATGAGAGTGTATATGAATTACGTTTAAGCCTACTTCATTTACGCTTAAGCGCGGAACTCATTTACACTTAAGCATAATTAATATGAATAATGCTTAAGCAAATACCTAACTCCAACTGATTTCCTCTGTCTGAATAATTGAGTCCATCTCATAGTATATGGGGGAGTCTAAACCGATGTTTGATTGATGTCTTATTGCCAGAGTAAATTTGAGTTTAGAGGAAATCGCATGGGAGACAGCCTTTTCAAATATATTATTTATTAGTGTAAATCAATTGCGCTCAAGCGCAAAAAATATGTGTCTAATAATATATTTGCGCTTTAGCATAAAATTGCCATAAATGTGATATATTATATGGGAGGCCCTTTTCACATTTATTATTTATTTACGCTTAAGCGCAAATAACCTCTATCATTTTCAATTAAGCAAATATATCATATTTGCGCTTAAGCGCAAATCATTTGCACTTAAGCGCAAATAAAAATCAATATGCATTGATCCCCCCTGAATTAATTTTACATGGCACAGGCCTAAACACATCATTAAAGTTGATATAGCCCCACCATATGAGGGAAACAATCCCCCAGAATCCCCAAGATCTGTTTTATGACCATGGAAATGATATAGATCTGTGTAGGATATGTCTCTTTTATAAAATATACTATATCTCTGGAATGGCGACACAAATTCTTGGGGACAGGGATGCTGATATTATGAAAATAGGGGTTTTTCCCCAACTTCAAGTCAATGAGTACACCATATGAGGGAAGCAAACCCCAGTAACCCCTAATTCCCTATTTATGGCCATGGAAATGGTATATATCTGTGCAGGAGATAATAAAATATACATGAGCTCTGGGAGTGAGGCACCAAATCTTGGGACACCAGGGACAGAGATGCTGATATGCATATGGAAATATGTTTTTTCTTCAACTTCGAGTCTGTATGGGGCTATTACTATGGGCCCATGCTAATATAATATGAGATGGACTCAATCATTCACATCAGAGGGATGTAATGGAGTGTTAGGTATTTGCGCTTAAGCGCAAATAAATTGATAGACACATATTTGTGCTTAAGCGCAAATGATTTGTGCTTAAGCGCAAATGATTTACGCTTAAGCACAAATATTTGCGCTTAATGATTTATGCTTAAGCACAAATATTTGCGCTTAAGCGCAAATAAATAATAAATGTGAAAAGGGCCTCCCATACTATTTCCGCTAAAGCGCATATGATTTGTATTTAAGTATAAATGATTTGCTCTTAAGTGCAAATGATTTACACTTAAGCGTAAATGATTTGCGATTAAGCAGAATCAGAATAAATGTGAAAACGGCTTCTCGTATAATCGCTTAAGCATAATTCATTTATGATTAAGTGTAATTAATCTATCAATGAAAATAAATGACCAGTGAGCTTAAGCGTAAATCAATTACGCTTAAGCACACTTTAATCAATTACGCTTAAGCACACTAGTCATAATTCTATTACTCATAGGAGTAATGCTTTATCTACATCATACGGTTAAGCGTAAGTGAAGTACGCTTTATATGTGTGCATTACACCTGAGTGTAATACATTACGCTTAATTGTAATTCACTTACGCTAAAGTGCAATTAGCTAATACATGTGAAAAAGGCTTTCCATTATAGTTATCATCCATCAGAATGAATAGTGCTTACTAAAGCTTGACAACAGAATTTGCCATTAAAAACATTTCATGGCCAATGAGCTAACAAATGTTCTGTACTGGCATATTGAATACCAATTATTTGTACTATTGTACAGGTGTAATGTAATTAAACAGTTTTGAGTTACAAAAGTAAGACAACTCTTTCTGCACGGTACTGTGCTTGCGGCCAGATTGATGTAAAAATTCGGTCAATGCGCTTACAATTTTCTATAAATAGTAACATTTTGGAATTATTACCTCTCGATCACTGTTCGATTATAATCTTTGCCACTAACTCGGCCAATGTTCTTCCGTTTGTGATTTCACGCAACAATTCCCTTTCTATTCCTTCCCGATTGCGATGTCAATTTGTTTTTCGCTTTAATATTCTGATGTGCATGACGCTATTCCAGCGAACGGTCATCCTCCCTAGAAGCCATTTCTGAGAACGAAACCCGATTCAATCCCAATCGAGTCGGAAGTGCTCGGGCATTTCCGTGACTGCACAAGACAACGTATCGGTTTGTTTTTTCGTGTTATTATGGTGAGATTAATCGGGACGATTGATGAATATAAATAGTTAGCCGAATGGCCGTATAATGTGTACAATCTGACTTCAGGATGGGGGATTTCGTGTATCTGAGTTATTTTATTCACTCTTCCCACAGAATGACGCAGGGAACTCAATTGTGAGGTTCAATTTACGTTTCACATCACTTTAACATTTCATTGTTGAAACCAGTGTTTACAGAATGCCGAAAAATCTTTTGGCCAATTTTTTCCCTTCATTTTCTGGCTAATTTCTTTTCATTTTCTGGTCTCACAGTTAATGAATATTTTTGTTTTATTTAACAACTAACATTGAATATAAAATTTATGTCTATACCTTCAAGTACCATGTTTAGACTTCTTTAATCCCACCATTGTTACTTGACAATATACCACTACCCAAGTCTGTCGTTGGTTATAGTATGAGATTGAGAGATTATCTTAGAGCATAGCAGATGAATACCTGATAATTTCACATCATTCATACAAATAATCACCATTATGAATGTTGCTTTGTGGATATTAGTTATCACTGTTACTAAATTTATAAATCGGATCGTGAACTTTTACTCATTGTTACGAGTAATTACTCACTTAGTACCCTGGGCCTAATAAATGCATCTCCAGGATAGCTAGAGACCGAGGATACCCATGACATACATGATACAGATCTGATAAAGAGTTAAAGGAAAGAACCGACAATCATAAGACATAAAGCAGTCGGGTCGATTTATAATTGACCAAACCCAAATCATGTTACAACTGCTTGTCCAAACTGTATTGCGATCCGGATCGCCGAATCTGGTTTTTTATACCTTTTCGATTGATCTTTCAATATAAACTACCTGCTGAACGCAGATCGAAATATTTGAACACATTTGACCAATAAACTTGGACAGCCTGTGGTGACAATATACCTGATACTTATTGTTGCCTATGGTCTTTTGCTGAAAACCCACATATTCACCGTTGTATTTAGCTCCTATTTGAAACAAATAATTTCCGTGTGACAATTTTCTATTTTTGTGTTGCCCGGTTTACAACTACGGTGAAATCCAAAAGCGAAATAAAATGGTCCAACGCGGGCAATTTTTATCGATTCGGCGATGCCTGAGAATCAAAACCCTTTTTTTGTTTTGACTTTATCCTAAAAAGATACAGTGCATTCGATCTTACCCGGGTTAACCCTTTCTATACTAAATATACTCATTGATGAGTAGTTATCCCAATGTAAATGTTGAGATAATAAGTTATCTGATAATTCCCACCCCCATGAATTGGAGAATATTTCAGCACTTTTATTATCTGTCGTCTACTTTTATTACCTGAACACACCTCCAAATGGATAATAGCCCATTCCAATCTATAAAGTCATAACAGGGTGGGAGAATCCATTTAGTATAGAAAGGGTTAAATATGAAATGTATTTGACTCACCTGAAAGCTTTATAGACTGGCCTATACCAACAAATGAAGGAACATGGTGTGAAGAGAATGAACCAGAGAATAGACAGTCCGAATGTGGCTCCTTCACTATCTGTTATGAAGAATGCCAGGCTGCCCAGAATGTTCAGGAATAACACAAATACATAAACTGAAAACAAAATCACACAAGATATAACAGCATTGGTGAAGTAAAATCCCTACACACACTACTTGGATGGCGGACATAAGTTTCATCAGAACAATTCCATTTACTTACATATCAATTATCCAGGTTGGAATAAAACTAAAGGTATCAACAGCTCACATAGAGTGGAGTGAAAGATGTGATTGCCATTTGATCATCAAATAAACTTGACGCTGATTAGCTACTATGTATGGATTGCATGATGTCAATCGCGGAGAATAATTTTTTTTAAACAGTAAGCTACATTAATGGATCGTGCGATACAATGTCATGCGATGTTATAGCGCACACATTAATAATTTTATTGTAACCAGTGTCCCAAATAATAAATATCACAACAGATGCGGTAGGCTTAACCCTTCCATGACTGCAGCTTCCTGAAATTTTGTGAAAACCCTGTGCCAATGAATTCTCTTATATATGCAAGACATAGCAAGACATAGGGAGCCTCACATACATAGGAGAATACACTGGCCTAACAATGTTTGCCTTGACCTTGCAAGCCAATGCATTCTCTTATATATGCGAGGCCCCCTATGGGAGACTCTCATATATAAGAGAATGCACTGGCACATGATCTTTAATTCTGCACCAGTCCAGCTCCCATCATGAGAGGGTTAAGCAAGCATGTAATCCTGTATTGAGAAATAGCCAACACACATACCATGCATGATTTTTCTTTTCAGATATGGTAACTAGCACAAAAGTTATTCGTGGAAAACAAAAATAAAAAATAACATGATATAATAAGTTGGAGACATACTTATTAATATTATAATTATAAAATTGAAAGTTATTTTTTTCTACAGTCACTGGGTTGACAAATAATTACAATGAACAGTCCAGATTTCTAAAAATAATTGGGTACTAAGTCTATCTATTGTGGCCAAACAATACTTATAATACTTACACATCCAAACATAATAAATAAATTTAACAGTTCTCTGGAATTCTAATGGAATATCTACATTGAAATCTTGATAGAAACATGGACCAAGTGGGAACCACTTTGGCAGAGGTGGCCAGTTATTTGTTCTATCTGAAAGAAAAGATGAAAAATAATAAGAGTTTGGTAATTATAAGACAGATCAGCTGGAATAGAGATTCCATCCCTATAAAGATTACGAGAAACATAGAGTATAAAAACTATCATAAAAACTGGATCATACACTTACAGATCACAAAAAATAATGAAGGTTGCCAACAACATAAAAGTTTGGACTTTTGTAACTGAAACGACCTCAAATTCACAGCAAAATATGAGAAGCAATACAAAACATTTTTTGCGTTATTCCAATGAATTTGGTCGAAAATCTTCCATACAGGTATGGTTTGACATCTCTCCTATATACTTAGGCATGAATCATACTGCATGATTAACTTGGAAATTCAAAAAAGTAAAGCATGTTTAACTACTTACCACCATAAGCGGAATTTTTCATTTCTTCTTCTCTCTTCTGCAGCTCTGCAGCTTTTTTCTCCAGCTCCTGAAAATAAAATGCCAATTATTTTTATACAGTTAGTCAATAAGATTTGATATAATATTCAATTATTTCATTCTAAAACTATTATATATTTTCATTCCCAGCAGTGCTGTCGATTTGTTATACCTATCTCAAAAATTTTATGTCAGAGGAGCTGCCTCCGGAGTTTGAATTCGCTGTTTCAGAGATACCAGAAATTGGTAGCACCAACAATCTCGCCTTTAAGGTCAGTAATGGTTGACGTGCATTGTGAAGTTTCTCCATGTCGTCTGTCAGACATAAATTGGAGACTTGTCTCGATGTCTCTCGGTGGTTGCGCACATGGAAGTGATGATTTGTGCAGCTTTTTCAGAGTCCACTATTAATGTATCACTGTGACCATGGTCAGTAGGAAATTGAATCAATGTCTCGGAGACCAGCGTAAAATCATCCATAGATTAATCAAATTCGTTCTCAGCGATGATTAAGTTATTTATTCTGTGAAAACAAAGAACTGGCCTAACAGCGTTGAATTATAGCTTCTATATGAGCACAGTGGCATATTGAAAATCAACTTAGGGTTAGATCATGCTTATCTCATGTCGAGTGCATGACACCTGATACATGTATTGGCATAACATACAACCCAAATATGCCAGTCACTTTTATATTATATTAAAGTCTTTCATAGCAAAAGTTACATTTAATTTCACTAAATGGTGATTTATACTACCGGTAGGAAAAATATTAAGAGTTGATAGATATCACATTAATTAAGATGTGCTACCTATTGTTTCAGACAGGAAACCATGGAACACCAGTTTATAAACTCTGCTTCAATAGTAACTAATGCACATGTGATGCACGTTTAAATGATATTTACTCAGGAATATTTCATGAATTGAGTAGATATCACATGGAGTATTTACCCTGCACGTCAAAGAGTGCATAGATGCATGTTGTAGGTGCCTACATTACCCCTGGGGGAGGAGGGAATAAAGGCTTATAGAGGAGCTATATATGTGTATACACTTCACTATGGTGATTTTCACAGGCAGGTTTGCAGTGTGGTGACACAGAGAATGCCGCCCAAAGTCAAAGATGCAACAGGATGGATCTATATATGCCGAAGCATAAGATACCCCTTTAATATTCAAGAACAGTCACATTATATATAAACAAGAATACATAAGAACATCCCCTTCGACCTAATGGTGGGGTATAGAAGTAGCACTCTACACATAAATATTCATAATATATCTAAATAAGAATACATAAGAACATCCCTTTGACACATTCAAAGCATTGAAATTGACGTCAAGCCTTAGAATAATTTTTATTTGACTGTCCCGACATTTTGTCAGGCACCTCAACAGACTGACATTTCAAAATGCGGCCTGACATGTCTTTTTTATCACCCGAAATAATGCCAAGCGAAACTAATGATTTATTATCCCCCAATTTAATATGTTCCTCTTCTCAATTATCACTTTTTTTACTATAAATAATGTAAATCTTCCCACTCTGGCCACAACATCAAACATGATTGCTAATTTCATGCTCAATTCTAAGGTTATAGAAATCTTCAATTGCTCTGATCCCAGTGCTGTTACTAGTACTATGTAAGGGTGGGCCTATCATTATGAACATATGACTGTATGGAACGCAGGACAGTAGTATGTTATAACTCGACCGGGAGGAAAAACTTTTTCCAATTCCAATATTTTGTAGACATCCAAGTTCTACAAAGATTTCGGCAAAACAAAAATAATTAAAAACTACTCTCCAATAAAATAAATTTCATTTAACAGCACACTATATCAATTCTTATTTGGCAAAATATCACATTGCCAGTGATATTTTCCTTAAAAAACGTCAATATTTCAACCTGACATTATGTCAGACAGTTTCAAAGCAGAGCCTGATAACCTACCGGTATCAGAATTCAAATTTGGCATCTGACAATTGTCCATGTCAGACCACTTATTTTGAGCCTTGATTGACGTTCACAGTTAGCGGCTCAATTGTTTACAATATTGCACCCACCTTAGCAGTCACGTGGTCTAATAAAATAACATTCCTCATCAAAGAGCTCTGATTTATTGAGAACTAAAAAATACCAATTGCTTCAAAATGCGAGTGAACAATTTTTCATAATGTCTAACATCAAACAGACATAACAAGTTTAAGTCGGGGGGAAACCACAACAATATTTTTTTTCTTTGGCCATACCTCCTGCCGTCTCTGCAGATCGCTCGTGTCTATTCGCTGGGCTGATGATTCGGTGTACGGAGGTGGATCCTCATGGGGAGTCATTATAGCTGGCTGAGTAGTTGGCTGAATATTTCCTCCAGTAGCAGGACCCTGGAATAATTAAAATATATAACATATTATCAGTTATAATGTTAACATGTTGACTGCCAACTATGAAGTTATCTCATACTTTTTGCATGAAATCGAATGGAAGTGAGTCGGCAGACAATGTGTCAAAGAGTAAACCAAATAATAGATATTTCTCACTTTACCACCCTTTTCATGACTGTTATCAGAGCAACAATGTTTAAATTGCAGTTTGCTGATGCTAACTTGATGAGTGGTATGATTGGTATCGAGGCTCTTTTAAAAGTACTTTATGTGCTTGAAACAAACTTCAATGTTTTGACAATAAAACAAACATTGGAGTTAAAGATACGGGCGGCTTTCCCTATGGGTATAAGTGTTAAAATACTCACATCCACTTAAACCACCATAAACGGAAATAATATTATATAATAGTCAGATGTTGTTCTTATATCAATCATAAATATAGCATAGATTGCATGCTATTGTCACATTTGTACCCTTGGTTATGTAAACAAACATAAAAAAAAGTTACTTTAGGATTGTTTATAGACAAACTCTCGGCACTAACGTATCGTCCAATGAAAATGTTCTGTTGCGCTGTGGAAAGCGTAGATAATTTTTTTGGCATAATCGCATTCAAATCACACCGAATTAGGGCTGGGCGATATTGACCCAAAAAAATATCGCGATATTATGATGACAATATCGCGATACACGATAGTATCGCGATATTATTTTGGAATATAACAATTGTTAATTACAATGTCTAATATATGCAATATTTCATGAATAAAGTTGCATCTTTGCACAGTACACACCTGCGTTTTATTTACGATTTGTGGGCCATGCGAGGTTGCGTAAATATGTATTGCAGATTTATTGTACATCACAGTATCATGAGTCATGACCACTCGTCTGCAACATCTGACAGTTTGCCGACGCCGAACGCATTAACTTTTGATTGAAAATTAGTGAACAGTGATAATTGATAATACATAGTACTGTTCAAACAATCACACATACTCATCAACTCATGCATGTGTTATTGACTTATTGTTGACATGAGTCATCACATTGAGTGAGGTGTCAGCAGATGAGCTGCGTGTTTATAAATTATAATCACATGTCGGCTTCTTTGGTCCTTTAGTGGGGGAACGCGTATGTAAAACAAATGGTGGTATGAACAGTAATTCGTCTTAGAACGCGGCCCACGTGCGTTTTCAGATTTCTTAAATTTTTTGAGTTATATATAAAATAATATACAGAGTAATCAATTGGTGTCGGTGATCAGGTGAAATAATTCACGAGGGTAGCCGGCTCTGGTAAAAACCGAGTGAGCGGAGCGAACAATGATTTTACCAATAGGTAATAGGACCGGCTCCCCCGAGTGAATTATGACATTTATGTCACGTAATTATGGAAGCCAATAAATTATTCTGATTATTTACAGTTTTACATACTTTTCGGGACTTAAATGCGCTAATTGAATGCCTAATTCTAAAGATAATATGTGACAAATTAGTCCCCGACAAGCTGCCGCGTGCACTCACTACGTTATTCACAATTTCACAGGTGTGACATTATTACTTTTAATTCACCGAGAAATCTTGATAAATCTCCGCTAAGTGTGTAATAAAATGTGATAACGCGTGTCACAATTTCACAAAAGATATCCCAACTGTGGCCATCCATTCGCACAGATTGCCAAACTGGCTTGTAGTATGGAGCATCAATTTTCCCACAAGTTCCTTGATAAAAGCGAAGATTGAAGATGTGAAGCAGATGTTAGGTTGCTCCAACAACAATGTGCGTGCGAAGACATACAAAGTACTAATGTATGAGAAGAGTGGACTATTTAGATCACAACAGGGACTGTCAGGGAGGAGGAACGGAAAGAGTGAAGACTTCAGTGAAGACTTATACATTTCCTGCATGTACTTCAGAGCGGATCTCAATCTCCAAACTTTGTCAACTTACATAGTTTTTATAAACCTCACTGTAAAACAGTTTTAGTATGTCGTGGTGTGATTGCAATTTCCATGTTGCTTCGTGCAGTATTAACTATTAAGTTACGCAAGCAGGCATGGCCACACAACGCCACTTTTACGTTGTCACTTCGTTGTGTGAATTTAGAGTTATCATTCCTGCATCGGGAATTGGTGATGCCGATATTTTAAAATTAACACAGTATTTTTAACTGACTGACTGGTGAGTTGACTGATCTAATATTCTAATTTCAACACAGATTCCTGGAACAAGATTTGACCCCACCCCAGTAATACTTATAATAATTCTATAGAAAGGAAACTAACTTGACAGGGCCTAATTTTTTACCATTTATTTGGCGACGGCATTCGACTTTCGTTGACTTCATTTGAACATTTCCATTTCAAATTTTCAAACAAATTATGTCAGGCGGATTAGCTGCATGTTTATAATCACACGTCGGCTTCTTTGATTGGCTTCTGGTTCTAACTTCAAAGTCAAAAGAATTACAGCAAAAATAATAATACTATTTTTAATTGAAAGAAGCTGAAACAAGAAATTAATTAAACAATAATATTGTATTATTGAATTTATTGTAATACAATATCAATTATAAATTTTGAACTGTCAGTTTTGAGTTTTTCGAGTGAACAATTGACTCCACATATAGTTTTATACATGCCCGGACCACGGAAACAACAGTGTCAACAGTAATCTAATTACTCGCAATACTCGGGCAGGTTCTTTGTAAGGAACACGAGCATGTTCACCTTGGTGGGGTTCAGACATGATCTCTTCTTGGTGACATTACCCGCGGTGCTGAACAGGCGCTCTGAAGCGCAACTTGTTGCCTGGATGCACAAATATTTTCGAGCAAGTTTGGCCATCATTGGGAACAAGTTATGGTTAACTCGCCACCAATCAAGCGGATTGTCATCTTCGTCGATAGTCGGGAACATCAAATAAGTGTTAAACTCCTTCTTGGCACAGTCAATTGTATCTTTGCTTTTATCCGCGTCACTTAACTAACTGTTTGGGCTTGACTGATTCTGGTTTCTTAAAAAAGTCACTTAAGCGCTTTTTCTTTTTCATCGGTGGCTCAGAAACAAATGATTCTTTTGTCGACATTCTGTGCATCTTCTTCGGGTGTGTCTACAAGTATATTGATAATACCTTCCACCTTTTCTTGTGTAACATATTTTGCTTTGAAGCGCGGGTCCAATAAGAAAGATTTCTCTATTATGTCCCTCACGTCGCCTTCCTTATACTTTTCCTGCATGTACTTGAGTGCTTTGTATTTTATATCCTTAGTTAGTTCCGGTTCTTCATCTTTAGATTTAAGAAGGTCCGTCTCGAAGAGATGTAGCACTGGCAGAACATAAGAAATTATTAGACTTTTCTCGCCCGATAGAATGTCCGTAAAATCCGAGGCGGGAGACTGCCACATTCACTGCTTCTAACACGGCTACATCTTGCCATGTAGGAATCAAATGGGTAGCCTTTCGGTCCGCACTTAAAACTTTCCTGAGTGCTCTCTCCTGCTCCAGTATTCGAGATATCAATTTTATCTTGGAGCCCCATCGCGTATCACAGGCTGTTACCAGTGAATGTTCAGGTAGACCCATCTCTTTTTGAGCTATGGTTAAGTCTCGTTTTTTTTTCCAGCTATGACTGAAGTGGGTGATGATTTTCTTTGCCTGGCCTATCGCTCTGCTCATTCTGTTGTCATCGTCATCAAGTCCCTTGTTTACGGCAAGATTTAATCTGTGTCCAAAGCAGGACATACGAACCCAGTTCTTGGATTCAATAGCACATATTAAGTTAGCTGCATTGTCGGATGTCACTGCCACCATGTTATCTTCATTTAGGATATTTGTTAGCCCAGCAGCAAGTATATCAGCTGGGTGAATATGGTTTCAAGGCAAGTTGATTTAAGGGACCAGTTGTTATCAATGTAATGTATGGTTAAACTCATGTATGGGTCCGATGTCACACTTGACCACATGTCGGTTGTTGTTGAAAAGAATGTACATTCTTTCTTCAATGTACCCGAAACTTTAGCCCGAAGATCGTTGTACATGGCTGGAATTTTAGTTTGAGAGAAGTACTTTCTACTGGGCATTTCATATCTTGGGTCAAATTCAGATATCATTCTCTTGAATCCGACTTTATCGACAGTGTAAATTGGAAGCATGTCCTTTGCTAAGCAAAATGTCACCGCATTTGTCAACTGATTCCACCTCTTCCCATTTCGCTCATACATATGATTTTTTTTTAATCCCTCAGATATACTAATTTGTTGAGATTTTTCATCTCCCCCACCTTTGGCAGCAATAGCGAATCGCAAGGGGGGGGTTTTCTGTGTGTAGTTTGCCATATTCAGTTGGGTGATGGAGCATTAAATGCCTAAAGAGATTTGTTGTGTTACCACCCTTCGCACCGACTTTTTTCTTACAAAGTTTGCATGAGGGTGCATCGTACCGCATTTCCCCAACTTCTGAGTCACCCCGAGCATCTATGAATCCGAAATATGCCCAGACAGGGGATTTTATTTTTTTCTTCTCTATAAAATTGTCAGCCATATTTAAAAAATGGTGGTCTAATAAGTAATTAGTAAACAAGCAAATGACGTGATAAACAAACAAAGGGATATAATCATTATTAATTAATCCTGCAACGCGACCACGTGCGTTTGCAGATCTCTTAATTTTTAGAGTTATATCCCTTCGTCCGCTAACTGAGATCAACTAAATAACGTAGCGTGCATTGAAGTTGATTGAACTCGCAGACATGAGAAATAGCTTCTTTGATGTTTGCGACACAGTGATAATCGGACCTGTGAGCCGTGAAAGTAGTCACACGTTGTCAGATATTGTGACACCGTCAACCAACTCGCTGAATGGCACATGTTTTCAAACAATAGGTTGCGTAAGCAAATAAATATATTCCGCTGTCGGTGAAATTCAGCCCAGTATGATGCAATAACCTTCTGCCATGCTGCCCATGCACTATGATGCATGTCTCAGGGATGACGGGAGATAAAATCGCGAACACCGGGAAGTTCGAGACTATTATACTTAATGATCTTAATCTAACTTCCCCGTTTGTTGGGACCATATGATGGGTTTCTTCAGCAATCTACATGTGGAATATTACAAGTTACAACGTGGACGGTTTTACGATATTTTTATTTCAGACGATATTTTTGACGATCTCAAATTTAAAACCGGGTATACCCGATATATCGTCATACCGCCCAGCACTACACCGAATTGTATTTTAATCGACCCATTGTACCCGCTGTCAGTTCAAAATCAAGCTAATCGAAATTACTTCATGATTGGGAAATGATCAGACAGAAAATTTTTACATAATATAATTGTTGATGAATATTTTTCAATCCAGTTAGTATTTTCTCCTAATATACTTAACAAATAAGGATTATTACGATGAATCGTATTGTGAGTTGTAAGCGCACCAAATTAGGGGTTTTACAACCGACATAAAGCACGCGAATCTAAATAAGGAAATGGCGCAATATCATGACTCATCTTATAAACAATCCACTGCGCTTTTTGCGAGAAACAGTCAACCTATATTTTCTCGGACATATATCGCATTCATATCATTATTATATGTTATACTAGTATATTCTTGAGGAAAGTATCATTAAATTTGATCATGTTATTTCAAAATTATAACCTACAACGAAGACCACCAGTCTCTTTAAAGATCTTCTCTATCGCTGAAATTATAGTTTTAAAAAAAAAGAATATTATATATAAACGAACCCTATCACTTGGTTTGGTTTGATTCCCTTCTTTGAATGGGTTGTATTCATCTGATTGACCCCGCTGACCACCTGTACCGCCTGTAGCCTGTCGAACAGATGGATCCTGTAACGAGTCAAAAAACTATGATAGTTAACTGTTTAACACTTGACCCTTAAATGACGGGAGCTGTGCTGGCGCAGCATTAAAAAATCATGTGCCTGTGCATTCTCTTTATATGCGAGTCTCCCATAGGAGCCTCGCATATATAAGAGAATTCACTGGCTTACAAGGTTAGGGTAAATATTGTTAGGCTAATGTATTCTCTTGTATATGTGAGGCTCCCTATGCCTATGGGAGACTCGAACATATAAAGAGAATGCATTTGGAAACAGTCAATGATTGTTCCACTGAGACATCAATACTGTCCTGCTCTTTCGGCTATTAACAGGTCATTTATACCCTGCGTGACGACTGAAAATCTAGATCAGCAACATGTTTTTTATAGTACCGTAACCGCGACCAGGTGGTTGTATATGCCATTTGGGGTCCATCACAATTCTCTGCGCTTTATACAAAAGGCCTGGCGACGAGAAATATAAATGTATACATCAATTGATGATTGCCACCAACGATACCTTTATCTATACCTTTGTGATAAATATGGTGGTTAGTTGACTAGACGATTGGTAATCAATTATCGCAGAAATTCTAGTCAATCATGACTCAATGTCGCCTTGTCGTTTCAACAATTAGTTACAATATACTCGCTTCCGGTCAACTTCATCGACTTCGAAATTATGGAATCTTATCGTGCAGGTCATATACTGTTAATTTACAAAGGAACCCCCTCTTAAACTGGTAATAATTTATTGATAAAATGTCATAATACGTTTTCAGCACAGACGTGACATGAGTAGGTACTACTACTAGAGCTCAGCCTCAAGCGCAATTGATTGAATTCTCACCGAAAATGGACTTCCAGCCTCTGGATCCGCGAAGGGATTTGAGTCGAAGTCCGACATGCTTCAGATTAAGAATACCAAATGACGATAAAAAATATATATCAAGACTTCATCGAATATATCACAAAGGTAGCTTGACAATTAATCGACGACAAAATATGTTGACAACTGTATTTATGGAATATGGCAGTCATCGGCGTAGCACTACTTCCGGTTCTGCGCGTGCGCCACGCCGACTGTCACATGAAAGTTACGTCATAAATTCGCACAGATCAGGTGCGCGTTGTTCAGAACTAATCAAGATAAATGAGTCACTGGCGACAGGGATTCTTTGTAATTGAACTTAATATCAACAATATTGAACAATATATAAAATACATTCAGAACAATATGAGTGGAACGGGACTACCCGCCCCCGAGACAACCCGCCCCTATGCTGTTTTGGGGGCGGGTTGTCCCGATAAATGAGGGCGGGTTGTCCCGAAATTGTTAATAGTGATTATGTTCTTTTATGTTCTTTGATGATATATTATTAAAGATTTTGATCAACACAACATGTGTTTATTCATTAATTATGTCAATGCGTGGACTGAGATAAAGAATGACAGATCTCGACACAGAATCCCGATCACGTTACACAATCCAGGCCATGAAGATTAGGGAGTTTTGGGATGATTACAATCATTACATGTCCGATCTGACACCGAGGTTAACAACAGCCAGCTTTCTGAAGAAGTGCTCAAAAGTCTACGGAACGAAGAAGAGACCGGCACAGTGCAGAAAGACAACAGCAGCACTGCCGCTGCAGCAGCGACAGCCTCAAATTAATCATTGTTCGTTAAACTTATTAAATTGTGTTTTTAATCTTCGTTCATATTCATTCATTCCGTTTTTAAATTTCGTTCATTAAACTTCGTAATAAATAAACATATTATAGTTGATGCATTTTTGTGTTCATAAGTTATATTATATTACATGTGTATTTATTGTTGTCTATGTTATCAAATAAAAATCGATAAAAAACGGGTCCTACTAAACAACGAACACAAACGAACACAAACGAACACAAACGAACATAAACGAACACAGGTCCAAAAAGCGGAGTAGAAGGGTGAAATTTGGTTTGTGGGTGCGCGTGGGTCCAT
The DNA here is from genome assembly GCA_032622095.1 of Siphonodentalium dalli. NCBI lineage: Eukaryota > Metazoa > Mollusca > Scaphopoda > Gadilida > Siphonodentaliidae > Siphonodentalium > Siphonodentalium dalli. Next base: position 191,481,066 of record CP136063.1, on the reverse strand, counting down.
TCTATGTGTATGTGGTGTTATTTCCAACTTTGATGACTTATTTTTTTAGTTATTAGCATTATTTTAATACAAAACTACTAAACAACGAACACAAACGAACATAAGATTAGCGGCAGTGCAGAGGCTACCATGCAGGTGTTAATTAACTACGGCTTACTCTGTCTCCTTGTTTTTACTGCAAGATGATTGTCAATTTTATCACTGATGGCAATAAAAACACGGGGAAACATCAGAGGTCGGCGTTTTAATGCATAGCTATCAAAACATTTGAGTCAATAAGATGGGAAAGTATTCAATAGCGAGAGCGGCTTGGAAACAATAGAAAACAAAATCATTTATGACGAAATACAGACAGACATAATTGACAAATATTTGTGACAACAGACGATACCTTACATTTATGGAAAGACTAAAGACGAAAGTTTTCAATGCTAGAAAACAAATTTCAACAATTCAGAAATGGACAAATAACGATTATGAAAGCATTAGGGGGCCATTCTCAGGTAACCGGGACCAAAGCAACAAAATAAAATCGAAAAATTAATTTTCGTAAACAGTTGTCAACATTATTTATTTGTGAAGTTGGGTATCCATTGTACATTTAACAGAAGTGGTTAACATATCGATGATATATTCCTATAAAATATGACTCCATGAAGATGGTACCCGCATTTTCAGTGTGCGACAGATACGCTACCACAGCATCATTCTAGATAACATCGGTTTTTCTATCTAAGAGGATTTCTGCTATGCACAATAAGATGTAATGCTCATATCAGTCCACAAGTTGCATATATTGACTGAAAAATCATATCTGGTACGGAATACTTTTTATTTATGGACCATATATACACGAATTCTACTCGAATCGTGACTTATTTTCAACCATTTCAGGAAAACATAACACACAGTTCGTGTGTCCTACATTATTATGAGCGCCGTGGACAAATGTTTCAATGTACATGTGATTCCACACACTGGGGTTTACAAGGAACCAAAATTATCTGAAATAGCTTTATTTTTTCCCAAGATATGCGTTGGTACATCGGCCAAGTTTTAGGTAACGTATCTGTCGCTATATAACAGAAAATTATATTTTCTCAGTTTCAAAACTGGCATTGTACTACATGAATATGCCACAGTATGTTTGCTTCCTTTGGTACATATTTGTAACAAAATAGCTTGTATTGGATGCAAAAGCAAACAGATAGATCAATATATTATATACATGCATGCACTCTATATTTAAATCTTCACTGATATATTGAATATTGAATAGTTTGTAAAAAGTCTGATTATCGACTTAATAGTAGGTATCCAAATAGTTATAGGCCTGTATTGAACAACATAATAAATATTTCTAAATACCGGTATTTAAAAAGATCCGTCCGCGGGACACCCACCTAATGGAGTAGATTAGTAAAAGAATTGTTCACTTCGTGACTAAAGCATGAAATTTTGACATACCAATTTATATTAGATATGGAGCCACGCTGAAATTTCACTTTAACCCCTCTTTTAAATTTAAAGAGCGTTTCGTGGTTATATAATTTAATAAATGTCACAATTAATCTTACCATGGAATCTGCGCTTGAAATTAGGCATATACAGTAAGAATGACTCAGCGCGATATAATGGCACATTTTTAGGGCGAAATTGGATCTCCCCGTTCAAGATGACTGTCAAAATGGCAGCCGTAAGTGGAACATTTGACGTTTTTTCACTGATATCTTTCAGACCAGTTTCTTCTGAATTAACAATTTTTTTCACTGAGTTTACAGACAATTTAAATGAAACAGTGACTGATAACTGCGTGACATTCGAGTGGAGGGGATTTTACATTATCAGGCATTGCATCATCTTTGGAAGTGAGATACGAAATTTGAACAAATATGACGGTCGAACAACGAGACAGACTAATGCGAAGACTTCTTAATTTTGTTAGTGACAATTCCAAATTCCAAACTTCAACTGACGACAATTAACTATACCCAAAACTACCGCTCTCGCAAAAAAACCTGGACAAAAAAAAGTGAAAGTGAAACGAAGTCATAATAAGACAAATTAACAAAGTCAAAACAACTCAGTGACAAAGAGACAGAGTATAAGCCATAGAGAAGGCGGTAGTTAATTAACACCTTTATTAACACCTTTGCAATACGGCTAATCTCATGTTCGTTTGTGTTCGTTGTTTAGTAGCTTTGCATTCAAATAATGCGTATAACTCATAAGTCATCAAAGTTGGAAATAACACCACATACACATATAATGGACCCACACGCACACACAAACCAAATTTCACCCTTCTATTCCGCTTTTTAGACCTGTGTTCGTTTATGTTCGTTTGTGTTCGTTTGTGTTCGTTGTTTAGTAGGACCGTAAAAAACAACCCAGTTTCGTTAAACAAACATCTAAAATCTCATAATCCCCTCACACCTCCTAATTAGCCACTGATTACCGCTAATTGATTTTTGGGGGCGGGTTGTCTCAGAGTGAACGGGGGCGGGTTGTCTCGGGGGCGGGTAGTCACGGACCCCAATATGAGATTGACCTAATTTATATTTATGACCTTTCAACTTCCGCCTTGAAGTTCCGGGTTAAAAATTGTCGTCAGCTGCTTCCAGATTTTTGTCCACGATGTCTGGAAATGGAATCCAGGCCTCTTACGCAAATGAGAGGCCACCATCATCAACCGGTAGCGGAGAGGCAGATATATCTAACGACCCCGCATCGAGTGGCTTTTTTACGAGTGATTTCAAAAGGTTTTCATCACTTTTTGTATCAGTTTTATCTCACCCTATTTCGTTATATTTATATTATTAATATTATTATTATATTATAACGTTAATTACGTTATTGTAATTGTGTAGAGTGCAGGTTGCAGCCTAGTCAGACCTGACTTGATGAACTTAGTGAACGTTCAGACGACCACGATTCAATCGCAAGTGGAGGAATCGGGCCCGACGAGATCGTGGATAGTTTGTTCACACGATTGCGATGTCGTACATTATCATGATATCGTAGGTAACTAGGTTGTTCCTAAAGAATGTGATTGACTACCTTACGCCAAGTTACGGTCATTTCCAGCTACGATTTTTACGTACACACGACTGCGATTACGTCGCAAGTGGAGGTAACCGAGGATATGCCACGATTTCGCATCTAAAATCAAATACTTGAAATAGTGCTTGATATTATTTCTTGACCTACGTCAGGCTACGATTTTGACATGAGCATGCGCAGTCCAACTACCGGTTACTTCGGGTCGGGGTCGATTCGGTCCAGGGCTGTTTCGGCCGGGCTTGTTCGTTGGCCCAACGTTGACCCAATGAGCAAAATTACGTTGGCCCAACGTTGGTTGCCCTACGTTGGCCCAACCATTCAGATGTTTTAATATTTATAAATAAATAATGTATTGACTGATTTTTCCATGTTTTATCTTGTTTTTAATCATTAAATAACCAGATGTTTTATCATGTAAACTGTATATATTTACTGTTTTAACTTGTTTTTAATCAATTTAATCAATAAATGTTCATATCTTTCATCATATATTCACGTTATTGTTCGAATTTGTTGCAGTGTTAATTACTATGTGTGTATACCGGGGCCATTACTATTGTTGCGAATAAAACGTTAATTACAAACATAAATCTCCATTGTCATCAAAAGACCGGTCCCAAATCAAAGGCAATTAACATGCCGTCCAATTAACACCCACACTACCTAATTACCGGTACCCGAATTGAATAGGGGCCGAACAAGCCCAGCCGAAAGAGCCCTGGACCGAAAAGTCCAAGGCCGAAAGAGCCCTGGACCGAATCGACCCGCTCCCGTTACTTCCTACGACGGATATCTTCCCACTTACAATTGTATCGTGGTCGTCTGAACGTTCACTTAATGTTCGGATCAAGTCAGAACGCCACCATGCTTCAGTGTAGGCGACTAGCTAATTTTTTAAAATACACTTAATTTTAGGAATCAACTAACAGTCATTAATGTTAACATAACAATATTGCAATCTATATTATTATTAACTCCGACATGTTGAAAACAAGTTGAAAGATGGCCGAAGCAAGACACTCCTGCGTGACACAACTGATCAATGTACTAGTAACACATGAACTGTTGGAGAATTACGATAACGACAGTCGACATCCAGACAGGCATAGCAGTATTGGATTTTTCGAAGGCATTCGACACAGTACCTCACCGAAGCCTACTACACAAACTTAACAGCTATGGTGTTACAAATCAAACTCTCAAGTGGATAGACACCTTCCTAACAAAACGGCAGATGAGAGTAGCAGTGGAAGGGGAATTCTCAAAACACGTAGCAGTCGAGTCCTGCGTACCACAGGGTACTGTACTCGGTCCTCTCCTCTTCCTGTGTCACATAAATGACTTACCACAAGCAGTCACATTGCAAGTCAAACTCTTTGCCGATGATTGTCTCCTCTACCGCCAAATAAAGAACCAACAAGACCATATTGCTCTTCTTCAAGAAGACCTGAAGTCATTAGAAAAATGGGCAGCTGTTTGGGGCATGCGGTTCAATGCGAAGAAATGTAACATCTTATCAATAAAACCCACGTCAATGCACATGTTCCAACTGGATAACCAAATACTCCTTTGAAACAGTTGAAGAAACACAATGTTACACAATACCTAGGGCTACTAGTAACCTTCACCAACACCCTCACTTGGTCATCCCTGGACCCACATAATCAAGATAGTAAGAAAAGCAGGCAGCACCCTTGGATTCCTCCGTCGAAACCTCAGGAGAGCAGACAAAAAACACAAAAAAATGGCCTATAAATCCACAATAAGATCCACCCTCGAATATGCAGCGGAAGTTTGGGATCCATACCAGCAAAAAGATATCAACGCCATAGAGAGAATCAACAAAAGAGGGGCGCGATTCATCCAAAACAACTACCACACAAGAACAAAAGGGGCCGTAACTGAAATGCTAATGGAACAACTTATGGAGCCACTACACCAAAGAAGAAACATGATGAGAATGAAGCTGTTCGGCAGAGTAGTGGATGGGCTGGTGCTGGCTATTCTATCAAAAGACATATTAAGGCGGGATAACTCTCTGGGTTAGGGATATACCTTGTCAACGAGAGTGGGTTAGGACCGGAGGTTCGTTCTCGACGAAAACTGCGAGTTCAGACTAAAATTATATGTCAAATTGTAGGTCTAGGTTTGCAATATCAGAAACCAGTGGCATTTTCTGGGAAAATGTAAGCTAAGTGGCAGAAATTTGTCTTCGAAAGTAGCCTTTGGCATTCGTACGCAAACAACGCAAAACCCAATTTTACCCTAAAACATAACACAATTCCATTTGAAAATATTTAACGTTTCCCACATGGACTACCCACAGATACGAATTTACCAAGCACACTAAACACTTGGTTTCGGAATCCATTATGTCGATTTATTTGCCAACTGCACGTGGTTACAGAGGTCAATCCCGTATCACTACATGTATGGAAGCCCATAGTTGTCACATAACATTTGTCTTTCCGTGCACGGCAACTGTGTCGTGATATCTATCAATTTCAAATATTGTGTTCGTCGTGTGGTTCAGTATATATACATGGCAGTGAACATATTATTGCAGACTTGTTAAAGATGAATTCAGGGTTCCAAACCTCCAGTTACAACAACAGCATACATCTATTAACCATTTTCGCGTTGTGTCACTGCAGTCAATTTTGAAGAAGTGTGGTTCCCCAAATGAAATTTCGTATACATTTAGCGTTCCTCCAGACCATTTGACCTACATGTGTGGAATCCAATTACGGCATAATGTTTTTTAATTTACTTTCATTTATTATTATTTGGGGAGGGGTAGTGATGCTGTGAGGTCCGTAAATTGTCTTTGTTTCGGATAGGCATTGTGTGGTCGCTTTTATTTTTCTCGACATATATGGAAGTTACATGTATATATGTGCATGGGCCCCGTGTCCATAACCTATAATTGTGATGGGTACCATATGCAGTGTTTAAGTGTTTTTAGCTCAACTTTACTTTGTAAAGTTTGAGCTATTGCCATGGCTTTGTCGTCCGTCGTACGTGTGTACGTAAGGCGTCAACAATGCAGTCTACAGGTCGTACCTTTGGTTGGATCATTATGAAATTTGTCATAGCTGTTGACATCAACATTTAGACCAGAATGATTAATTTTGGGGTCATTCGGTAAAAAAACATGGCCGCCAGTGGCCATCTTGCATTTCAAAATTCAATCCATTAGCACGGGCTACAGGGCGTACTGTTTGTCTGATCGTCATGAAATTTGTCATGGATGTTAATATTGACATGTAGATGGGAACGAGTAATTTTGGGGTCATTCGGCCCAAAAACATGGCCGCCAGCAGCCATCTTGGATTTTACTCTTTGTATGACTAAATTCTTTAGCACGGGCTACAGGTCGTACTTTTAGTCTGATCATCATAAAATTTGTCAAGAATGTTAATAATGACATGTAGATGGGAACGAGTCATTTTGGGGTCATTCGGCCAAAAAACATGGCCGCCAGCAGGCATCTTTGATTTCACTCTTTGTATGACTAAATCCTTTAGCACGGGCTACAGGTCGTACCTTTAGTCCGATCATCATAAAATTTGTCAAGAATGTTAATAATGACATGTAGATGGGAACGAGTCATTTTGGGGTCATTCGGACAAAAAACATGGCCGCCAGCGGCCATCTTGGATTTCAAAATTCAATCCATTAGCACGGGCCACAGGTCGTACTGTTCGTCTGATCATCATGAAATTTGTCATGGATGTTAATATTGACATGTAGATGGGAACGAGTAATTTTGGGGTCATTCGGCCAAAAAACATGGCGGCCAGCAGCCTTCTTGGATTTTACTCTTTGTATGACTAAATTCTTTAGCACGGGCTACAGGTCGTACCTTTAGTCTGATCATCATCAAATTTGTCATGGATGTTAATATTGACATGTAGATGGGAACGAGTAATTTTGGGGTCATTCGGCCAAAAACATGGCCGCCAGCAGCCATCTTTGATTTTACTCTTTGTATGACTAAATCCTTTAGCATGGGCTACAGGTCGTACCTTTAGTCTGATCATCATAAAATTTGTCATGGCTGTTGAAATTGGAATGTAAATGGGAACGAGTAATTTTGGGGTCATTCGGCAGAAAAACATGGCCGCCAGCAGCCATCTTTGATTTTACTCTTTGTATGACTAAATCCTTTAGCACGGGCTACAGGTCGTACATTTAGTCTGATCATCATAAAATTTGTCATGGCTGTTGAAATTGGAATGTAAATGGGAACGAGTCATTTTGGGGTCATTCGGACAAAAAACATGGCCGCCAGTGGCCATCTTGGATTTCAAAATTTAATCCATTAGCATGGGCCACAGGTCGTACTGTTCGTCTGATCATCATGAAATTTGTCATGGTTGTTAATATTGGATTTTACTCTTTGTATGACTAAATTTTTTAGCATGGGCTACAGGTCGTACCTTTAGTCCGATCATCATAAAATTTGTCAAGAATGTTAATAATGACATGTAGATGGGAACGAGTCATTTTGGGGTCATTCGGACAAAAAACATGGCCGCCAGCGGCCATCTTGGATTTCAAAATTCAATCCATTAGCACGGGCCACAGGTCGTACTGTTCGTCTGATCATCATGAAATTTGTCATGGATGTTAATATTGACATGTAGATGGGAACGAGTAATTTTGGGGTCATTCGGCCAAAAAACATGGCGGCCAGCAGCCTTCTTGGATTTTACTCTTTGTATGACTAAATTCTTTAGCACGGGCTACAGGTCGTACCTTTAGTCTGATCATCATCAAATTTGTCATGGATGTTAATATTGACATGTAGATGGGAACGAGTAATTTTGGGGTCATTCGGCCAAAAACATGGCCGCCAGCAGCCATCTTTGATTTTACTCTTTGTATGACTAAATCCTTTAGCATGGGCTACAGGTCGTACCTTTAGTCTGATCATCATAAAATTTGTCATGGCTGTTGAAATTGGAATGTAAATGGGAACGAGTAATTTTGGGGTCATTCGGCAGAAAAACATGGCCGCCAGCAGCCATCTTGGATTTTACTCTTTGTATGACTAAATTCTTTAGCATAGGCTACAGGTCGTACCTTTAGTCTGTTCGTCATAAAATTTGTCATGGATGTTAACGATGACATGTAGATGGGATACAATCATTTTGGGGTCATTCGGCCGAAAACATGGCCGCCAGCAGCCATCTTGGATTTTACTTTTCTCTTCATGTCTATAAACTAGTATTAGACATTCAACTTTCCACATTCCTAATCGCTCCATTGACTGTAATACATTAAATTATTCCCTTTCCAAGTTGAGCTACAGTGTCATTGACACTTTCATTATCTTTAAATATATATTGATATTATGATGTCTAATAATATATATATATCAGAATATATTATTTATCATTGACATTCATGGCCATTCATGTTTCGATCGGAATGATATATTGAGATGCTTCTCAACTCAGATAAAGCTATTCCGGAGAATAACAAAAGTTCAAAGGTCAGTGGATGGAATCGGACGGGTAAGCTGGTGGTGCATACACTATAGTACGACATGCCATATTATACAACCAGCCAACCAATTTACATTTGTTCAATGCGTGCATGCTCTTGACCATACATTTAATGGCATAATATATGTGTATAAGGCCACCATATTGTGTCCAGAACCCACCCTCCATGCATGCACAACATGATCAATTTCAATTAAACAATTCACCCAAAGTATATAGTTATATAGGTGAGATTTAAAAAAATTAATTAATTATTTCGACACATTCTTATATGTATTATTTGAATCGATGGACATCCCAATGCCATTCCAACATTACAAATTCGAAAACAAATGAACAATGATCGAATTAAGAGCATGGTACCTACATGTATTCTGATATGTCACTGGGCAGTGAATAAAATGACATTGGAGGGGAAATTATGTCACTATATATACACCAGTGATTAAATTATTTAACTACATGTATATATGCAGTCTTGGTGCGCATTCATGTAGTTCTGAGAGTGTAGATCCGTACCACGCATGTGTGAGTCTGTGTCGCATTTCACGAGTATAAACGCGCTATAACACAGCTCAACTCCAGTTCCTCTCTAACATGCAGGGCCGTTACTTATACTTAGACACTTATAATACGTATGTTACCTATACTTAGACACTTATAATACGTATGTTACCTTCCATAACCAGAAGGTATCAGCCGAAAACCAATAAAAGGACAAATCAGCCCAATCTGATGAAAGTGTCGCAACTCTGTTAAAGTGAACGGCCGGTTTCCAATATTGAAGTTGAACTGTATTTTGTGGTATTGAACCTACATACCATATTTCATTCCATTTAGTTCAGTAAAGTTATCATCCGTAAATGTCATATGAATAGAGATAATGCAGACAGGCTCATTATGTATACGGCGCATTTTGTATACGGACTGATAAAAAATTTAATAAAGATGCATTGAGGGTACCAGGCTATGTTTTAAGAAATTATTTTAATTTTTATTTAGGTTCAAGTGTATACAAGTAATATGTTAATAACAATACTATCTTATTAGATATTTTTAGGTTTACTTTATATACATGTAATATTTCGTATATTTCAAAAAAAAATTCAACAGAATGAAGCAGCTAGAAAACTGTGGTAAATCACATTTGTTTCATGTTGTTGTAACTGGAGGTCTGGCACCCTAAATACATTGTTTAAATGGGCGCATACAATGAGATATGTTTAGGTTTAGTTTATAAGTAATATTTCGTTTTCAACATTTTTTTTCAACACTGTACGAAGCATGCAGAAGAAAACAGCGTTAAATCACATTGTTTAGGTTGTTGTTGTAATTGGAGGTATAGAACCCTGGATACATTGTTTAAATGGGCGCATATAATGAGATTGCGTCATGCACATTGTGAATAAAAGGCTCACGCTAATGTAATTGATGCCTGATTCATACTTAATGTACCGGTATGATATACATATTTTTCATAGAATTCCACATTCTACAAGGAGTAGTGTATTAACTCCCAACTCCATCGAAAGGATACGAGCAAACATGGCACAATTTAGACACTCGTTCTTTGTTCGAGCTATCGAGGAGTGGAACAGCCTGGAGGATATCACATGCGAGGAAACAACAGACAAAACAGCATAGTCCTCCCACAGCGCAAACACAGTCGAGAGGCTCCAGCACTGAAACACATACAGATACAGAAGTAGGCAGTCCTAAATATCATATGACAACACATGCACGTCACATGTCGCCGAAAACTCGCTTATTATTAGGCCAGCATGATTATTAGGCATGTGAGAGTACTAAATTAGGGGATCGACTAAAACTCAGGATGGGACGGTATTAGAAAACGCATGCAGAACAATGACTAAAACGCATAACAGTGAAGATGGGATGGGGCAAAATCCGACATTTACCGGTATCAATAATACAGCATGATTGTAGGCTTTAAGTTTAAATTATAAATAGTTGCCAAGTTGGTATGTATAATTATAATATATTAACATGGTATACAGGAAACAATGATTTAATTGTCGTATTCGCCAACACATATCAAGTAGTATCAGCTAAAAATAGACACATCAAAAATAGGCAATTTGGTAAAACGAAAAACAGAACGAAAATGTAAACGTCAAAATCACACCATCATCACTGTATCTTTATGACTTTATCTTTATGACAGATCCACTATCCGATTTTACATCAAATTGGTTACGCTCATTAAGCAAATAAAAAAGATAAAATACACAAATTAACTATCATGTCTTTGACACAGGTATCGCGAACATATACAAAAACAATACACGTTTTACGTTGAAAATTAATCATAAATGAGAACGCTCTTTATCATGTAATGCTTGTGTGCCACGCATTCGCAAGAATGCTCTTTAATAGAGGTGAGCACTGGAAATTTTTTACGAGGTTAACAAAATTTCAAAACGTGTTCAAACTTCCTCTTTTTAAAGTTGATAGCACGTCAAGTATAACATCACTGAGTGTTGTTATATCATATGATATGATTCTTTGAATGTTATGTGTTCGTGATTTTCGAAGATACTGGAAAATGAGGGAAGACTTTATTACTGCATGTATCGTGTGAAAGAGTACACTAGGCTCGATAAATTCAGTTAATAAGTGTAACATTAACTTTTGACCAATTTGATGGAAAATCGGACAGTGGATCTTTAAAGTCATAAAGATAGGGGTGAAGGAATAGTCACTACATATATCTTAGTGAACCACAATGCCCATCGACTTTGATAAGTGCCGACTGATATACTCGCAGCTGTTCGTGTCTCAAATAAATTGTTATCAAAACACAAATTTATGGCCGTGGTAATAATGGACTAAGTGTGATATAAATTATCGATGTACTTGACAAGTTGTTTTTTTATCACTGTTCAATACGAAAAGGGGACATTTAAAGAGATAAACATTTTCGTCGGATGGTATTTTTTTATGAAAATTATTAACATGCGAACACTAGAGTTAACACATTATTGATGCCTGTGATTTTCAGATACATTGCTATTGGCGCCACTATTCAGTCCTCAAAATTGGCCATGACAATAAACAATGCCATGGGAAATGTCGTGGCAACATCGTGGCCAACATGTGGAATCTAACATGGCAAACTTAATGCTGTGGGACATTTTTCCTAACTTTGAGGACTGGACTATTACGCATCAATCTGTCGGCTAGCTACTTACATTTTGCATCGCATTGAGTATTGGCCCCTATTTTCTCTTTATTTTCTGACCACAGCTGGTTTTATACGCGATACGATTTAGCAGCTTCTGAGGACAGACAGACAACATGCAAGTATGAGAACACTGCGAATGCAACAACTTCGCCGAAATACGTTGCAGTTCTCATAACAAAATGTCTTTAATGTGTTATTATATGTGTTGTTATTATAAGGCCATGCCCAAATTATAATATGTGTATACATTTCATATACAGATTGCATATATGCAAAGACTTTCAAAGTTATATATAAAAGTGTTATAGTCTATTCACAGTTTTCAGATGCCCTTAGCATAAAGAGCGTTAAGTTTTACTTTATCGTAATGCAGTATAACATAAATAATTTGGTTTATTGCTATGGGATTTAATAAATTATATCACGGCATTCGCAATATGATAAGATAAGTTTATTTTTGTTGTAGTTTCATGAATCATGTATGTATGAGGGCAATATGTATAAGTTGTATACATAATTATAATTGGAATATTGCGCATCCATAAAGTCATGCCGAGTCATTGCCGACTCTGTATGACAATAAAGAGTGTTTAGTTTTAATTTATTGAAATGCGGTAACACAGATAAGTTTGTTTATTTCTGTGCTTTGTATGGATGTCACATGATGCATTTCATAAATTATATCCCACATAACAGGTATATATTCATAGTATATGGAGCATGTATAAGATAGCAATATATACATGTATATATATATTTTTGGAATATTGCACCCCCAAAACAATCTTGCCAACTGACCCTGATGACAATTCGTTGCGTGGTTAGTGTCGTATAAAATAATACTCTAGCGGTGCGGTCTATTCAATGTCCCGGTCATATATTTATTATATTATTTTTTGAAAGCTAATAACTTTATTCACAAATGTAATGTATACTTCATAATATATAAACCTTAGCCCGGCCCAAATTACACCACATACAAGACTTAATTTCAATTGTTGACATGCTGCCATATATTTATTCTATTACACACGCAAGCACTGTCAATTCTGTGCTTTTATCATTGTCACCCGCAATTACATACTATTGTTGACATCATATATCTGTAGGTAGACACAATTAACTCCGATTCCACAGTTTAAGTTTGTCAACTCATGTGACATCATATGAGGTTTAGCGATGGAGATAGCCAACGACCGGAGAAGGTATTAATTATTTATTATTCAGCTTATTTATTATGCAATAGTTATGGGACTTGGGTCATTGAGTTCATAATAGGGAGTGTTTTGTTGTATTCATCAGGATAGCAATCCTTTAAGTCATTGGAGGACAATGTCACCTATCCCGTGACATTTTCTGTGTCATGTTACCTCTGTGCACCAATTGTCCTAACGGTACTTATTTTCTGATCTGATATTTAATATATTAATCATGCAATTTATCAGTCCCCCTTTAAGTCATCTGAGGTCAAAGGCATCTATCCCATGACGTTCACCTGGCCACATGTGACCAATGTGTACTAATTTCCTACATATACATGTATCCTATGCTAATAAGAAACACTCTTTATTGCTCATATATGCCCCTTTAAGTCGTCTGAGGTTAAAAATGACAGGTGAAAAACATGATAATGATAACCTTTGGAAAACACGTTATATCTAAGGTCATCTTGTACCGATTGGCCTGAAATTTTGTGTGTCATATTCAGGCTTGTCAACCGGCGGTACTTGGCCGTTTCAACGGTACCGGTTCTGATACGCAGTACCGAATGTTCTCGGTACTCGCCAAAAACAGTAAATAGATCAGTATAGATCGATTAAAATTGAAGGAACTTTGCTCTTTTAAGTGTGCCGCTTGCATTATGGTATGCTACTATGTGTCAACGGATCAAGCATGCGCCGAGTCTTGAAGCTGTTATCATGTTATTCAACAATGTATATATGTGTCATAGACTCAATGTGTGTTACATTATAACTTACATATGATGATTGCAGCCTTGCCGGTACATAAAATTTATTTTAGTTTAAATTGTCATTCACCATATATATATACCCATCTTTCCGATGTATGTATTTGAGCGCCTGAAGCCCTATCATGAAAGTTCTAACACCTATCAGGCTGCCTAAATTATGGCATATTTTAGGTGATTGTTGTGGGTGATAAATCCAACTATTTCAGACTATACTAATGCATGTATGTCACACATTTATGTGTGGCTGCTGTGGCATACGTGCATTAGGATAGTCTGACATGGTTGTATTTGTCATCCACAACAATCACCAAAAAGAGGCACAAAGTGCCATACATTACCAATAATTACCACATTAGAATATACTCTTTTAAATGTGTGATATGTAGTGGAATAAACAATACAACACCAGTACCGGTACGGTACCGTGGTTCCAACGCAGTACCGGTACCGGTACCGACTACCTTGGTACCGGCGGTACTTTGACAAGCCTGGTCATATTCTAAGATGTGCCTCAGGACATTATCAAAATTTGGGCGCAATCTGACAGGAGGGTGATATATTATTAAACGCTCAAAAATCATGACAGATAAATGCAGATACACACACAGACAAACACTTGGCTTTTATATTGATAGATTTCAAACAGGTGTAGACCAAGAAAACAAATTTATTCAATATGTTGGGCGATAGCGATATGGACAAGGTTATCTGAGCATGATTTCTTTGAGAATTTTGATGTTTGTGCTTTCACCTTGTGTGAAGTTATTAAATCTCCAGAAAAAACACATGTCTCTGATGATAAATATCATATAAATGGAGACGAAATTGATTACTCTATCTCTAGTGATAATGACCTGCCTGACCTCGATTCAGAACATGGAAGTAAAATAAGTAATTATTGTAGAGAATGTATGTGACAGCGATTACGAGAATATATGGAACATATATAAGAGACTCTTTGTTGAGTTTATATACATTTTTCCAGTTGATAATGAATACCATCATCCTCTAGATGGGGTCCATCGAATATACACAATTTTCAATGAAAAACATGACCTTCGGCAGCCATGTTGGATTTTACTCTTTGCATGACTAAATCCTTTGGCACACCTTATAGACCACATCCCTTATCTGATCACCAAACTTCATGGATCTTTGGGGTGACCACTAGATGGGAGTCATTAAATTATTCCATATTTCATTGAAAAACATGGCCGCCAATGGCCAAATGAGGGTAAATATCCAAGCGATTAAAAGACATTAGTTGGAATGAGGGTTAAGGGAACTATATTCGTGACCCAAATAAACAGTAAGCTTATTAATTTTAAGTAAAAATTCCTCCTGTACGCAGCTGCTGTACGCTCCTTATTCCGGACCCTACGTTTATTCATTTTTACCTGAAGCTAACTTTGAGTCGATCGGCAACAAGCGTTTAGTCCACAAGAATTAGACTTACATGTGTATATAACATGGACTCTTCCATTTCAAAACAGTACTCGTTTACCAACACTGTGCTATGTTTTTTGACTCAATATGCCAATAACATGTGAATTTTAAACCAGGACCTCCCCCCAAGTTTTATTTAACAATAGTTGCTTCCGTTTGGTGATCTACACAGTTGTGCCACTACTATCTGGGAAACAGGTGTGTACATGTACAGGTACGTGACAATTCGCACACAGCACAGTGCTGCACATGGTCGCTTAGCAACGAATGTGTTCCCCTACATTTTGTGCGGGAATGGAATCTACATGTGACCGAGGAGGTATCATTTGGTCATTACTATTTAGTATTTATTGATGAATTTGTTCAGGCATACCATTTAACTTGGGTGCCCATGGGGATTATTGTGAGTACCTGTAGGACTGCCTGTTTATGATAAAAATTATTAAATTACATTTCCAATTTCAATTAAAACAGCCTTCATAATTGGCTACGGCAATCAGCATTGCCGAAGCAATTTGCTGAAGCAAACTGGGCCACGGTATACTTTTGCCATATGGATTGCTGAAGCCAAACAATCTGAATTAAGAGGGCTGATTAAAATTACTGTACGGTACCACTAAATAGAATATTTTTTATAATTATGTGCCCCCCTCCACTTTTATTTTATTTTGGAAAAGTTATCCCCCCTAGTATTATTCCGACCCCTTCCTGAGTCACAATAGTACATGTATATTAAATGAATATTTATAAAGGGTTAAGGCCCACATAATATATGTGTGAGAGCTTTCCGATGAATGGCAACAAGCCATATTTCCGACTAAATCTTGAAAAGTTACCCATAATTCTGCTGTGGTTAAGGAGTCGATTATTTAGGGCATTACTGTAGTTTTGCTGAGGATCCCTGGCTTACAATATCAGCAAAAATATATATTTCACCAAGATACAAATCATCTGCGAGTCTGTAACCCTTATTCCAACTTAACTTCTTTTGGCATCTTTTCTTGTAGCCTCCATTTTTGGAATCTTTGTTGAATTTATTATCTGAACATTTCCCCACTAATGAATAGTACTCCTTCTGCATTTGTATTATCTTTTCATCAGTTTGTTGTCTGCTTATATGTCCTGGTCATCCCTTCAAATGAATAATAGACCATTCCAATGTATACCTTCATAAATTAATGAGAGAATCCATTTACTGGTAGTAAAAATATGGTTAACTATGCAATTGCCTAACAATAGTCTCTCATATGGAAAATATTTCCCCAGGTACTTGGAGAATAATTTCCCCTATTTTCCACAGTTTATCTGCTATCACATCTGTCTTGTATGGAAATATATGTATGGGTAGGGAAATTAGATGATGTGATTCCTTTGACTGCTGGTGATTCTATTAACTTCTCTCAAGGATGATTTAGTTATCAATGAAGATAGGCATAATAACATTGATGGTCTTGTCAATGTTTTTGTAGCCTTATTAGAAAGACTATATTATAATTTAATGCTGCTTAATCTACCATCCTGAGGCCAATATATAAAATTGCTTGATTCTCATCTCCCGACCAAGCCTGATTATAGTGTGTCTGTCAGTTGCAGAATTAGGTCTTCAGAAGGTGAATTTAATGAAGCTATCCCGCACAGCGGGCTATCATCACCAAATTCACCCTCTGGGTACCTCATTCTGCTTAGGTCTCATCATCTGGGAAGTAGCTATAGTCTCAAATTAACATTGTTTTTAGTTAATTTTTTCCTTCTGTGAAATTTCTATATCCCCTAATTTGCAGAAGAGTTGCAGTTGAGGCCTAAGCAGAATGAGGTTCCCAGAGGGTCGATAATTTTGAGTTAAACTGTTTTTCTCATGCCTTAACCCTTTCATACCGGGAGCTGCACTGGTGCAGCATTAAATATCCTGTGCCAATACATTTTCTTATATATGCGAGTCTCCCATGGGCAGCCTCGTATATATAAGAGAATGTTCTGGCTTACAATGTCAAGGTTCTGGCTTACAATGTCAAGGTAAATATTGTTAGGCCAATGCATTCTATTTTATATGCGAGGCTCCCCATGGGAGACTCGCACATATAAGAAAATTCATTGGCACAGGGCTTTCGCAAAATTTCAGGAAGCTCCAGTCATGGAAGGGTTAACCTTCAGAGTATTTAGTATAGAAAGGGTTAAGAATGAATTATAGTAATGCCCTAAAAAAACGACTCCTTAACTCACTGAGAGCTTTCCGATGAATGGCAACAAACCATATTTCCGACTAAATCCTGAAAAGTTACCCATAATTCTGCTGTTGTTAAGGAGTCGATTATTTAGGGCATTACTGTATAAAAAATAAAATTTGCCTGCCCGCCCGCCCCAATTTTTCAAAAAAGTTGGATGCGTTTCTAGTAATTTATTTCTATTGGCCTAATCTTCTTTCTGGATATGTAGCTGTGAGGACTTCATACCTAGGAAGCCTGTTATGAATATGACATGTATTATAAGTTCATCACTAAATGTTCAATTCTGGACTTGACATGGGGCAATAATATTGAGTTTGGCATGTGTAAATATATTCTGATAACAAAATAACTGGTCTGGTACATAAACGCACAATGTCAATGGATATTTGGAGTGCATATTTATGTCTAACTGCGGATTCGGAAGGTTTTGAAATTGTTGATGGGTAAGTTTTGATAAGTTATATGTCACAGTTGTTATGTGTTATTATACCCAAATGAAAGTGAATGGTGGATTTACTGGATTATGTTTGTCTGTAATCCCGTATTCAGCCATAGGTTGTTGCATCTAGATGATATTTGGTAAGGATGTTGGTCATCATGATTATGCTCACATTTTCCATTCTCGAGTTATTTTTCTCTTTGTTCTGGAAATGTTTATTTTGTTTTCCATCTGAGCAGATATCTTAGCTATAGGTTATCAGATCTCTATGAAATTTTGTAACAATGTTGGTCATCACTCATCAGGGGGGGGCTTTAATATAGGTGTAAAAAAAAAATGTGATCGAGAATGGTCATTTCCAGTGATTTTTATGTGCCCGTTTAAAAAAAACGGAATGTATTGTGTTATTGGTGTCCGTCTGTCCAGTCGTTCACTTTTTTCGTTTCCAGATGATAACTTTAGTAAGTCTGAACTGAATGGAATGAAATTTGGCATCTGGGTTTACTAGGACAAAATTTGGGTTCTGCCCACCAATTATCAACAGAGTTACGACCCGTTTTGTTGGAGTTCGCACTCAATTTTCATTTCCGGATTATAACTTGGTATGTGAGTTTACTAGCCCAAATTTAGGTCAAGTTCGAATTTGGGTTCTGCCCACCAATTTTCGCCAGAGTTATTGCCCTTTGTTGAAATTACCACTGGTGTATTTTGCCACGCCCTAGCAATGATATTGTTCTACTTATGGTATTGCCAAACTCTGGCACACTGAACGGTATGCCACATGAGGATATGCACTGAGCGACAGGCTCTTGCTGCTATTGTGTCAGTACAACTATTAACTGTACATGTGCCTATGAAATACATGTACCTGGTAAGTAAATAGTTTTTTATCATTATTATAATGCTTATACATGTAGTAAGCTACTTACTCAATGCTAAGCTTTTTGTTACAGACATGAAGACTTGAAATCTATGCTGGATAGTAACAAGGACCACCAGAAGCTGGAGGCGATGAAGAGAATTATCGGGGTAAGATCTATTCAATGTTTCCAATAATAGCCAAATTTGTGCTTGCCAGGCATTTATTTTTATAAATTTGTTCGCCATTTCTGAAATTTATAGGTTATTTTCCAAACGTTTTGTCAATGTGAAAGAAAATATATAGGACCATAGTAAAGCAATCTAAAAAAAAGGAAATTCAAAAGCCAACAAAAAATATAACTAAACTGTGATAAATTCTGAATTTATTTGAGAAAAATGACACCTGAAGTACATGTGCTGATAGTGTTGTCTCAGTTGTTAAGACATGAATTCTGACTTACTTTACAGATGGTGGCAAAGGGCAAAGACGCATCTGAACTATTCCCACCTGTGGTAAAAAATGTGGTGTCTAAAAATCTAGAGGTAAGTACAGTTCTTAACTTGTTCTGTCATTATATGATAATGTTCTGTATTTAACTAAAAATGTACTATTAAAGGCATGGATGGCCTTCACATGGGTATTCTGTTAAAATAATCACACCTGTTAAAACTGCCATAAACAGAAAGACTATTAAAATATAGACACATTTTATTCTTATACCAATCATAAATATCATGTAAATAGTATGTTATTGTCAAGTTTGTACACTTTGTTTTCAACAAAAGCCAGGTTCTGTAACATTTTTGGCTGTTGTTTACATATAAACAAAGCATACAAACTTGACAATACATGTATAATAATATTTATGCAAATTTTATGATTGGTATCAGAACAAAGTTTCTCTATATTTTCATATTCTTTCTGTTTATGGAGATTTTAACGGAAGTGACCATTTTAACAGCAATACCCACCACGGAGGCCATCTGTGTCTTTAAAAGTGTGATACTTTACAAAACACTCTATAAATACTACTAATTGTTTATGACTACTATTTGGCGTATATAAAACAATACTTAAATAATATTTATTCTAGCATTGACAAATATATGAACAAAAGCCTTGAAATAGTGTGTCTGTCATTTGCAGAATGAGGTCCCCAGAGGATGAATTTAGTGATGCTACCCCGCATAGCAGGCTAGCATCACCAAATTCACCCTCTGGGTACCTCATTCTGCTGAGGTGTAAGCAGAATGACGTCCCCAGAGGGTGAATTTGGTGATGCTAGCCCACTATGCGGGGTAGCATCACTAAATTCACCCTCTGGGGACCTCATTCTGCAAATGACAGACACACTATTTCAAGGCTTGTATGAATATGACAATTTTACAATTGATATTTGACTTCACTATTTCCAGGTTAAAAAGCTTGTATATGTCTATCTGACCAGATATGCCGAAGAACAACAGGATTTGGCTCTTTTGTCTATAAGTACATTCCAGAGAGCACTTAAGGTTTGTTATACCCCCACTTTCGAAGAAAAATGGGTGGTATACTGGATTGACTTGGTCAATCTGTCCGTCTGTCTGTCTGGTCATCCATCCGTCTGTCTGGGCATACATGTATGTCTTAGCCATAGGTTATCAGATCTTTATGAAATTTGGTATGGAGATTTGTCATCATGACTGCTTTAAAAAGAAAGGCAAATGACATTTTTCATTCTATGGTTATCATTCTTTGTTTATCTGGAAATCTCGTTTTTATACTCCCATTTTTTTGTCTGTCCATCCATCTTTTTGCTTTTTTGTTTCCGGATGTCAACTTTAGTAAATCTGGTCTGAATGGAATAAAATTTGGTATGTGAGTTTACTAGCCCAAAAACAGGTCAAGTTCGAATTTGGGTTCGAAAGTTGAAATTACAACTGGAATACGTTTTGACTTGGTGGCAGCGTTAGTTGAAATAAGAGATGAGTTCAAAGTTTGTTTATGCTACTTGCTTATCATTCTTTAGACACATGGACATTAAGCCTTTCTTCACTAAATACTCAGTGATGAGTAGTACCGTTAGGAAATGTTCAGTTATCTCTCTAGATGATTAATTGACCATTCAAATTTAAATATTTATAAATGAATCCATTCAGCAAATTAAGGGTTAAAGCTATTATAATTACTCTGTTGCAGGACCCTAACCAGCTTATTCGTGCCAGTGCCTTACGAGTCTTATCTAGCATAAGAGTTCCTGTCATTGTGCCGATCATGATGCTCGCCATAAAGGAAGGCTGCAATGATATGTCTCCTTATGTACGGAAAACAGCAGCTCATGGCATACCAAAGCTCTATAGGTAAGAAACGGTATTCACATACATGGGTTGATCTTTAGAAATATATCACCTGTTATGCCCATTTGGGCATATTGAAGTTGGGTGCCAATAATTTAGGGGATAAACATGCTGTCTGATGTGATTTTCGGATGTTTATCATAGTCCAGAAATATGTGGCATATTATTGTGGCTATAGCATTATCTTTCAGTCCTATACATTTGAGATTGGTCGGGCTTACTATAATGTTAGCGGTGTTACTCCCCACTTTTAACATATATATTGTCCATGTATACATACAGAAAACACCCATAATAGCCACTAGTGAAATTGTGGTTTTGACAACGATCCATACTCTTCTGGTTATTTTTAGTATGTATCCCCACCGAGTGACTCAAAAAATATATTTGTCAATCACGCATAGCGATACATACATTTGATATTCATATTTTCCCAAGTTTTTATAACACTAGCAAGCTACAGTTGATTGAATTCCATTGCCCATCAGGCATTAGATCTGTCACTGCAAGTCAAACAGAGCAAAGTTCTCAAACACATTCAAATAATGAAAAAATAATACATTTAGTTACGTGAATGAGTTGTCATGTGATGTACTGTTCCACTGAATGGAGAAGTATGATTCGAGTATCAATAAAAATAATAATAATAATAATTGACGCATTTACATAGCATATTCCACAGTAAATTGGTTTCAATGTGCTTTACATGATTATTACCCTGGTCATAGGGCATTAATTACCCATCCTTGCTTAAGAGGAAGCAATCCGAGCAGCTAATGAGCGCATCAGGATTAGCATTAGCAGTGTTTGACATTCAATGGCAGAGTGGGATTCAAATGCAGGAAGTTTTCACACCATGATGTTATGACTCAAGTAAGCCAACCATTGGACCACAGCGTCACTCTCTGACTGAATGTCCTGGGAATAAATTATAAACTGTTATGTCCAACATCTCAAAACAAGAGCGTTAGAACCGTTAAAGTTTCAAAGTTGAATCAAATATCGAGGTAAAATCAAATAACCAAATGAATATCGAATATTCACAGGGGCCTACAGTAATATGCAAGTCAATAGTTCATAACCATAGGTACTTTCTGTTGATGCTGTGTGTGAAGATCAATTGACATAAATCAAATTTCATCATGCGTATAATTAAAATAAATATTCTGTTTCTAAGATACCTGCCTCCTTAGTAAAAATTTCTTCTGGGCAATTTTTTTTGGAGCTCAATTATATCCTAGCAGGGGAGGCAAACAAATATCTGCACTGGCAATTATTGGTTGCTTTTTTTTGGAGTCAACAGTTTTTAATTAAACATACTTTTAAATCTCCATAGTTTGTAAGATAATGCAAATTTTATCAAGATTTAAAGGCATCCATTTAGACATTTTGTGAGAAACACATGCACCCATAAATTATTAGTGATCATAGTACCCACAATCTTCTTTTCTTGTAACTTTATGTGTAAAATTAAACCCTGGTGTGTTCTGTTCAATCAGGTCACTTATTAATTGATGTTAGTTTACTACTTTACATCTATCATGAATCAATAAAATTACTCTCATGCAAAAAAAACAAGCTGACATTTTCTTCATGCTTTTAGTGGAAATTTTCTTTTTTTGAACAGCTTAGATCCTGAGATGAAAGATCAATTGATGGAAGTTATTGAGAAACTTCTGAGTGATAAAACAACGGTATGTCATATCTCTCTTGGCCATCTTGCCTCATGGTTCCCATGGGTCCTGGAGAGTCTGGATTTGCCTAAAACCTTCCATGACTGGAGTTTCCTGAAATTTTGCGAAAACCCTGTACCAATGCATTCTCTTTTAAATGCGAGTCTCCCATAGGGAGCCTTGTATATATAAGAGAATACATTGGCCTAACAATATTTACCTTGTAAGCCAGTGCATTCTCTTATATATATGAGGCTTCCTATGGGAGACTTTCATATATAAGAGAATGCACTGGTACAGGATCTGTAATGTTGTACCAGTGGAGCTTCCGTCATGAAAGGGTTAAAATGTAACAAATATCTATTCAAGTTCCAGGAATGCTTATATAGCCATGGGGGAAAATGCATAGCATTTAATTTTATTAGATCTAACCTAGCTTTGGGGACCATTCTATTGAGTTTATTGGTTATTTTATTTTTATTACGTTCCCATTGTTTTATTCTTGGTAAAAGCAGTAGTTCCATCCTGTGTGGTAATTTTATTGAGTACCTGGAGATGCATGACGTAATTATGTTACTAAAGGTGACATAACACAAATTTCAGAAGTTTGCGATGTCAAAATTGGTGCAACAGATCGAGTGTCAGAAAAG
Source organism: Siphonodentalium dalli (assembly GCA_032622095.1). Classification (NCBI taxonomy): domain Eukaryota; kingdom Metazoa; phylum Mollusca; class Scaphopoda; order Gadilida; family Siphonodentaliidae; genus Siphonodentalium; species Siphonodentalium dalli. The sequence continues at coordinate 191,457,682 of CP136063.1, read as the reverse complement.
TTCTGAATAATATCAACTTGTGAAAATCTTTGTACACCCTATTAATTCAGATGGTTTGTCACACCCTACATACCTCATTCCTTCTATCAGATCATCACTTCATATTGATCTTCGAGGTGACCACTAGATGAGAGGTATCAATTTTTAGTTAAAAAACATGACTACCAGCGGCCATCTTGAATCTTTGGCACACAGGCCACATCCCTCATTTGATTGTCACCAAACTGTATACCATACTTCGGCATGAGCACTAGATGGGAGCCATAAAATATTTCCAATTTTTAAAAAAAACATGGCCACAAGTGGCCATCTTGAATTTCACTGAATCCATCGGCACACCCTGCAGCCCTCTTGGATTTAACTTTTTGCATGACTAAATACTTTGGCATGCCCTACAGCCTAATTTCCGAATTCCTTATTGCTTCATTGACTGTACTGCATGACATTATGCCCTCTCCAAGTTGGAACTAAAGTGTCATTGATGAGTAACAATTTATGGGGGGTATATAGGAATCTGCTTGACTGTTTGTCTACATGTCCATCTGTCTAGGTATCTGTCCATACATAGACACAACTTTGTCCGAGCTTTTATCCTACATTTTTCGGTCAATTTTTATTTAAATTGGTACAGATATTTAGTAACATGGAAACCTGTGCATGCGATTATGAGGTCCATCCGACATTTTTGAATTAAAAATATTCGCAACATGCAGAAGACTGGCTGCCATAGGGGTATCCTCAGTCCAATTGGGACAGCCCACCATATGGCTATATTAATGTAGCCCAATTGGACTGTGGACGTATTCTTAGTGCCATTGGGATGGTCCCACCTCTAGTTTGCTTTGGAGTTTGTGATAAATATAGACTGCACTCACGTTGTATTGGATTATAGATTACCACACTTGAGTTACTTTTGACAGATGGAATAATATGTATTTTTCCAAATGTTTATTTTTATCATCTATGCATCGTGTACCATTCTGGATATCATCTTAATAGACTCTTGTTTTCAAGCCTTGAAATAGTGTGTCTGTCATTTGCAGAATGAGGTCCCCAGAGGGTGAATTTAGTGATGCTACCCTGCATAGCGGGCTAGCATCGCCAAATTCACCCTCTGGGGACCTCATTCTGCAAATGACAGACACACTATTTCAAGGCTTGCTTGTTTTATTCTCTATCACAGCTGGTGGCTGGCAGTGCCATTCAGGCATTTGAAGAGGTGTGCCCAGAGAGAATTGACCTGATTCATAAAAATTACAGGAAGCTTTGTAATTTGTTGGTAGATGTGGAGGAATGGGGACAGGTTGTCATTATCAACATGCTGACGAGATACTGCCGGACCCAATTTGTCAACCCTAATCAAAATGTATGTATTACTCAGACTTTATATGCATTATATAAAGCAGTTTTCAGTGCTGAGATTATTGAGGGTGTCAGCTCCCCACCCCTTTTCTGGTACCCAAGATTTTTCATGGTACACAGAATGTCCCATTTTAACTTGCTGCCCATTATAACCAGTATTCATATTTCAAGAAAAAGACTGGTACTTAGCTTTCAGAAAACCAGAGTTTTAATATGAATCGTATGTGACACGTATTGGAGCAACCACACACGCTGTGCCTCGAATTTTGCTTTTTATCGGTGACATAATGCTAAGAATAATTTATGTAACAGCATGCAATGGCCCCGGTAGAGACAACATGAAAAGTATTGTCATGGATTGCGCAATCTTGTCTCGATTCTGGCCTGCAAAGACAACATGACGTAAATGATGTCATAAACCATGCCATGACATCTTCTCTGGTTTTCATTAAGCTAACTAACGACATTGGTCTAAATGTAACTAATATGTCAAAATGACATGGGAATTCTTCCGAAGTTGTGAAATTTATCATTTTATTTTACTGCCGATTCCACAATTTAACAAACTCTAGACAGTTACTAACCGGAAGTCACGGTGTCAATTTCACAAAAAAACATACACGGAACCAGAATTTGGCTCATCGCTATAGAAAATATTATATGACGTCATCATTCACCTACACCTAAGGTATAAGCACCAACATACGAAACTGAATGTTGTGAAAGTTACATGATGGGGGCCACTTACTGATTTTGTAGTATGGTGATGACAGAGTCAGAATGGACAGACAGATAAATTTTGACTTATCACCTAATTTTGACAATGATTTATCTTCCTTTAAATGCAAGAAGTTACTTTAGATCTGAAAAGATATCCAGTTTACAATAAATGCAAATGTTTTGGATTTCCAGCTTTTATGTACTGACATTTTCTATGTTGCGGAAAAATTGCTCACCTGAGCACCACCTTAAAAGAATGGCTTTCAATTTTACTATATTATACCATTGACATTTTGTGATGCAATGCATCAAATTACTTCATGAGATGTAAAATGAATACACTGTATATGCTTTGCTTAACCAGGAATTACAGCAAGAGGGTGAGAAGCCATTTTATGAGGAGTGTGAAGTTGAGGACTCTGATGAAGACAGAGATGAAGAGAAAACAGTTCAGCCATATATCATGGACCAAGATCATCGACTGATTCTACGGCAGTCAAAGCCTCTCCTCAACAGTCGTAATGCATCAGTGAGTTTCGTTTTTTAGCTCAACTTGACAAAGTTCAAGCCATTGTATGGTGTGAAAATGTGAAAAAAAAATTATCAGACGACCTACCTACCCAAATAGGGATAAACCTACCTACCCAAATAGGGATAAACAATGATTTTATTAATTGTGTCCTTAGTTATAATAAAATAGATTTTTTTGGTGTATTGATATTTTGAAATTTGTTAAAGGGAAATCAATAGCTTTGATTTTCGGAATCATGCTTGAAATGACAAATTAAAGGCAGATATATGCAACTGAAAACGGGCTCAACCTCATGTCATGATATCAAATCACATGATTGTGAATAGCATCTTAATTTTTCTTCGATGATGTTTTTTAAGTACACTTGTTAAACATGCAGTGCGCCTTGCAACTAGACGTACATATTTTCTGTTTGTCTGCAGGTTGTGATGGCCGTAGGTCAGCTTTACTTCCACTGTGCACCAAGAACTGAGATTGGATTAGTCACGAAGTCACTCATCAGGATACTCAACAGTCACAAGTAAGCTCCTATATGAGGCCAATAAAAAGAAAATATTCAACAGGATAATCAAATATTCAGACTCTCAACATGTGTCAATTTTTATCTGTCCACAGTCAAATTCTTTTCTCAACTTTTTCAGGTTAAGATAATAAAAAGCCGCTGTGTCAAATGTTAACCTTTTTATGACGGGAGCTGCGCTGGTGCATCACTAAAGATCCTGTACCAGTGCATTCTCTTATATATATGGGAGACTCGCATATATATAAGAGAATGCACTGGTACAGGGTTTTCACATTATTTCAGGAAGCTCCAGTCATGGATAGGTTAAAGATGCTTTATTTATTTCTTGGAAACTCATTTTGAAGGCACCTTATCACTGCTGTTTTCAAACAAACACATGAGAAACATCTGGTGTTACAAATATTTCACATAAAAGTGTTTTAAAAGATAAATTGTTAATTAGCAGTTAACAATATTAAAAAAAATAGCCACATAACCAGACATAACTGTCCCAATTCATAGAAAATAATTTATTTCCCAGTGACCGAAGCTCCAGTGGTTTTCCTGATTTGTAATTATTAATATACACCCTCGATTCTATACAAAAAGTTCTGGGAAATGATACACCATCTTTAACAATTGGATAAAAATTTCTGGATTCAATTGGCTGAGGTATTTATTTTTAATGGCCTAATGAAAATATTTGTTTATGAAAAGTAATGATGAGGCAAACACTTCTGCCTAGATAAGCAACAGTTAAAAGGTTCTGATACGAATTAGTTGTCAATTTGTTTCTAGGTTATTTGCAAAATGGTTGAATGTTAATTGTCACTAGTTTGTTTAAAATAATTATTAATGCATTTCTTTTTTCACAGAGAAGTGCAATATATTGTACTGTGCAATATAGCGACGATGACCATAAAGAGAAAGGTAAGTTATTTTATACTTCACTTAAATTTCTGTGCTGATAATCAGTTTTATTTTGGCTTGTGTTTGGTAAAAATCAGTAAATTTAAAAGCCAGCAACCTAATAGGGGTCATATCTGTAACTGAATCGACTGCTTGACCACAGCAGAATTATGGGTAACTTTTCAGGATTTATTCGGAAATATGGCTTGTTAACTTACCATTCATCGGAAAGCTCTCAGCCATAATTCTGCTGTGGTTAAGCAGTCGATTAATTAGGGCATTACTGTAGAGTACAGGACATTTCAGATTGATCCTAATGCATGAACCGATGTCTATTTGAACCCTTTCTATTTGAATTGTGCATACTTCAAGAAATGTTCCGGTGTACCATGTCATCTCACAACCTGGATATCCCCCCCCCCCCCACAATGACAATTTTAACTTCATTGGCAATTAGTATGGCCTGAAATGCTGAGAAAATGATTTTTGAGACCTCATTTTGGGGACCTCATTCTGCTTTGGCCTCATCTCCTCTGGAAAGTATATTTATTATCAAATTAACAAGTTTTTAGTTTCTTTAGAAAGTTTTCTTTTCTTTTTAGCTTAGTTTCTCTATATCCCTAAATTGACAAACGACACAATGCATAATCGAGGTTCCAAAAATGTGCACATCACCATCTTCACCATCTGGCAACTTAGATATCAGTCTAGCTCTCCATAGCAGATGAGGCCATGCAGAATGAGACCCCCAAAGAATGAATTTGGTGATGCTGGATCATTAGCGTCATTCACCCTCTGGGGAACTTATTCTGCAAATGTCCAGCACCATTTTTTCAGTCTGTTTGTGCATATTTCAGGGTATGTTTGGGCCTTATATGAAGAGTTTCTACATCAGAACTAATGATCCTACCCACATCAAGTTACTTAAGGTTGGTACAGCTATGAAAATATGTTCAGTTCGTTTATTTCAATTCATTTATTTCTCATTTACTTGAAAGTGTTGATGAGCTACCATACATATAAATATAGAATTAGCATAATTTACACAATGTTTTCTTTATTACTTTCACATTTATTTGCACATGATTACACACCTTACAAGCAGGCTTTCCGCTAGTAGGGCAGGGGGTCCCTTTAAGGGTCCCATTCTCCCAGCCAATTTCCCCCCTTCTGTCATACCACAGGACATATTCCATATGTATAAAGGTATAAAGATGTTTACTTCTCAATTTTGTTGGGACAGTACTAAGAAATTTAAATAGTTGACGACTTTATTTGATTTCTAGCAAGAATACACACTCGGACCGATCTAACACTAAAAGTTGGATGTCAATATGTCTGTAGGGCGGAGCTAACATTCAACGTGCAGGGTCGATGTGTTCCATTTAGAATATAGAGTACACTTTATTTAGTTTTTACTGAAATGCTCCGGATTCTGAACGAGCACACCCGGCTCTGCACGTTGCATGCTAGCTCCAACCTGCAGACACAGTTAGATGAACTGAGGAAGTGATCAAACCCGACATCGCTAGAGCACATGCTTTGGAGTCCGCTGGTTACGTTGCTGCGTTTAGGTTACGAAAAATGACCGCCGATAATTTAATCAGACCCACTGATTCTATCTTCATGTCGTAAAATAAATATATCACTCCATTTTTTTCAAAGCATCTTATCTATGTTTATTATAATTTAGCTTGATATTTAGAACTAAAACATTGCGCCTTTATTCTATTCCTTCATTACTTCCAACCTGCTAATCGTCTATCTGCTGAGTGTTATATTCCGGCACGTTGTGCATCCGAACTATCTGCCAAGTCATGAATAGTGAGTCATTTAGTCCGTACACTGGGAACAATGCAAGGCCTTCACCACCGGTGATCTATAACCTGGCAATTAATTATTATCTAATAAATTTTCTAGGTTTTAAAATTATTGCGGTTGATAGCATAGTAACTTGGGTAGAAAATGGATGCAAAACGATCAGAAATCTACTCTGTGATTCTGGCCGATACAACAAAAGTAGGTCCACTAGTGTTTCCACGACATTTAAAACATTGACTGCATTTTCCCCTCGGCAGATACAGGACCCGTTCCCCAAAACCTGGCGGAAAGCCTGTTACAAGATAATATTTTTATACACTGCCACAAACTTTGCAGTTTAATATCCTTTAGAAGCTGTATAAATGCATTTTGGTTATATACTTTACCCTTCCTATACTAAATGGATTCTTCCACCCAATTATAAGTATGGATTTGAACGGTCTATTATTCAGTTAGAAGGATGTTCATGTAGTAAAAGCAAACAACATGCTGACACAAACATAATACAAGTGCAGAAGGATTCATATTCTTTAGGGGGAAATGTTCAGATAATAAGTTCAACAATTGACTTATTATCTGAACATTTCCTAAGGGAACTACCCTTCAATGAGTATTTAGTATAGAAAGGGTTATAATAACATAGTAATATTTTTAATTTACGCATTTTGAATTCACGTATCTGACACAAATATTTTCGTAAAAAATCATGTTTCCAATTGAATTCCTTTACTTTCCGTTCTTAATCGCTTCTGATGTAGATTTAAAGACCATCACGATATAGGTTCATAGCGTGCAGAAGATAACTGTCAGTATATAAGTAAAGTGACATCAGCGACCATAAGTTAATGATTTCTGAATTTCATTTCGTAGTTTACATGTATATATCGATTAATACACATTATTTTTTCCGCCTTTTTACTGAACTTTGAGTTGTACCATTTTTCGCTCAAGTTTTAAATTTGCCCACATATGGGTGTGCGAAAAATAGCCAATTTAAATACGAGCAAGGTATCTTATTGGTATACACAACTAGTAACATTTAGTTACTCATGTTGATTAGTTAACTCATTACAACATTTATATATATACTCGTCCTGATTAACCATTTAAATACTAAACACTTATTGATGAGTAGTTCATTTAGGAAATATTAACCCTTTACCCAACAGAAAGGCCCTGTGCCAATGCATTCTCTTATATATGCGAGTCGACCATAGGTCGCCTCGCATATATAAGAGAATGCATTGGCTTAACACATATTAAAAATGATAAAATTGTCAAAGAATGTAGAAAAATATTATAAAAACTGTTAAAAAATGTAAGAAAAAATTGTAAATTGTTAAAGAATGTAAGAAAAAATGGTAAAGGCCAATGCATTCTCTTATATATGCGAGGCGACCTATGGTCGACTCGCATATATAAGAGAATGCATTGGCACAGGGCATAAATGTAACCATCCCAATGTGGTCAATGAACCGGTTCCAATGATATCCATATTTGTATGGTGTTATTGAGACAGACCGAAGATATTTTAGGCTGTTGAAGCTTTATTTGGGCGTTTTTGGCCGGTTTGTTGGGTAAAGGGTTAAGATAATAAGTTCAACAAACAGTTCAACAAACGTCGTTTGTTGGACATTTGTTGAACTTATTATCCGAATATATCCTCCAATAAATAGGACTCCTTCTTCACTTTTATTATCTGTTGTCTATTTATTTTTCCTCAACACCCCTCCAGATGAATAATAGATTAATGCAATGTATACTTTTATAAATGCGTGGGAGAATCCAGTTAACAATTGATCATCAAATTGCTAGCCCGTTTGGACAGATTGTCTCTAAGTTGTACCGTAATAGCTGTGTTACTATTATAAACCAATCAGTGATGAAGCACCATCCAGTATGAGATATCATTGCACTTATCACATCTTATTTCAGCTCGAGATTCTAACAAATCTGGCAACAGAGTCAAATATCTCAACCATCTTAAGGGAGTTCCAGGTCAGTGTTTACTGCAATGATCAGAGAAATTTCCTAGTTATAATTATATAGAAATTAGATGTTTCAACGTTATTTTTTCATCTTTTACAACTTATTATTTTGTATTTTATGAACTTTATGTTGTCTTATAGAATATTTGCAACAAAAGACAACTCTTTTCATAAGCATGAGCGATAGGAGATAGAAATGATTATAAATTAACAATATAAAAGACCATTCATTAGTAATTTTTCTGAGTACCAGAATCCATGACATCCCAGGTTGGTCAATACTAAAATGATAAAAGCTTGAGGAAAGGCAATGTCATCTATGATTGGTCAGTCAGACAGCATGTAGTTTTCTGTATACTGAAGAATGTGTCACCTATTTATTCCATATCAATATTTGAGTTTCTTCCATTATGCAATGAATATTAGTGATGTTGAAGACATTCAACCAGAGTTATTGCGTTTGATGTGCCTACCTTTATGCTTTTTCAATGAGATAATGTCTCTTTCTCTCTCTATCTTCATTAAAGTCACATGATGGTTTGCACTTCAAAATGCATCATATACTATTGTCTTTTGAATTTTTCCCAGTATCGAAATAGTTCGTAAATACCTGAAATAGCATTCTATCAGCATACGTTCCAGAAATTCAGGAATCGGAATAACGTGCAACTGTCCGGAAAATGTATATTGCGTTATCTTAACATCAAACTATTAAAAAACTTCACACACTGCTTGCGCTTTGTTTTAATCATCAAAATTATGTATCACCCTTTAACCCTTTACCCAACAGAAGGGCCCTGTGCCAATGCATTCTCGTATATATGCGAGTCGACCATAGGTCGCCTCGCATATATAAGAGAATGCATTGGCTTAACACATTAAAAATTATAAAATTGTTAAAGAATGTAAGAAAAAATGGTAAAAAGTGTTAAAAAAAGATTTTTGTTAGGCCAATGCATTCTCTTATATATGCGAGGCGACCTATGGTCGACTCGCATATATAAGAGAATGCATTGGCACAGGGCATAACTGTAACTATCACAATGTGGTCAAGGAGCCGGTTCCAATGATATCCATATTTGTATGGTTCTATTGAGACAGACCGAAGATATTTTACGCTGTTGAAGCTTTATTTGGCCGGTTTGTTGGGTAAAGGGTTAACGTTTCAGAGCGAAGACAGCTCTAGAGTTTCTTCCCATCGTCTGCATGTGCAATTTTATGCGACCGATGATTAAAAAATTTGAACCGACACAACCAAAACGATCTCCAATTTATCAAAAAATATAAGAATCAAAACTCTTATTTTCAGCAATATATCAACAAATTTGTTCAGAAATCCTCTGTGTAGGTATGTTTTGAGATACCTCTTACCAAGTTTTGTATTTTGAATGAGCCATTTCCTTTTAAAGACATATTATGCACTTGTTCGGGTGCGCGTGAAACTGATAAGTTAGTATTCAGTCGCTATGCCAACTGGTGGAATGTAGCTTTCTACTAACATCGTCGAAAATCTCAAGCAAATCAACAGTACCACTCCATAGAAAACATTACCTTAACTATGCTCAATTGTAAATATTTACTTCTCGATTCGGGACGCAACTATTGAAGATAAACTAACAAAAACGATTTCGCCATTGAGAGTCACTGCATTTAATTAACATGTAAGAATGGCGGTGTGTTGTTCAATTGGATATATTATTTGCAAAATAACTACTTTGAGCAAAATTATTCTCCATTTCTATTTGATCAACCTATCGGAGTGTTTCACATCACTTTAACCCTTGTTACTTGTCATTTTCAGACATATGTGACAAGCGCAAACAAGGAGTTCGCTGCTGCTACCATACAAGCTATTGGACGCTGCGCCAGTAACATTTCGGAGATAACAGATACCTGTCTCAATGGATTGGTTAGATTAATGTCAAACAGAGATGGTTTGTATAACCAAGTTTTTCTCTTTGTTCTCAGGTCATAACACTAAATCTAATGTAATGAAATATCGCAGAAATTAAAATTTAACTCCCAGAAAATCTACAATTTCCTTGACTATTCTTTTACTATAAAGTTAATTTTAATTTGTATTATTATTCCTCAGTCAACTAATACCTAATATCATGAAAGCAAACCACCCAAATTGTTTTTAAACAGACACATTCAAGGTGATTAGTATTATTTATTTCATTGGCTTTCACTACTTTACTGCACACATACACATTGGTCCAGTTGGTTAAGTATTGGACTCCAATCCGTACAAAAAACGGCAAAGCAAGTTTGTATTCCACTTTTTTGTGTAGCGAGCCCGGACAACTTGCACTACACCTTTTACACTTCACCAAAGTTCTAAAGTAAACAATCAATCATGACAACCCTCAATATGGCCACATACATCACACTTGAAACTGGCCATCAGACTGATTCTCTCATCAAAGGTTGCATATATATATCATGTAACTCTAACTATATTATGTTTCTATAATTATTTCAATGAATTTCATCTGCTTTGGGTTGCAGCTGCTGAACTATTGCATCTGTGAATGGTCACACTCCTAATTTTTACTTTATTAATATAGAATATATATATTCTTTGTAGAGAGTGTTGTTGCTGAAAGTGTAGTGGTAATAAAGAAGCTACTTCAAATGCAGGTAAGTAATTATGCGCATATTCAGATTACTTGAATATTTACATTCCTTGTCTCATTCTTTGGTAATCCAAGTTTCCTTTGACATAAACCATCCAGTGAAATTGGTAGGGATAATGCTTGTTTATGTTCGTCTCTATACCTTTCTATATCAGGGGTTACGACCAGATCCAGTCTGGCAGGATTTTTCATCAATTTTAATTGTTTTTGCCCTACAAATCATTCATGATGCTATATATCGGAAAGAGTGACATCTTATGGTCATAATGATGTATTATAATCTAATTTTCATTATAAATTATGCATAGGATATGCCATGTAATTATGAGTAACCTCTGTTTGTTTACATTTAAACTAGACATGAAGTGTTCTGAGGTATAAATGGAGTGAAAATCAGACCCACCCAAAATCATTATCAACATTCCGACATGTATGCTGTGATTTTATCACAGCATTACTGTTTTACAGGCTTTTTTACATTTTAAGTGGTCACACAGGGTCCAAGCCTTGAAATAGTGTGTCTGTCATTTGCAGAATGTGGTCCCCAGAGGGTGAATTTAGTGATGCTACCCCGCATAGCAGGCTAGCATCACCAAATTCACCCTCTGGGAACCTCATTCTGCTGAGGTGTAAGCAGAATGAGGTCCCCAGAGGGTAAATTTGGTGATGCTAGCCCGCTATGTGGGGTAGCATCACTAAATTCATCCTCTGGGGACCTCATTCTGCAAATGACAGACACACTATTTCAAGGCTTGACAGTGTCACATATTACTTGTTAGTTAAACGTTAAGTCTAACAGTGGATATGATTTGTTTTCAATTGATGACCATGTGGAACATGTTTACAGTTACAATCACTTTGAAAGGTCAAATGAGTTTGTATTCTTTTGAAATTATGTAAACATTGTGACAAAATATATTTTTAACATTAACTTACTACTTTCAGTTGACAACTGTTGTGGATTTCGGAACAAATATAATGTTTTCTATGGATTAAACTGGTTTATTGTCACAATTGTGACATTTTATTACAGTTATTGGTGATTTTATGTGAGCGTGATTTTAGGTGAGCAGTTAACAATGCTTAAACACTGATATAGAAATGTAAAGGAAAGCGGCTTGAAAATAAACAAGAACTATCCCAACCGATTTCACTAGCTGTTTTTATTTCAAAAGGCTTAACTTATCTTAGAGCTCAGCTTAGTTATTCATGACTCAAGAGCTTCAAATTTATATACATTGAGTTATTTCGTCAATTCGCCTTCATCAGTCTAATGTTAATTCATTGGCAGTCGCATGACTGATGGTGTTTGCCATGTGAAGAAAGGAGAGGTCCGTATATCTGCGGCAGCTACAGTCCCTTGTCCATGTTCATGGTTGGTTTACCACATCTGACTTCAATGGCCTCCTTAACCTTCCGCTTGTGGAAGTTGCTTTCAGAGGTGATAACCTACAGTAATGCCCTAAATAATTGACTCCTTTACCACAGCAGAATTATGGGTAATTTTTTCAGGATTTAGTCGGAAATATAGTTTGTTGCCATTCATCAGGAAACAAGCCATATTTCCGACTAAATCCTGAAAAGTTACCCATAATTGTGCTGTGGTTAAGGAGTCGATTATTTAGAACATTACTGTAAGTATTGTTGGGATCTATTATGTGTTCATTGTTGAAACAATGTTTGTATACTGCTGAGGAATGTTGATTTGTTTTGAGCCTCATCTCTAATGGTCTAATTATTATGATTGAAATTTGTTGAGAACGCTAAACCTCAAACTAATTTATTGTTTTGCAGCTGTTGAAGTATTTAATAACTTGTCAGAATAAATCAGTGGAATCTAGAATCTTGTTTCACAATGATGCATTGGATTTTTACAACGGGAATCTGTCCATGCTTAGTCAATTATTATGATTTTTAATATAAGATTTAAAGCTTAACCAAGCACTGTATACCTAACCTTATAGATATTCTTTTGCACTTTGCCAATTAACTTGAAGATTAAGATTGATGCCTGAATCTATTTATTTGATAAAAAAAACTCTTAAAGACACGGAAAGCGTTCATGGTCTGTACAGCTGGAAAGTTATATAAAGGTTGTTACACCAGTATAATCAAGAAGAATATGAAAAAATTTAAGGAATTTATTATTCTTTTCATTATCATTAACCTCAAGTGACGAGATTCCACATGTTGAGTTGCGGTGTGCTGCATATTTCCTTGTTATATTAATTGCAACAGCAGTGTTGGCACTTAAGTCATCTTATATTAATTTCTTGGTATTAACACGTTCACTGCAGAAAACCAATGGGTAATTCCATCCCGTATGCCAACATGGGATTGCATGTTTAGCCGATAGTAGTTGATGTATTTCATATGTAGGAGTGATGGTTCGACCAATATCGGGTTATATGATGCTGAAACATGGCATAAGGCTACTACGAGATAACTCGTAGTCGGCAACTGGGATGGAATTAATCAGTGTTTCATCGCTGGTGCCACTACGAGTTATCTCGTAGGTAAATACAATTACGTTTTCAATGACTTAGATGATGAGAGTGCTGCACAGGTGCAACCATATCGTGTATAAGACACAGTAAATGAATTTATATACAATCACCGGTATGCTCTACGTCGTCTAATATGTCGAAAACGTAATATTTATTTACCTACGAGATAACTTGTAGCTGGCACCAGCGATGACCACTGGTAAATTCCGTCCCAGGTGCCAACTACGAGTTATCTCGTAGTAGATTTATATCACGTTTCAACATCATAAAACCAGATTTTGGTCGACTAAAATACTATAAAACATGATGAATGAATTTATTTATACACACTGGTACATACATTGCCAGGGAAACGAACTTGTATGCATGATTAAACAAGCCACATGTATGCACTTGTGCATGCACTTGATGTAGGGCTAGCTTGAGTTTCCAGCAGCCTCTGGCACTATATCTGAATTCTCCTAGTGTCAAAATGTATCCAGTTATAAGTACGAGATGTGTAATAAACATGGAACTACAGCTGTTAATAAGATTTGTTAGAATTTAGACATTAGACCACTCAAGCAGGGCGCTCATTTCTAACTAATCTCAACATACATGTAAGTGTTGTTCTATTACATGATACACAGCCAAGCTTAGATATTTCGTGGACCTTTCAGTCGCTTGGATGCCCCATCCCTCTAACAATGGGGTGTATTATCACTTTATAGCCAAAAGCTTCAAATGAAACCTGAACAACCTAGAGCTAACTGATTATTGATTTATGCAACGAAACCCCTCTATATTGTCCGGGAAATGTCTATTTGCACCTGTCTACCATGGGTCAGGGATGTACAGCAGAGGTCCTGGTGAGTTGGAGTGTCCTAGCAATATTTCAAATTTCACCCCCACCCCTTGATCTAGATGTGGGAATCATTGTATCTCAAGCCATTGCAATTATACATTTGCAATCGATCAATGGGATCGTTGGGCATGGATTGATGCATAGACTTACATTGCTCTCGGTTTCTGTTGTTATTTATGTGGTACGAACACCACTACGAGTTAACTCGTAGTAGCAGTCCCCATGCAACCGTGTACTACGAGTTAACTCGTAGTGGCAGTCAACGTGTTAAAGACATATTATGGACTTGTTCGGGTATGTAAAACTTAAAAGTTAGTATCCAGGCCCCATGCCAACTGGGTGAATGTAGCTTTCTACAAACACAGCCGAAAATCTGAAGAAAATCGACTGTACCACTCCATAGAAAACGTCCTCCGAACTATGCTCAAATGTAGATATTTATTACTTGATTCCGGACGCAACTATCGGCGATAAACATACGAAAATGATTTCGCCATCGAGAGTTACTGCATTTCATTAATATAAAAGAATGACAGTGTGTGTTGTTAATTTGGATATAATATTTGTAAAACATAGCTACTTTGAGGAAGATTATTCACTGTATCTATTTGATCACCTTATTGGAGTGTTTAACATGACTTTAAAACGCAAGAAAACATTAGTTGTACCACTTTGCAAAAATATTCTGGTAAATACTGTAATTAGTTGAGTGCCGAAATTTCAATAACTTGAAATTCGTTTTACACACGCTTTGAGGCGCTTTAATACCAGAAATAAGTACATGTTATTTGAATTTTTTTTTTATAACATTTCAAGCTTCAAATTTTTAACTTTTGTAATTATAATTAATTGCATTGGCTGGAGAATCATTCAGTAATGAAACACTAACCATGATCAATTTTAATTAATCTCATGACACTTTGTGTATGATTCAATTTGTCTTACAGCCAGCTGCATCTCACAGAGGCAAATTGGTATTAATTATTGATTAGCAGTGGTTATGGGCTTGATTTGATTTTTGATACCCAGACAGCCCTTGATGATTACCTTCCTAAATTTCACTTTCCAAATTTCAGGTTAAATAAAGCTTTTAGTTGAGTCCGCTGTCAGTTTTGGAGGATATAATATTGCTGACTCTGTTGAAATAGACATAGGGCTTATTTATGAATTCAATCGTCAGCATGAGACATGATCCAATTTAGTTTTTATTATGATACCTCCCCTCCCCCCTGAAAATTAGACCTTTATACCAACCTTCCTCTCTGGTTTCAGGTGTTTTGTTTTTAACATCAAATATGAAAATGGGAATGTGTTCATTATTTTACTAACTAAAACCACTAACCTACCCTTTAGAACTTTGTCATTTTAGCTTTTATTTGTAAATTAGTATATAAATTGTGATTTTGTAAGACATTGAATCTTAGAATAGTTTTTTTTTCAGCCATAGAAGAATTATCTTCATTAACACTATTTTTAAGTTATTCTACTTTTGAAGTCTCACATTTAGATACTTTTTTCCTAAGTAATGTGCATTACTTGATCAGTGCTATATTTGGTTCATTCATTTGAAGCTATTTTCCATTTACTGGTAACTAAAGAGACTTGTTCTTGCCATAAAATGTCAGTAGGCGAACGAGATGTGTAAAGAAGCATGTAGCAAAGTAGAATAATACAAATTATTGAAGTGAATTATTATTCGCTAAAAAAAGAGATTCTGTGTTGTACAGTTGTAATACAAAGGAAGATAACAATAAAAAATATTTCTAAGAACTAAATTAAATCTAAATCTAGTTGAATTCTAGTGACAATCACTAAATCAGAAAGCCAATATTTTATTCATTGGTTCTTTCAATTAGTATTTCAGGGTTGGTGCTGGGCTAAAAATTTCTCTTGCCAAAAGTTTTGGCAAGGACTTGCCAAATTGAATGGAGCATCTAATTGGGGAAAATTTAGGAATATATAATGCCCAAATTTATGCCTGGAAATCAAATGTATCTGCAGATTCACACTAAATAAATGCTTTCAAGATTTCTACACAGTTAACTTAATTTAGTGCAAGTATCTTTCATCAAAGCATACATATTATTTTGACTGTATTGGTGTTGGAAACAAAGAGTGATATATTAATCTGGCATCATTCACATTCGGCTGATTAACCTATTGTCTTATAAATACTCGCTGGTTATAAAACACCGACCATCATTAATACATGGAATGCAATGCTGTCATTAATATGGATGGTTACAATGGCTTCATGCAAGACCCGAACAGACAAAGAGGATTATTTGTAATAACAATTTAATATTATTTCTTGTTGTTTCCTGAAAAGAGATGTAATCTTTCTTTAGAGACGAACACTAAGCTTGTTATAATAAATACTCATACCAGCCTCAAGCAAACTTTACAAAGCATCACTTTTTTTACTGTCATATTTTAACCACAGTCATTAACCCTTTGAGTGCCAGGGGCCGATCTCATCGGCCCTAAACCTACAAAATAAGTATGTTAAAGAATATAAGAATAAATTATTAAAATTGTAAAAAAAAAAAAAAAAAAATTGTTAGGCCAATGCATTCTCTTATATATGCGAGGCGACCTATGGTCGACTCACATATATAAGAGAATGCATTGGCACAGGGTATATGGGTTGATACAAAAATCGGACCTGGCACTCAAAGGGTTAACTGTCCATGCATCTTTGAATGTCCGTTTTGTTTCAATTGTGTCAGTCTGTTAGCGACTTTCAAATTTCTTTTTTGAGGTCTGGTTGCTAATTTCTGTCCATTTATTTAAATTACGCACACGTATCAGATGATCTGCCTTTGATGATGTATTCTAACTAGATCATTTATATTACAGCATTAAAAACCCACTTGCCAAGTTAAATTGTTTTTACCTAATGTAATTTATTTTAACCATTGGCAAGTGGAAGTGCGAACCCTGGTTGATTTTCCTTGGAAAATCAGGAAGTGTTCGTTTGACAGGAATTTGCAGAATCGCTTTAACAGTGTATATGTTTGCTTGTAGACACCCATGGCATATCTCTCATATTCCCATTTAATTTTTGAGTCACAAATAATTTTTTTATAGTGCCTTGATATACAGTTTTAATAACAATCTATGCCATAAAATACTATAATTCATCACTATTTGAAACGTCTGTGTCTGAGAAGATGCCCATAGAGAAATAGAAAACAGCTGACATCATAGAAAGATCTCCCCCATTATGGCACCCAGAATGCAACAGAATCTTAAGATATAGAGTTATTCCCCCATCCATTGAAATTAGTACACTTTGCACTACAATCCTAAGAGTTTAGGAGAAACTTTTCATCAAATTCCAAAATTTTGCATCATATCTGAGAAACTTTATCTTTGTTTCTATATTGCTGCAGCCCTCTGGACACAAGGACATTATCAGGCATATGGCGAAGATGGTTGACAATATAACAGTGCCAATGGCTCGAGCCAGCATCTTGTGGTTGATTGGTGAATACAGTGAAAGGGTTCCTAAAATAGCACCCGATGTTCTGAGGAAGATGGCAAAAACTTTTGTTAACGAGGTATGTATTCCATGTTCTCATCACTCAGACTTAAAATCTGCATTAACCCTTTCTATACTAAATACTCATTGATGAGTAAATCCCTTAGGAAATGTAACTGTTCAGATAATAAGTTCAACAAATGACCTATGATTGATGGTTGAACTAAATGGTCATTTGTTGAACTTATTATCTGAACATTTCTGAAATAATCTGAAAATTTTTCATTTCGAGGGGTGTTCAAATAGTAGTTCCCTTAGGACATGTTCAGATAATAAGTTCAACAAATGACCTGATAGATGAGTGATAGTTGAACTAAATGGTAATTTGTTGAACTTATCTGAACATTTCTGAAAATTATTCATTTCTAGAGGTGTTCAAGTTAAAAAAAAAAGCAGACGATAGACATAAAAACTGATAATACAAGAGCTGAAGGATTCATATTCATTGGTGGGAAATGTTCAGATAAAAAGTTCAACAAATGAACTTATTATCTGAACATTTCCCACCAATGAATATGAATCTTTCAGCTCTTGTATTATCAGTTTTTCTTTATGTTGTCTGCTTTTATTTTTACTTGAACACCTCTAGAAATGAATTATTGATCATTTCAATGTATAATTTTATAACTGAATGGGAGAATGCATTCAGTATAGAAACGGGTTAATGTACTTCCTATAAATATGCTTTAATTTAGATGTAGGTTAATTATTGTGAATATATAATACTAGCTTATGTGCCCGACTTTGTCCGGGCTATTTAGGGATTTCTTTGTGATTGCCATCGTCTGGCGAACAACGTTGAAAAGTATTAGGAGAAAGAAAAAAACTATTGTTCAATCGGTCCAGTAACATGCCCATATGAGCATATATGAGCGAGTTGAATGTCAAGGTCAAATGTCCCGGGATCAAAATAGGCTTACATACCAAATTTGAGTGGGATCGGTCAAGCAGTTTTCGAGTCTATAACACACATACACACATACAGACAGACAAGTTCCAAAATATATAATAGACTAGCCGATGAGCCCGACGTTGTCCGGGCTATTCAAAAACCAAATTTCAAGTCGATAGCTCTACCCAGGCTGACGTTGTCTGGGTTATTCAAAAACCAAATTTCAAGTCGATAGCTCTACCCGTTTCCGAGATCTGGTCTGCGCATGCGCGAAGCTGGCGCCGCACGGGCTCGCCAATACGACAATACGTATCCGGGGCAAGATACATTCACATACCAAATTTCAAGTCGATAGCTCCACCCGTTTCCGAGATTTCGTCTGCGCATGCGCGAAGCTGGTGTCGCACGGGCTCGGCGACCCGATAAAATTTGTATCCGGGGCAAGATACATTCACATAGCAAATTTCAAGTCGATAGCTCCACCCGTTTCCGAGATCTCGTCTGCGCATGCGCGCAGCGGGCGCCGCACAGGGTTGCCAATACGACAACGACGACCGCCTGGTCAAACTACACGCACGTACCAAGTTTCGTCCCGATCGGTCGAGAATCGTAGATTTGTATAAATGACAGACAAACATACAGACAGACAGAGGTCTTCAAAATATATATGAGACCAGCCGATGAGCCCGACGTTGTCCGGGCTATTCAAAAACCAAATTTCAAGTCGATAGCTCCACCCGTTTCCGAGATCTGGTCTGCGCATGCGCGAAGCTGGCGTCGCACGGGCTCGGCGACCCGATAAAATTCGTATCCGGGGCAAGATACATTCACATAGCAAATTTCAAGTCGATAGCTCCACCTGTTTCCGAGATCTCGTCTGCGCATGCAGTCGATAGCTCTACCCAGCCTGACGTTGTCCGGGCTATTCAAAAACCAAATTTCAAGTCGATAGCTCTACCCGTTTCCGAGATCTGGTCTGTGCATGCGCGAAGCGGGCGCCTCACGGGCTCGCCAATACGACAACGTCGACCGCCTGGTCAAACTACACACACGTACCAAGTTTCGTCCCGATTGGTCGAGAATCGTAGATTTGTATAAAGACATACAGACAGACAGACATACAGACAGACAGACAGACAAACAGAGGTCTTCAAAATATATATGAGATTAGTTTTGATATTCAATTTGAAAGCAGAATTTGTTTCAAATTCAATTTACTTTTGAATCCAGGAATACAAATGTTTTATGCCTCAGGATCATCAGCGAATAGATAGATAGATAGATAGATGGTTTATTGATAAAGTGCATATACAGTAGTATATACAGTTAAATGTACAATAAAGATAAATAAAATGAAAGTTTAGTAATATGTATGTTGTTTTTATGTCCAGATCAGGGTTAGTGTGATGTATATGTATGGATATGCAGCTCACTAACCCCGAGCTGGGAGAACTTTGCCTGTAGTGGGTGTTGGCACAAATTGTGCTCTCTTCCCGCCTACCCCATCTACTGAATAAGACTAACTCTGATTATGACAGACGTTGCGAGTATATACACATACATGATATATATTTTGGTGTATGTATATATATATATGCAGACATAAGGATTACGAATCTAAGGGAGAATAATCGTGAAACAATACTTGGATGAGAAATATCCAAACACCAGTTGTCGGATCTGAATGAAATTTGGTATGGATTGGTATGGCATCTTTGTTTATCTGTAAATATTGTTTTTTTTCCGTCCGAACAGATATCTCAACTACCGGTTGACGAATCTCAAATAAATTTGGTATAGATGTTTACTACTATGAGGACAATGAATTGAGCGTTTAATAAATTTTTCCATTCAAGAGTTATTCATCTTTTTTTATTTGGAAGTATTCATGTTTTGTTCGTATTTCCACCACCGGTTGACGGATATCAGTGAAATTTGGTATGGATGTTCACTATTATATATTGTTCATGTTTTCCGCTCTAGAGTTATTTATCTTTGTTTATATGAAAATGTTGGTTTTTTTTCCGTCCGAGCAGATATCTCATTCATACTTTGTCAGTTTGAATTTGCCACCATGGGGGGTATGCCAGCACCGCTGGTGCAACCTTTTGTATTTCCTTAAAAACCCTCCAACTGAATAATAGACCATTTCAATATATATATTATAACTGGGCGGGAGATTCCATTTAGAAAAGAAAGGGTTAAGTTGGCGCAAATGAGGGTATATCTAGCACAGTTGGTGCATTCCCTTGTTTATTAAAAAACAAATTTCTAATAAATACTCAAATTTTATTTCCAGGAAGATATCGTAAAGTTACAAATCCTCAACTTAGCGACCAAACTGTGCATAACAAACCATAAGCAGACCAAGCTACTGTGTCAGTATGTGTTCAACTTAGCTAAATATGACCAGAATTACGATATACGAGACCGGTCGAGGTTCCTCCGTCAGATGATTCTACCCGGGGAGAAAGGCAGCGTCTTCAGCAAATATACAAAGAAAATATTTCTCTCAACAAAACCGGCTCCTGTTTTAGTGTCTAAATACAAAGGTGGGTGTGATGTTCCAAACTGTCACCAGAAAAGAAATAACAAAATTGAGTTTGAGCTATGTTAACTGAGAAGGTGTGACTGGTCCTCATATTTTCTCACCAACTATATGTGAAAATTTCTTTCTAATTTTTATACGCCCATTTAACCCTTTACCCAACAAACCGGCCAAAACCGGCCAAATAAAGCTTCAACAGCCTAAAATATCTTCGGTCTGTCTCAATAGAACCATACAAATATGGGTATCATTGGAACCGGCTCCTTGACCACATTGTGATAGTTACAGTTATGCCCTGTGCCAATGCATTCTCTTATATATGCGAGTCGACCATAGGTCGCCTCGCATATATAAGAGAATGCATTGGCCTAAAAAAAAATCTTTTTTAACACTTTTTACCATTTTTTCTTACATTCTTTAACAATTTTATAATTTTTAATGTGTTAAGCCAATGCATTCTCTTATATATGCGAGGCGACCTATGGTCGACTCGCATATATAAGAGAATGCATTGGCACAGGGCCATTCTGTTGGGTAAAGGGTTAAAAAATAAATGGGAGGTATTATGTTATTGGTCCGTCTTTGGTTTCTGGATGATAAATTTAGATAGTCTGAACTGAATGTAATGATGGAATGCAATTTGGTATGTGGGTTTACAGCACAATATATAGGTCAAGTTCAAATTCGGGTTCTGCCCGCCAATTTTCACCAGTTATGGCCCTTAATTTGCACTCAATTTTCGTTTCCGGATTATAACTTATTACCCTTTGTTGGAATTACCACGGACGTATTTTGCTACACCCTAGTGATGTTCTTGTTTATATTGTTGCAATTTCCATACATTAAAGTGTCTCCTCTCACAATGTTCAGATAATAAGTTATTTATATGAACATTTCCTAAGGAACTACTCGTCAATGAGTATTTAGTGTAGAAAGTGTTAATAGTTGATGTATGAAAGCTAGTGTGCAAGTGTGAGTGTGTGAAGGAGTGGTTACATGTGTTACATTTGGTTTTTAACCCTTCCGTGACTGGAGCTTCCAGAAATTTTTCAAAAACCTTGTGCCAATGCATTCTCTTATATATGTGAGTCGCCCAAAGGGTGCCACTCATATATAAGAGAAGTCATTGGCCTAACAATATTTACCTTGACCTTGTAAGCCAGTGCATTCTCTTATATATGCGAGGCTCCCTATTGGAGACTCACATATATAGGAGAATGCACTGGCACAGGATCTTTAATGCTGTGTGAAGAAAAACAAATGGTTTGTAAATTACAACTAGGCTAAACACAGTTTAATGATAAGCCCTTGTAACAATCTTTACTATGTAACTATCATTTTTCTCTTTCAATTATCACTTTAGTTTAGCAATCATTTCCCGAATGTCGAGAGACTTAAAAGTTTGATCCTACGATAACTACAGTCTTGACCTGATGTCATAACACCATCCTCCATGTTAGCAACTGCACATGCTTGTAAATGCCAGTTGCATATGATCACACATGCATAAGTGTGTATAAAATTTACACCAAGTGTACAAAGTTGGTGTACTCAATTTAACTAGTGGGAATTAGCAGTTTGTTTATAGCTAGCAACAGTTTTTTCAGGTTATCATGACATTTATGATGTTTTAAATTTGTGACATCTTTACATAGGTTTATGCCATTGAAATTCTGGTTATTTTAATTTAATAAATGTGATAGAACAAATCTATTATTACTACAGTAAATTGATATCTTGTTGTCTTATCAAATCAAGTTGAATAGTTATGATTGCTTGATCAAATTTTGGCAGCTGGCTGATTTGATTCAGCGATCTGACCTCTTCAATTTATTAAACTTCAATGTAATGCAATGATCAGACCAAATAACTATAGTAATAATAGATATTTATCAAACCTCTTTTAGATCGGGACCTTTTCCAGCTGGGTACCATTTCACACATTTTAAATATGAAAGCAACAGGCTATCAAGAGTTACCAGAATGGCCGGAAGTAGCACCAGATAGCGCTGTTAGGAATGTGGAAGTTCCTGTGTATAGGCCAGAACGCAAAGCTACAAAGACAAAAAAGAAGAAGCAAGTCGAATCATTCTACTCAGACAGTGACTCAGGTACCAGATCTTTCTATTGCAAATAGATTCCGTAAATACATCCATATTAGGAGTCCGACTTTTAATTTACTCAATTTTCACAACAAGCCAAGCAAGGTAAATTATCCTGATTTTCAGCAACAAGCCTAATTTATAATCTGACCTTGGACCAAAATTCAGTTGCACCAAATGAGCAAACATAGAAAGCAAAGCTCAAGATTACAATCAAACAAGATGTTCCAATTTATGTATTTTGTTGCCTATTTTCATTGGAATAGGCTTATAGCGTGAATTTGGATTAATAATTTTGTTGCAATGTCAATACAAACGTTCATCGCAGGGGTTTAAATCAAATGTGGTGGGGCCCGTGAAATAAGACATTTAATTTTGTTTGGCCAAAAACAGCCAAAAAGGCAAATTTTTTACCTGGGATATGAGGAAAATGAGTCACAGGATTTATAAATATATTTTAATATAAAGATACATTCTGGGTTCTATTCCTCTAGTTATAACCACCGGGTAGGAACTGCTCCGCGAGGCTGATACCTCTTCCGATTTTCGGTCCAGTTCTTATCCCATCTGGTCAAGTCACTGGGGATTTTCTCATGGTAAATAACGCAAGTTTTCTGCAACAGAGAAATATATGCAGTTCATTTGTTGAATATACCTTTCCGGCTATGTCAACTATCAAAACATTATAGTTGGAAATTGTTAAGTAAACGTGGAATTGTAGAATTTATCCATTTTCAAAATGTTCCAGTTCACTAGTGATGGGCCCCAGTTCACCATTGATAAGATCGGTTCACTACCAGAACATCTATGCAACAGATTTTTTAGTAAAATAAGTGTGTATAAATTGGAACTAAAACTTCACAATAGACTCACTTTTGTTTGAAATTAATCGCTAATGGTTATTGCGAAATGGTAGTTTGGTAAATGGTGTAAAGAACGTCTGTTTTTGACCAAATCATGCAGTGGTTTAATAGTAAATGTTTCTTAGTTTTGAAACCAGTACTTATATATATATATAGAACTAACATAATCTTAAGTATCAAAATAAGTTCATTGTCGTGCTATTTGTATACGTGGTCTATTTATGAAAATTCTATGGAATAACTGCCGGAATTGTAGTAACTGTTGTCATTTTGCACAAAAAAACACTCAAGTGAACTGTATACGGATCGATAGTGAACTGGACTGAAAATCACAAGAGGATCTTTTCTCATGGAACAGTTACTACCCTGTGATAACAGCAACATATTTTAAATTAAAATAAACTTTACATCCCCTTTACTGTGGGGAGAGGAGAAGAGAGGAGGGGAACTCTAAATGTTTAGCACTTGTCTTCCAATCTCCTTTACATTAATATGTACTTTGTTTAAACACACATATATGTATGAGCAAATGACTATGTTTAAACCAACTTTACTTCATTTAGCTTCTGATATAGTTTCTAATGTGTTAGACGCGACACATGGCATATAATGTAGATTTATATATGCTGAACAATTAAATTTTTGTTGTAATAATAATTGTGATAATATGTTATAAAGATTGTAGTGTTTTTATACCAAAATGGGGTATACTGGATTGCTTTGTCCATCCAGGCATATATCTCAGCTAGGGGTGCCAAGATTAATCATATAATCGATGAACCGTTGATAAAGCCGATAATCGATTACTATTTCCGTCATCGATTAATCTGTTATTTATTTCGGACATCGCAAAGTGCCAGGTATTATTGAATACCGTGTTTGTTTTACACAGTTTAATCCACAACCGAAGGGTTAACAACCTTTGACCGTGCATCAAAGAGATTCCGACAACATGAGTACTACTAATATATGTTGCAAACAGTGGGCATTTCATTTGATGATACGACATGGTTACTCTTTGGGTCGTCGTATATTCTACAAATTGGTGGCACTGCGGCTTTGAACTTGTGGCAACGTCTTCGTATATTTCTACAAGAAATTGGCATAATGTCTTTGAAATGTGCCGACTGTCACCGTGTTCAATGAACTGAATGCACTCGCCATTGAATCTGATTGGACCATTTGGGAAATAATTGACATTCTCTCGAAACCAGGGAACCTAAGGCATTTTAATCAGCGATGTTCTCCGCGATGTCATTTGCGAGTATACTTCGTTTGCATGAGTATACTTAGATGTTATTAGTACAGGCTATCACTTATCGTGTGGTGACTGCTGAATGAAACTCACTATTATCAATTACTTAACTTGTTCTGAGTCCTGAAATTTCCAGGTGGGAGCCTACCTTTGTGATTGTTATCCACACTGGAAGTTTGCTGAAAGTTATAGTTTCCATAACATTAGATTCCTTTTTTTAGGAACCGCCGGCGGTCCGTCATGTATTCCTACTTTCATATTGTTTGTATGTTTGGCTATACACTGAAATTAATGGCTACGTTCGTTCTAATGAACTCACAATTATTATAACCATAACATCGCCGAGAAATGTGCTGGTATTGAATACATAGTGCTCATTAGTCATTACCGGTGGTTTATGGTGCACATTATTAACGTAAAAAATACATCAGCCAAGTTTTTTAACCAACACCCAGCCAATAGGCCATATTACGGAATACTTCCACTGTTATTAATATTAGGTACGATTATAATCGATTATTGACCACCGATTATCGATTATCAAAATAAATAATCGTGGCACCTCTAATCTCAGTTATGGGTTATAGGATCTGAATGAAATTTGGTACAAAGGTTTACCATTAGGATTACTTTCAACAGAGGGCTCAATGATGTTCAATTTTTCCATCACAGAGTTATCCTTCTTTGTTTATGCAGCAATAACGGTTTTCTGTCCAATTCAGGCATATATCTCAGCTATGGGTTTTCAGATCTGCATGAAAATTGGTGTGGAAGTTTGCCATCAAGAGTGATTTCAAAAATGGTCTGAATGAAGTTCTTAGGATTTTCCATTCTAGAGTTAACCTTCTTTGTTTATATGGAAATAATGGTTTTCTGACTGTCCATGCAGATATCTCAGCAATTGTTTGTCGGATGTCAATGCAATTTGGTTTGAAGGTCCGCTATCGGGAGTGTTTTGTTAATATTTTCCGTTCTAGAGTTAGTCTTCTTTGTTTATTAGAATCTGAAACTACCAGTGGTCCGGACACCCCTGACAGTGCTGATAATTTGGAAGGCGAGATCATTGGGATATCA
The DNA here is from genome assembly GCA_032622095.1 of Siphonodentalium dalli. Lineage (NCBI taxonomy): Eukaryota > Metazoa > Mollusca > Scaphopoda > Gadilida > Siphonodentaliidae > Siphonodentalium > Siphonodentalium dalli. The sequence goes on along the minus strand of CP136063.1, from coordinate 191,431,580 downwards.
TCGTCCGAGGAATCGAGTGAAGAAGAAGAGGATTCAGATGAGGAATCAGAAGACAGCGATGAGGATTCTGAGCAAGCGAGTGATGAGTCCGAGGAAGAAAGCGAATCAAGTGAAGAAAGCACCAACGAGGATGAGTCAGAAGAGGAAAGTGAAGAAGAAAAACCGAAAGTTTTTGAGAAAAGGGTATGAAAATCCTCTAAATCACAGGGCCAACACTGGGATATAATTTTTTTTTATCACACCAGTTCTTGAAACTCATTAACTGGATATTTTATGATGGATAGGTACTTGATTTCCATTCATTTGTTTTGAGATAATAAGTTCTATAAACAGCTTCAGCTTTTTAGCTGAGCATCTATCTCTCCAAATGAATGGGTGATTCCATTGAGGAGTTGATGGTTTAAAATCAGCAGGTCCGTCCAGTCGCTTCCAATCACATTTTCAGTAGGAAAAGTCCAGTTGGAATAAACGAGGTCTTATGAAATATCTCATAGCACTATGCAGGCCAAACAGCATATAGTCATGGCCAATTGATATTATTAAACTGAATGGGAGAATCAATTGGTGACTTCTGTTAAGATGTCTGTCTTGTACTGTGTACCAGACCTGTAAAGTTTTGAAAATGTCAATCCGGGAGATTTTTGCGGGAGGTAAGCCCAAATATGTTGATGTTCCAATTTTTATGATGAAGATTACATAGTTTTTATGAGTTTCTATTTGTGTTTATTTTATAAATATATAGACCTGAATAAAAATGGTAATGAATGTCCTTAGTACAAGTGAGTGGGAGATACCACAATTTATTGAAGAGAAAGAACTAAGTGAAAATACTCAGGTTTCCACGGGATACAGCCGGATATCCGCGAAACCGAAAGTACAAAATCGGAATAAAACTACAAAATGGACTCGTCTTATGGTTTTACCCCCAAAAGAAATTCACACATTCCACCATTTATTAAAAAAAATTTAAGAAGCAGAAACTTCATTTAAAATAAGTAAAAATGAACCCGAATTACACAGGTTACAATTGGATGTGTATGCGTGGAACCGAAAGTACAAAATGACCGTCTTACAGTATTACCAGCAAACGAAATGGACATATTCCGTTCGCAATGCATACCACTAATCCATTACTAAGAAATGTTCATCAATGGGGCCTAACATTACAGCTGCACACTTGTGATTATATGTATTGTATACTATAACAACACCGTTTATACGTGTGGCTTCACCAAAGTGTGAAAGTCAATTAATATTCTGTGAATGTCAATGTGTGGGTATTTACGGTACCGGATATAAGATTCCCTGTCATTGGGGGAGTCCCCGGAAATTCACGAACTCGGAAAATAAGTAAAACATTTTATTTTTTTTGGATTTCGAATGCGGAGTTTTGCTGAATCTGGGAGAAATTGGGGGGTTATCCGTATTTGCGTAATAGCTGTGGCAATCCGGGAGTCTCATGGACAATCCGTGAAACTTAACAGCTCTTCGGTGTACATATGGAAAATAAATGGAGAGTGACCAATTGATTATTTTTATACGCCCGTTTTATTAAAATGGGATGTTTTATTTTATTTGTTTGTCCATCGAATGGAATTTATTAGCCCAAAATACAGGTGAATTTCATATTAGCCCTCAAAATTTGGCCTAATCAACCTATTTAATTTTGACGTCAATCAAAAGTGGGAAACTACAAGTCCATTGATTTAGAAATCCATGATTTGTCAATAGGAGGTGTTCGGACAGTTATGTGGCTAGTTACCCAATCACAGGCCTGTCAGTTTCTCCTATTCCACTGTCTTAGTTGCTGTATGCAAGTTTTTGAGTTTCAATCAGCTTCTGCTATAATTCCAACATGTTATGATTCCATAATATGAAATTTTATCACTATCAACTACTTGATAGCCACATCAAAATTAGAGACACATAATTATTTTAGCCACATAACTCATAGCCACATATCTACCCATTTGATAATCTTCTGTACATCCACCCATCCGTTGTATGTTCATGTTATAACTTGAACAGTAGTGTGTGGATCTCAATGAAATTTGGTATGGATCTTCACTGCTAAGAGGACATTCAATAGAGGGTTCCATCATTTTGTTCGGATTTGTTTATCTGGAAATGTTGGCTTTTTGGTCCGTCTGATGTTTGTTCGTGTCACAACTTCAACAGTTGTGCTCGGATCTCAATGAATATTTGGTATGAATGTTCACAACTATGAGGACATTCAAAAGAGGGTACCATTGTTTTGTTCTGATTTTCCATTCTAGAGTTATTCATCTTTGTTTATCTGGAAATGTTGGATTTTTGGTCCATTCGATGTCTGTTCAGGCCATAACTTTAAAATGCTCAGATCTTAATGAAATGTGCTATGGATGTTCACCACTATGAGGATATTCAATGTTGTGTGTAATTGTTTTGTTTAGGTTTTTTTATTTCATGAGTGACAAGCAGTGGAAATATTAATTTTCAATGAGCGACCACAGGTCACGAGTTTAAAATTGCTATTTCCACTGCTAATCACTCATGAAATAATATGGGATTCACTCAATACACCATAGGTGTTCTATTTATTATATGCTTTAACCATGTCGATAATTATTTTTAATGTATTAATATTCCTTAATTAACGGCTAATAATTTCTCACAAAATTTCAGTTTAAAATTTATTGTTGTTGTTTGGCAGCTGATAGCCAACGAACCACTTTCAAATAGAGAGAAATTAGTCGTCTGCTAAAGAAAATAGTTCCAACAAATTATCACTAAAAGCGACAAATAATTATGGACGGTTACCTATTTAATATCCCAAATAACAATAAGATGACATTCTAATCACAAAATAACATTATTTCAGTTTAAACAAGTCTTTTGATGCAGCTAGTTCCGTCGCACATTTACCGGATGTAAGCACGTGAATAACAATATGATATCTTTACCCTCGGTCTAGACACTAAATACGATATTTACGATGCGGCAATTTCCCACTGTTTAATGGGGAAGCATATAATAAAATGAAGCATCATGGTTATCTTGCTTTCCACACTTCATATATCATCAATTTGTCTTGATAAAGATGGTCTATCTCTTCCCGACCACAATTACAATTACATAATTTTTATAAAACCTTATTTCAAGACTACAAATACCTTTTTCTGTGAATAATAAAACCGAAAATTGGGTATATTATTTGTCTATAAAGGCATAATAAAGAGGTTAATTCCTGTCAAATATCTGAATCGAAATGACATTTTGCCTTGATGGGGAGCGTTAATAAAATCAAGTTTTCCCTCTTTCTACACCTGAAGATTCTGTTGTAAAAATAGCCTGTGAAACTGTCCCGAAAGGGGTTGTATGTATTACACCAGAAAAAATCAAAATGAAATCAATATTAATTGATAGAAGCATTACGGACAGATGTCTTGTCTTGTATTCATATTTATGATTTTATACCCCAGCAACTATATAACACTTGTTATGAAGAGATAAACCATCTTTAACCCTTTACCCAACAGAACGGCCCTGTGCCAATGCATTCTCTTATATATGCGAGTTGACCATATGTCGCCTCGCATATATAAGAGAATGCATTGGCTTAACACATTAAAAATTATAAAATTGTTAAAGAATGTAAGAAAAAATGGTAAAAAGTGTTAAAAAAAGATTTTTTTTAGGCCAATGCATTCTCTTATATATGCGAGGCGACCTATGGTCGACTCGCATATATAAGAGAATGCATTGGCACAGGGCATAACTGTAACTATCACAATGTGGTCAAGGAGCCGGTTCCAATGATATCCATATTTGTATGGTTCTATTGAGACAGACCGAAGATATTTTAGGCTGTTGAAGCTATATTTGGCCGGTTTTGGCCGGTTTGTTGGGTAAAGGGTTAAGTCCTTTTGATTGAAAATTCAATACCATCATTTTTGTAATTTCTTTTTCTTCAAAGAAAAAACCAGCGACGACGAAAACTGAGGTGAAGAGTCAGCAGAAGAGTACAAATAGTGATCTACTGCTTGATCTTGATGACTGTAAGTACACAGCAATGCCTTAAATAATCGACTCCTTAACCACAGTAGAATTATGGGTAATTTTTCAGGATTTTTTATCGGAAAGCTCTCACTGCAAGCTTTCTGATGAATGGCAACAAGCCATATCTCCGACTAAATCTTGAAAAATTACCCATAATTCTGCTGTGGTTAAGGAGTCGATTATTTAGGGCGTTACTGTACATATGGGAGCTCGGTGGCCGAGTTGTTATAGTGTTCTGCTATTAGTTGCTGTCAACACAGGTATGAGTTCGATGCTGGCCGGCAGACTTTTGAGTTTCCTAACAATGGCTAGGTTTTGAGTTAAGTGGAGTGTGACTGTATAGATACTTGCTGTTCAAATCTCATGCCTAGCTGTGACCACTCATGTGCTAAGGGAATACTCGGTGGGAAGTTGATTGATATTGTCAGTATAAAATCCTGATATTCACACAATTTCGTTGCAGCATGGGGGGTAGCTTTCTTAACTCTTTCATGACGGGAGCTGCGCTGGTGCAGAATTCAAGATCCTGTGCCAGTGTATTCTCTTATATATGCGAGTCTCCCAAATGTAGCCGCACTTTTATAAGATAATGCACTGGCTTACAAGGCCAAAGTAAATATTGTTAGGCCAATGTATTCTCCTATATATGTGAGGCTCCATCTGGGAGACTCGTATATATAAGAGAATGCATTTGCACAGGGTTTTAGCAAAATTTCAGGAAGCTCGCGGGGTAATAATCAGTGTAAAGCACATTAAAATAAATTAATTGTGGAATGCGGTATATAAATAGATCGATTATTATTATTATTATAGCTAAAAACCCAGCAGGGTATCTGTACAACAGACTTTGCATTATTAAAATGGCATGGCACCTTTAAAAAAGCCCAGTGTTTCCTATGACAGGGAATAATCACAGCGTTCAAAACAAAGCACAATATCTTACTGTGGGTAAATTGTCAATAGTCACTAACAATGATTTGAGAAACATTTTCTATGGGGAGTGAAACTTCCATATACATATGTAGATCCTTGAATTCTTGTATTATCTTTAACCCTTTCATGACGGGAGCTGCGATGGTGCGACATTTAAGATCCTTTGCCTGTGTATTCTCTTATATATATGCGAGTCCCATAGGTAGCCTCACATAAGGGAATACACTGGCTTACAAGATCAAGGTAAATATTGTTAGGCCAATGTATTCTCTTATATATGTGAGGCTCTCTATAACACAGTGTTTTCGGAAAATTTCAGGAAGCTCCAGTCATGGAAGGGTTAAACGATCAGTTTGTTTCTGAATTAAATTGGTTTTTATTGACGATTTGTCCTCGGGATAAAACAGGTTTATCCATAAACCGGGTTAATATTTGGGAGAAAAGCTGAGACAGAAGATGTGGATATTTTAATCCTGCTAGCCAAAATGGAATTCCTTTTCAGAACTCTTTAATAAATGTCCTGTGAGTGTTCACATATTCTGAGGTAAATTTATATTCAAAATTTTGGAAACTTTGTGTGCTAAAATAGCTCACCATTCTGAGAATATTCCCCACCGTATTTTGATTAATGTTCCATATTTTATCTTAGATATATTTTGAGATATATTTTCTGGCCTGAAAAAAGTTCTGATATGGGGGTGGGGGGGACATATATCTTCACCAGAAAGCAGTCACTTACCAACCTAGTCATTCTGGGTTCTCTTCTAGACAAAAAGCTCTTCGACAATAATGATAATAATTAGTTCTATATAATGCTTAATCCAGCAGTATGCTCTAAGATGCTCTATGCTATTATTACCTCCGGCGATAGGACAGAGAGTTACAAATTTCTTTGGTCCATCCTCTGAGGAGGTTGCAATTTATAGGCATCAGGATTAATCATGCTGACAAGATCCATCGACACCCCGCCGATGATGTATAATACTTATTTTGAGACATTCAACTTTGCTCATTCAACTCTATCCAATTCCTATTGCAGCACATATTGCTTAACCCTTTCATGACTGGAGCTTCTTGAAATTTTGCGAAAACCCTGTGCCAATAGCATTCTTTTACATATGCGAGTCGCCCATCGCCTCGCATTTATATGAGAATACATTGGTCTAACAATATTTACCTTAACCTTGTAAGCCAGTGCATTCTATTATATATGCGAGGCTCCCTACGGGAGACTCGCATATATAAGAGAATGCACTTTAATGGTCTTTAACTGGTCCAGTGCTGAAAGCCCATATTTGGACCCAATGTAAGAGTGCTGGAAGCCCAATTCTGGGCTTTGGCGGCATCACTTTATTGTTTGTTTAGTTTAATTATTTCAATCATGTTTGTCAGGTACTATTTTCGAAATATTGTTACATATATAATTAAATTGTGACATTGTGAAGTTTGAATGGATGCCGACCGATGAAATTGTCAGAAAGTGTAGTTTTATTGCAAAAAGTTAGAGGAAAATGACAAATTGTTTTGTCCAACGGTGTCCGACAACCAGGCTCATAACCATAACCTAATCCGACAACCAGGCTCATAACCTTAACCTAATCCGACATCCAGTCTTATAACCATAGCCCAATAAGACATCCAGGCTCATATCTATAACCTAATCTGATAACCGGACTCATAATCATATCCTAATGTGAATACCAGGCTCATAGCCATAACCTAATCCGACAACCAGTCTTATAACCATAACCCAATAAGACATCCAGGCTCATAACATAACCCAATCGAACAACCAGGCTCATAATCTAATGAGATATCCAGGCTCATAACCATACCCTAATCAGACAAGCAGACTCCTAACAATAACATAATCAGGCAACCAGACTCATAACCATAACCTAATCCAAAATTTATATAAGTGTGGAGCTCAAGTTCGAGAAAAAGAGTACAAAAGTAGTAAATTACATACTCCAAGCATAAATTTCAATGATTTTCTGTTTATTTAAATATATATACGCATTTCATTATGTGTATGTAGGATATTTAGCAGCGAACCAGTTAATGCTGCACTTGTGCAACTCCCGTCATGAAAGGGTTAACATGTTGTTATAGTATAACATTGAGTACTATTTGAATTTTTTTCAGTGGGTCCACCAAGCAGTTCTGCGGTGTCAGCGCCTGCCAGCAGCCTTCTGATGCCTACTCTTGCTGCCAATATGGCAACCATGTCTTTAGGTGACTCCAATAAAACAGCTACCAATGTAAGTTGTGCTCCTACAGTAATATTAGTGGTTTTTATACACCCATTTATAGGACATATTATGTTATTGGTCTGTCCTTCCGGCCATCTGTCCGATTGCTTTTTGTTTCCAGATGATAACTTGAAATAGGCTCAACTGAATGGAAAGAAATATGGTATGTGGGTTTATTAGCGCAAAATACAGGTCAAGTTCTAATTCGGGTTCCGCACGCCAATTTTCACCAGAGTTATTGCCCTTTTTGTTGGAATTTGCTCTCAAGTATTTTGCCACGCCCAAGTTACTTTTTTATAATGCATCTGAAAGTTCCTCAAATTAAAGAGGGTTCATACGGTGCTTGAATATTTTTAAAGAGCTTGAAAGTTATTTTGGATTTTTCAAGCCCCTGAAAGTCATTGAAATTTCCCTGAAATATGACAAGGTGCTTCAATTTAGTAATCAAAGGTTGACTCATTGAGGTAACTTTGTTGTTTTCCGATTGAAACACCATGTATTGTCAGAATATTTCATGATTACAGAAGGTACACATGATTATGCATCACCGACATGATCAACATGCTAACGTTTTGTTACTGGCATTCAGCGATTTGTATATGCTTTCTTGGAAAACAATAGTGTCGCCAATTTATTGAAATTTATTTCCACTCCAGTTATTCTATTCTCCAACTAAAAATTGGAAAGTGTGTTTTCAATGAAGTAAGAGCGATTGGTTACAACGAACACACAACAATAGAAAGGAGAAGTGCGTATTATGTTGCAAAAACATAAATATATCTGCAATTGGAGTTTTGTCGCTAAAAGTCACCTATTTTATTTCCACTTCTCATTGAAGTGTGAATGTCGGCTATCGGTGTCTTTGTGGTGCTTGGATCAGTTCTTGAAAAGTCCTGGTAAATCGGGGTTCCAGACCTCCAGTTACAACAACAAAACAAAAAATATAATTTAATATCGTTTTCTGCTTTGTTATGTTGAAAAAATGTTGAAAACCAAATATGACATATAAACTAGACCTATAAATAGTTAATACCAAAGAATATCATTTCGTTATTGAAAAATTGACAAAATAACTAAAACACCAGAATTATATGAGATAAATGCATAGAAAATTTAAAATCGAACCAAACAGCATCTTTCTTGTGGCAAATGTTATTTTAAACACTAGAACCTGAATATAAAGTAAAATCCGTTTTCGTTAAAATTAGACTGGAACCCTGAATATATAAGTATTTTATTCACTTATATTCATCCTCCAAATGTGATAAATGTGAGCAATTCTATATATAATTTAGGGCCTGAAAGTTACATTATTTCATGAAGCTGGCAGGACTAGGTAGCTGTAGGTGGCAAAATTCTGCCTCCAGTAAAAAAACAGCACCATTGATTGGCATTTTATAATTACTCCCATCAATTGTTTGCAAGAAACTTCATTTTCAATGGACAGTTATTTGAAGCCATTTCTCTGCACATGTAGGAATGTTGTCCCGTAACTAATTTTACTCACCTGTGCTTTCTTGAAAAGGAACTCCCTTACTAGAATTGTTAATTCCAGGATTCAAAATATCGTGCTGGACATTTGTAGAATGAGGGTGAATTTCGTGACACTACCCCGCATAGCGAGCTAGCATCACTGAAAATTTTGTTATTTGTCACTGAAAAGTAGTCATTTCCTTGCACCTGAGATAATCACAAAGCAACCGAAAGCTAAGTATGTTACGCAAGTCGATCATTTCCGTGGGTGCATTAGTTGTGTTGATGGTATCCAGATCATTAATCATGTAATTACGCACGTAAGACTGCCGTCTGAGTGAAGACTAAATAAACGAACAAGCTGAGAGTTACAGTGTTTACAAATTTATAACTTACAATAAGATTCCGACAGGTATAATTGTACTAAACACTAAAAAGCGTCTATGCATTGACCAATAATACCTAGCAATGAGAATTGAATTAAGTATTTCCTAGAATTTCAAGTATCTTCCGTGAAAATGAAACTGAAAGGATATATTCTGTCAATCGTAAAATTATTTGTGCGCTGTGACGTCATACTGCAGGGTTTATCTACAGGGGATATTTATAGCGGCGTAATGTGAATGGTAGCGAAATCTTTCAAATGAAATCGGAACACGTAGCTTGTTCAATAGTCTGCATTAGTCCAACAACTATAGTGACAACTGCTGCTATAGAACAGAGTTTTAGCTAACGTGTTATAAAATATAAGTGAGTTTTGGCGGGAAATGTGAACATGTGCGTCGTTGTAAAATTGTAAAATTAAAATGAATTGCAGAATATGAACTCCGCAAGAGGGACCCATTAATTATATAGTAGTACCATAGCACGGGATCTCGGAGCATCAGTAGTTTCATCCACTGAAATCCCATGCACAAAAATCACCCGAATCAGCAGTTCGACATTCTTTGATCAAATTATGTCATCGTACCATAGCAAGGGATCTCCGAGCATGTGTAGTTTCGTCCACGGAAATCCCGTGCACAAAAATATCCGTACTCAGCACTCCGACATTCTTTGATGTCACCGCGACTTGTATTACGCCATATAACGTCGCTATTTGAATGCACACCAACCATTACGTTGTAGTTTTGGCTTTTTTATTTCAAAGGGTTATAACAGTACAGGTAACACACTGTAACACACGCATTGACCCACTTTTTCACCAGTATTCTGTTTAACCCCAAACTACCGTTCCAGCCAGATTTTTTACAGCATATTGCTGTTTAATTTTGGTACATGTATGAATAAAACAGATCATCTGCGAGGGGAATGAGGCCTTCCTACGGACGCTGAGCCATACTAACGGAAACCCTGATGTACATGTATATTCAACCTGTTGATTGACAACAATTGTATTATAGTCCTTGGTGAATTGACAGCCTATTATTAATTTATTTTGTCCTTAAGCATTCAATATTTTTCTAATTGACTGTTTTATACTTCACTTTATGTTGCAGGTAATGGCTCCAGTGAATGTGGAAACTAAATCTTATGAACTATTGAATAAGATATCGGGAAATGGACTTTGTGTGTCCTATAAATTCACTCGCACCATATCAGTCTTTTCTCCTAAAATGGTGTCAATCGAGATGATATTTCAGAATTCTGCCGACCATCCAATGAGTGGGATCAAGATAGGAGATAAGGTAGTTAACCCTTTGTATATTAAACTTATTTATAAACATATACAATGGATTGATTCTTTGTTCATTTGTGGTGGTTTTCAGGAAAAATATTAAGCAGATGGCAAATAATTCAAGCATAGAATAATTTTTATTTATTGGAGGGTAATGTTCAAATAATAAGTTCAATGAATGTTTGTTGAACTTATTGGCTGGATATTTCCTAAGGGATAACTACTTGTCAATGAGTATTTAGTTTAGAAAGGGTTGAATTACAAAAATTCTATCTTCCAGATTGTTTCATCCAGAATACATGCAGAAACATCTAGGTAGTTTCTGTTTCTTGGTGGCATAAAGTCTAGCAGCGAAATGACACCTTTCATTTCTAGCAACATTGATGCAAGCCGACAAGTGGAATCTAGTGTTTTTCGTCATTTCCATTGGAAATGTATCAGTTGCTTTGAAATGACATATGTTTATGTCCACGATGCTGTGTAGAGAATAGAAACAAAATTGAAACAAATTGCCTGTGGAAATCAATGTTTTTAGAAATGAAGTGAGTCACTGTTTGCATTCACTGTTGCGCAAGGGTGACCACCAGATATTTTAGATCGGGTCTTCCCAATTTTCTGGGTCGGGTTGTTCCATCTTTTGAATAAATATTTGTTATTGTATCTGCAAAAAAATTCTTCATATTTCCTTCAAAATGTAAGATTCCTATTATAAAACACCAATTAATTACTTGTTTTCTTTGAGTTGCCAATAAATAAAACCAGTTTTTCAGATGTGGGTATCTGATTTTTTTCTGATTCAATATATGTCGCTTGGACTTCCAAAGGTAGGTTTGAGGGCAAGAAATAAACTCTCTCACTTTTTCTGTTGCATGCAGGGAACCATAAGCAACCATAGGCAAACCTTGAGAGAATTACAGAGAGAAGGGTTAAATCTGATCAATCACACAATGCAATACGTTGAACAGTGTGAATAGTTTTACCAAGATTGCAACATTGTAATTGAAATTTCAAAGTAATAAAAATGCTGACACCTTGCTTGCAAGACTTGCATGTGCCCATAGTTCTGCTCATGTCGGCGGCAGCTTCTTTGATCATGCATTGTCCGAGACTGGTCTTGGGGTTTTTTGAACAGTTGAATTACAACGCGATTATCAAAATGCATGAAGAAGGACTCTGACAGTGATTCATCAGCCTCTGAGGACTCTACCAAGTTATTATTTCATGCAAGTTCTTTAATCCGACAAAGAAACCTCTTCGTCTGACTCTGATTCCGGCTATTCTGACATTTGAATAACCAGCCATATCATGTCACATGACTGTCACGTGACACCAAACTAACTCTCCGAATTATCAGCTGGAAGTACCCTCCCGCTGAAAATTTAATTTTGTGTCAGTTTATATTGGGTGTTACAGGGCATAAACATCTGTTTAATACACTTGACTTTATCATATCATTCTAATGTTAAACTTTCGTTTATTCTCACTATTTAGCCAATGACAATGTGTAGGCCACTCAAAACTGAAAGTATATGATATCGGAAAACTGTGCGCGATGTTTAAAATATGTGTGCTTATAACAGTGCGCAATGAATTTTTCTAAATCGAAGGCCTGCAAGTTTTGTATCTAAGACTGAAATTGAACATTTCATTCTTCAATTTCAGAAGCTACAGCCGGGGATGGAAATCCAGGACTTCCCTGAGATACGTAAGTTTTCTATGCAGCTTTCTTTCCACTCCTGTTAACCCTTTCATGACTGGAGCATCCTGAAATTTAGCAAAAACCATGTGTCATTGCATTCACTTATATATGCGAGTCTCCCACATGGAGCTACTCAAATATAAGAGAACACATTGGCCTTACAATATTTAGCTTGAACTTCTAAGCCAGTGCATTCTCTTATATATGCGAGGGTCCCTATGGGAGACTCACATATATAAGAGAATGCACTGGCGCAGTTCCAATCATAAAAGGGTTAACAATTCATTATCTGGTAACATGAATCCAGCTTTAGATATTCCGTCAAACTTATTATCTTACTCGTATTTAAATTTGCCTTTTATTATTTTTCACTCAGTTTTAAATTTTCTCACCCTTTGCAGGAATTCAAAACTGACAAATATATTTCTGTAAAACTCATGTATCCAGTGGCATGAAGTGACTGTTCTTAACCCTTTACCCAACAAACCGGCCAAATAAAGCTGCAACAGCCTAAATTATCTTGGGTCTGTCTCAATAAAACCATGCAAATATGGATATCATTGGAACCGGCTCATTGACCACATTGTGATGGTTACAGTTATGCCCTGTGCCAATGCATTCTCTTGTATATGCGAGTCGACCATAGGTCGCCTCGCATATATAAGAGAATGCATTGGCCTAAAAAAAAACTTTTTTTAACACTTTTTACCATTTTTTCTTACATTCTTTAACAATTTTATAATTTTTAATGTGTTAAGCCAATGCATTCTCTTATATATGTGGGGCGACCTATGGTCGACTCGCATATATAAGAGAATGCATTGGCACAGGGCCGTTCTGTTGGGTAAAGGGTTAATCGTTCCTGAAGGTAGATTCAAAGACCCCTACAGAATAAATGTGTTGTGCGTAGAAGATAATTGTTAATTATTTAGTTGTGAAGATGTATCTAATACACACTTGGTCCAATAATAATTGTAGTATTTCAACAGTTATGGGTATCACTGACATGAAATCGAATGAATTTAAAGTGACATCGATAGGCTGCTGACTTCAGAAATGTTACTTCATAAATTTACTGTACATGTACCTCTATATCAATATATACAGAAACCCCTTTAGTCTTCCAGATTGGTCGATAAACTATTTTTCGCTCAGTTTTAAATTCGCGCAATGATGGATATAATTTTAGTCCACGTTTTTCTGAACATATTTACAAATGAAGAATAAATCATTCTTGTCCATTGACTCATTGAGGTATCCAAGGTTTAATCTGATTATTACCCTCTTCCAGCGTCACTTGCATCTAATGCATCCACTTCAGTATTAATGGCAATAAACTTCAATGATACAACGCAACCTGCGACCTTTGACCTGTGTACAGCTGAACAAAAATATAACCTGAAGGTCACGTCACCTGTGGGGGAGCTTCTGCAGCCATTCACAATGAGTGAAAACGAATTCACTACGCAACAAAGTGAGTAGACCTATACAGAACCGCACATGCAGGCTAGCATCTCCAAATTCACCCTCTGGGGACCTCATTCTGCTTAGGTTTCATCGTCTGGAAAGTTTCTACAATCTCAAATTAACATTGTTTTTAGTTAATTTTTCCCTTCTGGGAAGTTCTATATCCCCTAATTTGCAGAAGATAAAATACATAATCGAGGGGACTAATGGGTGAACATAACCAACTTCAACCGGGTAGCTTTAATCTGATCCTAAGTCTCCCATAGCAGTTGAGGCCTAAGCAGAAAGAGGTTCCTGGAGGGTGAATTTGGTGATGCTAGCCCATAGTTCATGATAGCGTCACTAAATTCACTCACTTTGGACATCATTCTACAAATGACAGACACACTATTTGCTGTCTTGTTTATGGCACGAGCACAGTGGTGTAAGGATAGTACTAGAGGCCTTTGGCTTGAGTGTTATCCTTCTGCGATCGCAAGTGTTCCATAAACTATAGGCCAGTAACACATGTGTGGTTCTGTGTTTATTACACACCTGACCGACATCTCCTAACTGATTATTTCTGATGTTTTCCAAAGAATTATTTCATTCTATTTCCTGATCTTGTCATACGTGACAATGCCATTTTTCCAGTTTCATTGTCAGAGTAAATGTCATTCATCGTATGATGTTGATGTCATTCTATTTCACACCTGGGAATGGCTTGAGAATGATGGCAGGGGTTGAAATGAAGTAATATTGTTATATAATTATATTTATTAAGCACCGTTACCTTTTGTAATGGCACAATGGTTCAGTGGTTAGCATGCTCCACTCACAACTTCACGTGAAGACGTCATGCATTTGAATCCAGCTTTGCTGCTAAGCATCAAACACTGCATTGGTAGCCTTTGGCAAGTGACCTTTATACATTTGCTTAGTGGGATGCCCATTAACCAAATACCTAATCGGCAGTCAATGGATATTGTCAGTACGGGTATGCTGATCCTGATGCACTCATTAGCTGCTAAGATAGCTTCCTCGTAAGGGACAATGGACAACCAATGCTCTATAACCGCTCGGATCTAAACAATTAAATTTGGTATGGATGTTCACTACTATGAGGACATTCAATGGAGTGTTCAATCGTTTCAAGCATCACTAAATTACCCATCTGGGGACCTCATTCTGCAAATGGGGATACACAAAGCTAAATTAAACTTTTAGCAACAAGATCTATATGTTCATATAATAATAAGTTTTTCGAGGGTATTTCAGAAGTGATTTATTTCTGTCCGAAGCGATCGATGGCAGCCCAAAATCTTGAATATAAACCCGATGACCTTTTCCGGTTAGTTGGCAAATTTCTCCCATGAACTCATTTTTAAAATGGCTGATGGATTGTTCTGGTATCGCATGATGGCGAACATAGCAGAGCGTCATAGAGCCAGTGTCTAGTCAACCTATATACATGCCCGAGAACACATCTGTTTTCAATGGCTAATTTGGTTATTTTACATGTTTCAGGTAAATTAACAGGGATGAATGAGAATTCGGCACAGGTTGAGATTCCTAGTGAGAAGTGTACGATGGAGTTCATCTGTTCATGTGTTTATTCCACTGCCAATGTTCTACAAGTTCCCTCCTCGACAGAATCGAGGTACACATTCTCGGCAAAGACTCTGGGCACTGGGTGCCTTGTGCTTGTATCCCTCAAAGAGAAAGATGGAAAACTGAAAATTACTGTTAACTGTGAAAAAATGGTAATCGGGACTATGCTTGTCAAGGATATAAAGGCGAGCCTAAGTAAGAAAAGCTGATATGAATGTGTGGCTGTTCTACCTTGTTAGGGTCCGTAGTGAAGTATGGGTGGCAGGACTAAATTTACTATAAACTTTAAAGTGTCCCAAGGCACTCGCAGCAGGTAAATGTGCAAAAAATATAAAAGTCTGTAAAAACATCACCACTTAGAAGAACATGGAGAAATAGATCAAATGTGTTCTTATATTAATTATTGTAAGTTCTCCAATAACAAAATGTTGCATGTTGAAACCATTGTTATGTAAACAAAATTGTGATTTGTCAACAAACAGCTAAATATGCAGTAAGTTAAAATATTATTCTGAATATGATTTTCAGTATATTTTTCAATGCTTTGACCTTTTCCAATGTTTACCATCATGTTTTGATTAAACTTTGTAATCTTACTGGACTAATTGAACTTTGATCAGTAATTCCACTGCAACAGTAATGTCTACATAACAATGGTTTTGACATGCGAAATCTCATTATTGGAGAGTTATTAATAATGAAAATAAGAACAATCTATTTTTTCATGTACTTGTTGATGATAGTTGTTTTAACGACTTTTATTTTTTTTCTCATGAACCCACTTCGAAGGCCTTGAGTCCCTTTAACAATGATTGTCCATTGAATGATAGCCATTTGATTCCCTTTCATTAATTTCTTGGAATGTTTAGCCAAATAGTTAATGCCTGGTTGTTGAACTTATCTGAACATCACATCCACTAAATGAATGGAAATCCATAGGGAGTTGATCTATCTGATTCTATTTTCTGACCACCCCTACAAATTAAATATATAAAAACAGACTTCTCCAAAATATACTTTTGAAACTTATCCGGAGTATATATTCAGAAATCAATGGGTAACCCTTTCTATACTAAATACTCATCGACAAGTAGGTATCCCATGGGAAATGTTCAGATAATAAGTTCAACAAACATTTGTTGAACTTATTATCTGTACATGTTGTCACCACACCCCAGAGGACCGGTATTGCTACTTACATGGGTAAGCTTCTCACGCAGTTAACCCCGATTCTTGGGGCATGGCTTTATATTTATAAGAAATATCATATTTAAATTTCTTCACATAGTATGCTTCATTCCATATATTTATTATTAAAGTTAACAGTGTTATGCATCAGTGTTATGCATCAGGATATGTAGTAGAAATTGAAGGAAAAAAATGGACTGTGAACGAAATTTCTATACAATTCAATGCTTGTATTCATCCACCCACAGATGCTAAAAGGCAACACAAGACACCAATCATATTTGCAGCCACCTATCCTCAGTTGAGCACATGCAAAACCAGCTTTTCAAATTTCATTCATTTGACAATGTATTTACATTTGTGACCAATATGGAGGCATTCATTGTTCATGTTGTTATTTCATTTTAAATTCCTACCAATGAACTCAAGTAATGATGATGCACCAGTTTTCCACTTTTGCAGCATATCTGACCACAATTGAAAAAGTCATAACATATAAATTCTAACATAAATTCTTCCACAAAATGTTCTTTTATATTCTTATGCTCAAAAAATAAAGAAATTTCTCGTTCTCTACAAGAATATGAAACATTGTGTTAGTCCGAGATAAGTTGGCTCTATATGTGGCTCGTTTGAAAAGTGGCTACAATATTTGATCATTGCCTTAATTATGACAATTAATTGTACTTCAAATTATGTAATAACTTGTAATTGACCAATCAGAATAAGAGTTTTATGCAGCTCTTATTGGCCACTTTACTTTTAAAATGTTTCTTCCAGCATCATTTGTCAGAAGTGCACTATTTATGACCTCTCCATTCTTCACATATTATTCCTCTTAATGTTTTTAACAATGTCTCATAATATCTCAGATGGATACATGGTGAGACTCCAGCCCAGACTGACAGTATGTCATCCATGCATATCGTCAATGAATGTTTATCATGTATTGTTTGTTATGTAACTTTTAAGTGTACATTAAAGAAAAATTGAAATTGAAAGGGTGTTCGGTTTGCAGAGGTTTTAATGTATAAAATAATGGTATTCAATGGCCCTTCTGTTTGGTTTAGAGAGGTGTTCGCTTTAGAGAGCTGTTTGATTTATAGAAAATCGCACTACGATCGGAATGTATTGACATCGTTATTAAGAGTTGTCGAAGCACAACCAACTCATTATTGATTAATTAAACTTTATTCAATAAAGTACCAAATAAATTTATAACAATAAATAAAACATGGTATAATAAGAATGAAAAACATGGTATATTAAGACATAATACATGTATAGATAAGACACGAAGCATAGAAACGATAAATTTTATGGTGAATCGCAGTTTTTGAAAATGTTGCTGACAAATGTAGCGCAGGTAGAGTAGTTTTGTACTCCTGTATATGTGTACCGATTTAGTTAGCGGTCTTTTGGCAAACGCTTAATGTATGCTTATTTCACACATTGAGTGAACAATGGTGACTTCACTGATGAGTTGGACTCTTATTTTTACGACCACTGACCAAACTAAACACTAATTCGCTAAAAGTATGTGATGATAGTGTGTTGTCACCAATACAGTTCTAATCAACCAGTCACAATGAATGAGCCATCACGAAAACAACCGCTCAGAGTTGAATGTAGACCAAAAATTTAAACTAATAAAGGATCCCCTGTCTTCATCAAAGCCAACAAGAGCTCAGCATCAAGTATGTCAAATGTACCACACATGCCTTGAAATAGGGTGTCTGTCATTTGCAGAATGAGGTCCCCAGAGGGTGAATTTAGTGATGCTACCCCGCATAGCGGGCTAGCATCACCAAATTTACCCTCTGGGAACCTCATTCTGCTGAGGTGTAAGCAGAATGAGGTCCACAGAGGGTGAATTTGGTGATGCTAGCCCGCTATGCGGGGTAGCATCACTAAATTCACCCTCTGGGGACCTCATTCTGCAAATGACAGACACCCTATTTCAAGGCTTGGTACCACACATGTGTTTGGTTGGTATCGCTTTCTGCGTTCGGATTTCGGAAGTAAAAATTAATGTATTCATTCACTTATTGACTAAAAAAGCCATCAAATGTTTGGAATAGAGAGGTTGCAGTTTACATAGGTAATTTTAAGTGAGAATGCACTTAGGTGAATTCGGGACCAAAAAACTTTTTTGTAATGGAGAGAGATTCGGTTTATAGGGGGGTCCGTTTTGGAGAGGTTTTACTGTACTACAATATTATAATGATATCATTAGTAGGGTGGCTCCATGCTAACAAATAGTTGAAATCACCTACCTTTGTGTGTGGCATCCTGAGGTGATCTTTTGTCAATCTTGATATCATGCCAAGCTAGGGACAGGCCACGATTGCTATGGTAACCTCTTGGGGGGAAAAAACATGCCAAAAACTTGCTTTGTATGAGTGTGAAATGATACGTCTCCATAGCCTTGGATCATCTTAGATGGCTATAATGACTAAACTTGTCTGTGTGAACTTGTTTCGAGTTATTAGGGAATATAAATCGCTGTCGGTAGTGAAAAATGGCAGACAAAATTGCCTCAGAGGGCAAAATGGCCACCAAAACATATATTATGGCGTTTTTTTCCAATGTTTCAATTCGGAAGTTTTTTTTCAAGAACAGTCAGCCATTTTATAAGGAATCACCTGCGTAGAAAGAAGGTGTATAAGTATATTATACACCTTTCTAGATGCATTTAATAGTTAATTCAGCAATTATTTAGATGAAATAGCAAGCCCTTCAATCTTGCTACCGATTACAAGATTGTTGCATCTAAGTTTGGGAATAATTTGATTCCATGAGCTGAGGGTCTCATTGTCCTCATGTTTGTTCTAAGAAACTAACGGCAGATTTAATGTGGTTGTTGTATTTTAGACTGCAAGAAAATACACATACCCAAAAGGGATTAAGTTTGCTGAATTTTTGCTTGCGGTTAAAACCCATGACCTCGTTGAAACTGTTGTTTATTAGTTTTATTTACATACTTGAATAAATTACAAATTTATATTTTTATATCATCCCCATTATTTATTCGACTTCAATGGAATCTGTGGAATAGGATAGGATATTTATTTCGATATACACATAGTAAATTTTACAAATATTGTATTGTATATTCGAGGGGATGGCATAGTCAGGCCAAACAGTCTTCCTATCACCCCCATAGAATAGGCTAACTGGCTGAATTAAATTTATAATTCAACAATGTTTACCCTCATATATTTACATGTACTTATCAATTAAGAAGTCTTCTATTAGCAGAACCTACCAACATCATACCATAATAGCAACGAGAGGCCGATCACGATCGGCAGATGTTTAACCCATCCCTTGGCGATAGTAAATTGTTAAGATCAGAATCATAATCTTTTAATGTTGAATTATAGAGTATACTGTTATGATCTAAAGTAGTATATGACAAATGTACATAATAACCAGTAATAACACAAATTATTGGAATGTATGAGTCAATATAGAAGGGTTAATATAACATCTAAACTCTAGAGCCTGTCACCACTATCATAGTGTGAGCAGTTCTATTCATGTTGTTGCAAATTGCCATGTGAGATATCAAAATAATATAATTATTTATTTAATGGAAAAGGTT
The DNA here is from genome assembly GCA_032622095.1 of Siphonodentalium dalli. NCBI lineage: Eukaryota > Metazoa > Mollusca > Scaphopoda > Gadilida > Siphonodentaliidae > Siphonodentalium > Siphonodentalium dalli. Next base: position 191,411,655 of record CP136063.1, on the reverse strand, counting down.
AAAAGACATGGAATGGGTAAAAGGGGTTAAATCACCTATCTCTGCCCTGTTGATCCAATGTAGTCCCATCATCCAAGGACTTAGAGAGCTCCATTGGTCTAGTTAAATAAATTCACCTGGCTAAGTTGTGGTTTAAAAGATAGCTAAATCAATTTATCCAATAATTCACTGTGTCTCTTATACAGACCTAACATATGAGGGCTATAAATAACTCTCAAAGCAATAAACTATATTGTCTTTTATCTTGCTCACAGAGAAGCAGGTATTCATTAATTGTAAGTTACTTGGGTTATAATCTGGATAATTCTTAGTTTAAAAAGGGCCATATCTCTGGTATAACAAATTGGATCTAACCCATATTCAAACTCGTTCTGTATTTTGAGTTGAGAAACTCACATACCAAATTTGGTTCCTATCAGATGAAAAATGGTTGATTTATCGAAGTACATGTATGTGTGAATCATATGTCAAAGGACCATAACACCATTAAAAAAAATCCGATCAAACCCATATTCGAAATCAATCTGTATGTTGGTCTGAGAAACTCATACACCAAATTTGGTTCCAATCAGATAAAAAATGTTTGAGTTATGGCATAATTCATTAATTCTAAGTCGAAAAAGGGCCATAACTCCGTAATAAAAAGTCGGATCAAACCCATATTCGAACTCGATCTGTATTTTGGGCCGAGAAACTCACATACCAAATTTGGTTCCGATCAGATAAAAAATGTTTGAGTTATGGCAGAATTCATGAATTCTAAGTCGAAAAAGGGCCATAACTCCGTAAAAAAAACTCCGATCAAACCCATATTCTAACTCGATCTGTATTTTGGGTCGAGAAACTCACATACCAAATTTGGTTCCGATCAGATAAAAAATGTTTGAGTTATGGCAGAATTAATTAATTCTAAGTCGAAAAAGGGCCATAACTCCGTAATAAAAAGTCGGATCAAACCCATATTCGAACTCGATCTGTATTTTGGGCCGAGAAACTCACATACCAAATTTGGTTCCGATCAGATAAAAAATGTTTGAGTTATGGCAGAATGCGTTAATTCTAAGTCGAAAAAGGGCCATAACTCTGTCAAAAAAAGTCGGATCAAACCCATATTCGAACTCGATCTGTATTTTGGGCTGAAAACCCCATATACAAAATTTGGTTTTGATCAGGTAAAAAATGTTTGAGTTATCGCATTACACGTAAAGTGTCTACAGACGGACAGACAGACGGACGGACGCACGATGAGTGGTCAATCCGGACAACGACACTATGTTTACCATACATGGTATGGGTAAACATAAAAACCAGCTGACCAATGTTTAGTAGTAGGTTTTCACATAAGTTACACTGACTGGTTATTTCTGATAAAATCAATTCTCTTCTGTATCCAATCGGCTTCAACTTTTAAATTATGTTTCTCGCAAAACGCAAACAGTTTGCTATATCTCTCAACAACATCAAAGCCTATTAACACTTGTAGCTTATGCAAATCTACTGGGCATAAATGCATTGGTTGTCGGTAGTCCTCCTCTAAATGTCCAGAGCCATTCATGCAACAGTCAAAAAACACACAATGGTCCAAGCCCAGAAGGTGGTTAATCTCATGAACAACTAACTTGCAACTTCTCTGTAATATCAACCTTTTCTTTTCTGCGTCAGTGATTTTCAGTTTAATTTGTTTTATATCAAACCAGAATTCATGTGAAAACGTGAGTCCAGGGTTGTATCTGTAAAAGCTAAAAATAGCTACTCTGTGATTACCAGCGGCCATTCCGACAACAAAAAGATCTGACTGGTCACAATATAAGTCATACATTGTTAATCCAATGACGCATATGGCATCGTCTGGTATAATCTGTCTCATCTGTAGAAGACCTGAGTCTATTTTTAGTTGTGTGTGTTTAGTTGACCTATCATATCTAAAGTTGAGAGATTGTCGTTTGGTTCTGCTGCTAACACGTCTGCTCGATTGTGGAGTTTTCAGCTCATCCTTCTGTTCCTCTACCCAGAATGCATTACTAGAACTGACTTCTAACTTGATTGCTGGTAGAGACTGAGTCGGTATGCCAATATATGCTTCAGTGTAGTCAACTAAGTCTTGGAAATCTACCGAGTTTTTACCATCGAATTCACCCAATGGAAGAAGGTAAATCTTGCCTTTAGGATACCTATCACGGAGTGACTTCCCTTTGGGATTGAAAACTTGTCGCATGTATTTTCGTTTCCTCGCACTGATCCATGGACACTCACGTAGAAATTGTCTGTAGGTCTGCCCATCCTCGTCATACTGTGCCAACCAATCACTGATACTAATTGGTTGTAGAATCGGCTTGAAGAAACAGAAACTGTTTTCGAGAGCTGGGTCATATTCACGTGACATGGGATCACATCCAATAGCCTTTATCTGTGAAGATGCTGTTGCCTGTTTGTAACCTGTCGCAAATGGAACCATATCTTTCCTCTTCTTTGATTCTGCATCTTTTTGGATTTGCTTTCTTTTCCTTGACTCAACATCTGCTGAATCCATATTTTCCTGTAAACTGTGATTGGATATTTACTTTAAATGTTGTAGTGACAAATTTGTACATGTATTTAGAGAAAATGGTTTGGATAACTAACTTTAATGGACAAGGCTCGTTCAAACCCCAAAATTATGTATACATAATTTTCCCAAAATTATGTATACATAATTTGGTAAGGGGTATTTCAAAACATTACCTTCGCAGAAGAAATTCATGAACAAATTGGTCAATATAGCGCTGAAAATACATGGTTTGTTTGATATTTTTCAATAAATTAGGATTGTTTTGTTTGCACAAGTTCAATTTTTTAGTCAGCGGTCACTAAAACATTGCAATTGTACACCATGGGAAGAAAATCTACAGCTTTCGTCACTCTGAAATGTTTATGGTACTACATAATTTTGATGATTAAAACGAAGAGAAAGCAGTGTGTGAAGTTTCATGTTAATATACCTTTTCCAGACATTATGTTTCCGATTTCAGAATTCCGATGAATACAAATGACATTGTTTTTGTACGGGTCCCATACATTGTGGTCAAAGTTATGACTTCAATGCATCTATCTGTGACATATAATGCTCATAGCAAGGTATTCAAGTATTTATCAACCTGTTTTGATACCAAAATAATTTCAAAAGCAAATATTTATTCGGTACATTTTGGAGTGCAAACCTCCATGTGGCGTTAACCCTTTCATGACAGGAGCTGCGCTGGTGCAGAATTAAAGATCCGGTGCCAGTGCATTCTCTTGTATATGCGAATCTCCCATAGGGAGCCTCGCATATATAAGACAATGCACTGGCTTACAAGGTCAAGGTAAATATTGTTAGGCCAATACATTCTCTTATGTATGCTAGGCTCCCTATGGGAGACTCGCATATATAAGAGAATGCATTGGCATAGGGTTTTCGCAAAATTTCAGGAAGCTCCAGTCATGAAAGGATAAAAGAGCCTTACTGATTTAAAATCTGAAAGCATTTGTCTCAGTTCTGCATGAATAAATTGAAGACAGCTGGCAGTTTTTCCGGAACATTTATATCTGTGTATATTGACCTATTGTATCCCTCTTTACAAGTAACAAGTTACGTACACATTATTTGGGAGGATCAAATAGACCATGTCCGTTTAACCCTTCCATGACCAGGGATCATGACTGCAGCTTCACTGGTGCAGCATTAAAGATCCTGTGCCAGTGCATTCTCGGATAAATGCGAGTCTCCAATAGGGAGTCAAGGCAAATATTGTTAGGCCAATGTATTCTCTTATAGATGCGCGGCTCCCTATGGGAGACTCGCATGTATAAGAGAATACATTGGCACAGGGTTTTTCGCAAAATTTCAGGAAGCTCCAGTCATGAAAGGGTTAACTAAATTATTTCACTCTCATTATCTGTCGAGGGATATCCGACTTACATGACTAGTTTGAAGCTTCATATCGCCTCAGTCAAAATGAGTAAGTCTTTTTTTTTTGGGCAAAATCGGACTTTCCGGCCACGGATTGTCAAAATCAGTTAAAAAGTTGCACCTCTGGCTCAATCAGAACCTTGTTTTTTTTATCCTTGACAAGACATGTTACTTTCACATTCTTGTTGATGTACCGTAATACCCTAAATAATCGACTCCTTAACCACAGCAGAATTATGGGTAATTTTTCAGGATTTAGTTAGGAAATATGGCTTGTTGCCATTCATTGGAAAGCTCTCAGTGAGTTATATGTTCTCAAAAGGTTTGCTTTTCCCTCTCTTCTGACATTAGTTGCACTTAATAAACAACAGCCAAATTAAAATAAAATCACCAAAATCAACTTACATCCTTTTGACTGGAAGGCAATGATATCATATATGTAATTGAGGAGTTATCAAAACATATATAAGGTGATCAATTTCAACTGATTTTTTAAATATTCTACTTGGGGCCGCGCTGAATCAGACAACAAGGTGTATACAGAGCATCTCTAATAAGTCGTAATTCTATACAAAATTTATAAAATTTTATTCGAGCCGAGCTTTGTAACGAGGCTCGAATAAAATTTAGTGGACGAGGTTAATAAATTTTGTATATAATCGCGACAAATTTGAGATCCATTTTATCACATAATCAAATTTTAGCGCGTGCCAATAATACATGTGAGTCTTACTAAAATATATGAGGCTGGATTTAGGGGCTAATTATGTGATAAAATGCAATAGACTAGCTCTCATAAGCCATCCAGCAATGACAAAGCTGGTTCAATAACATGAATGTCAAGATTTATGCTCCCAAGTAAATGTAAGGAGTGTAATCTGATTTGTGAATAGTGAAAATTTCTCCATTGCTTACCATGGGTCTGGTTTCTTATGTGCAGTTGAGCGATGGAATATTAAAGTTTTATATTATGGGAATATACATGTGTGTCGACAAACAGATCAAGTAAATAACTAAGCTAACTGAATGTCGGTTATCTTATTTAATGTGGCATGAAACGCACTGCTACTGGACAATCTCTACCAGAGAGGTTAATGATGCTATGAGTGCTCGGCTACTGGGTGGTTCATATACACCAAGAGACTAAATCATGATCAGTAGATTTATTTGTAAAAAAAAACCTAATAATACATTATTTAACCCTTTATCCAATAGAAGGGCCCTGTGCCAATGCATTCTCTTATATATGCGAGTCGACCATAGGTCGCCTCGCATATATAAGAGAATGCATTGGCTTAACAAATTAAAAATTATAAAATTGTTAAAGAATTGAAGAAAAATGGTAAAAAGTGTTAAAAAAAGATTTTTTTTAGGCCAATGCATTCTCTTATATATGCGAGGCGACCTATGGTCGACTCGCATATATAAGAGAATGCATTGGCACAGGGCATAACTGTAACCATCACAATGTGGTCAATGAGCCGGTTCCAATGATATCCATATTTGTATGGTTCTATTGAGACAGACCGAAGATATTTTAGGTTGTTGAAGCTTTATTTGGCCGGTTTTGGCCGGTTTGTTGGGTAAAGGGTTAACTCTTTCTATACTGAATAGATTCTCCCATTCACTCATAAAACTATTAAAAGTCTATTATTACACTCCTATGCGCGAATTCCATTTGAAAACGCCATTTTAAAAAAAATGGTAATGCCACTAGTGAATTATGTCATTTCTCGTGATGTCATTGACGTTACGTCGCTTACAGATCAAGACTGAATTTCGATGGTTGATCTTTCTCCATTTCGGGACTTTTATGCATTAATTCTGGGTGTTTTAATCACATTTGGCGAACCAAATTGATGCAGAAGTGTAATAAATAGAGTAATCAATTGGTTTCGAGAATTATGTTAAATAATTCACTTGAGGCGAGAGACGTTTAGGTAAGAAACTTGTGTGCTAACGCGCAATCGTTTCTTGCCGACGTCTCTCACCTCTCGATAATTATTTAACATAATTCTCGGAACCAATTGATTACACTCTATTTATTCATTTGGAAAGATGTTCAGGTAATATAAGCAGACGGCAGACATACAACAAAAATAACACAAGAGCAGAATGATTCATATTCATTGGTGGGAAATGTTCAGATAATAAGTTCAACAAATTACAATTATTATCTCATCATATATTATCTGAACATTTCTTAAGGCAACTACTCATCAATGAGTATTTAGTATAGAAAGGGTTCATAAGCAATATACATTGATTCTTATATGGAAATTATATACAGTGTAACAGTGACTTTCAATGGCTAGACTTGCGTAATAAAAGTGCAGAAGAGACTATTAAGAGTTATTAGGAGGGTACTTTCAGATAATATTCATATGTTTACCCAAATTCGGCTGTTTGTTGAAATTAATATCTTAGCATTCCCAAGTCAACTACTCATCAAGTTTTGAGTCATTAATTAAATGGTCAGGGTAAGTTGGTTTGAATGAAGCTGTTAAAATTTACATTTCTGAGAATTTAAACTCAACCATTGTGTTTTCTGAAATTGTACAGCAGATAATGCTACAGTTTCTGTCAAAATAGGATATTACATCCTTCCAGTTCAAAACAACTCACAAGATTGATATGATACGCAGAAAACAATATATGTCCCTGTGAGTTCCCAGAATAACTTAATGAGCTAGCATGAGTTAAGGCACATACATACATACATTTATTTAGAAAATTTAATATACCTAGTCACATTGGGACCTTCATACCTCTAGCTTAATTATTAGTATAAAGGCCCATTTAATTTTAGAATCACCAGATCAGGTTATATATTCCATATTATATACCATTTGAAATAGGAAACTCCAAAACATTGTATTATCAACTTATCTAGTGGAATAGACTGCCAACATGTTGTTTTTGTCAAGGTACCGACGTGTGTTCTGTGCTTAATTTCGATATGGTCTGTACTGCCAGTTTATTATTTTCAATGGAAGGGGAATAACTATATCTATTTATTGTGAATTATGATGCATTCTGGGGTAAATACTGGGTGAAAACTTTATCACTTGGTGGACACTCCTACTCCCAGGCCACAGTGGAATATATATGCTTTTGGTTCCTCTAGCAAATGGTATATAATATGGAATATTTTGTGTTTAAAGTACGTGATCTGGGCATTTGAAAATTAAGTGGGCCTTTAATCAAATATGTATCACTACAACAAAATAACAAAACATACATAAACCACTTGTTCTGCCTCAGCCAAGTGGAGTCTCGTAAAAGTTATAGTTGTTGATTCTGTCCTATTTCTCTTCTGAATTGACTCAATCATGTTTACCATCATCCTCCTCCTCCTTCCTCTCAGGTATCATCTCCATCCTCTTTGTCATCCATTTAGCCTCCTCTGTGAACTTATGTTTGGTGTAGAACTCATACAAGTTCCGATATCTAACAAGAATGTCAAACCCAACTAATGCTTGTAGCTTGTGCAAATCCACTGGGCACAAGTGCATGGGCTGACGAAAATCCTCTTCAAGATGCCCCGAACCATTCATACAACACTGGTAATATATGCAGTGTGCCACGCCCAGTAAATGACTGATTTCATGCACCAGCAGCTTGCAACTTCTTTGCAGCAGCAGCCTCTTTCGTTTCTCTTCCTCCATCTTCCGAGTTTTGTGAATATCATACCAGAATTCTTGTGAGAATTTGAGACAAGGGTCGTATCTATGGAAACTAAAGACCGCGACGCGGCTGTTTCCTTTGGCCATGCCAGCAACGAATAAGTCCGGCTCATCGCTGTATAGGTCCAGCATGGTCAAACCTATAGCACACAGCGCATCGTCTGGTAGAACCTCTTGTAGAATGTACAAAGGGGAGTCCACTCTGAGTTGGATGTGACCTGTTTCTTCGTCGAAACGAGTTGTTAACATATCATCCCGATGTAGCGTGACCACGTCCTTGTGTTCCATGTCGGGATGCAAATCTGATTTTCTGTCGTCTGTCCAATATATATTCCCTTTGTCGATATTTACTTTCACTCCTTTCAGAACAGAAGTCGGAATTCCCAAGAACCGTTCAGTATAGTCAACAAGGTGTTCGAGTTCGACGTCATTTTCACCACCGAATTCTCCCAACGGCACGAGATATATCTTTCCATCTGGGTATTTTTCTCGTATATTGGCTCCACTTGGATGGAATGTTTGCTTCATTCGGTTGCCCTTTGTCTTTGAAAACCACGACGATCCATGAAGATAATGCATGAATTGCTGACCACGATCGCAGTATTGAGCCAGCCAATCATCTATCGACGTTGGTTCCGGTAGTGGCTCAAAGAAAACAAAGTCATCTGTGTCAGCAGGGTCATATTCAGGAATCATTGGATCACACCATATGGCCTTGATGCTATCCTCTCTTGATGGTGGGTGGAACCCTTCAACAAAATCAATTCCATCGGACTTTGCTTTCTTCGACTTAGCCCTTCGTTCTGGCATCTTCCGCTTCGGTGATATCGTTTTCTTTGACTCCATGTTGCTGGAACAGAAATTCAGGCTTCATGCAGCGACTTCTTTGTTTTCGGCGAAGAATAGGAAATATCGACAAGACTCGCAAAACATTCGAAAGCTTCAATTAAACTTTGTTGAAAGAGTACCAAATTTTATTTACTCAATCCACGTATAACACTTTGGCCCGCGTTCGAAAATTTATACAAAATGTTTTAATGAAAACAGTTTCAGCAAAAGTTAGTGTTGGATGCGTCAACTTTAATTTGGACTAGATGCCTGCATCTAAAGTGGATTCGTGAGATATCCGTGTGTGTCAGTTTTCTCGTGCAAATGTCACATGACTATGAGAAATACCATGCAGTTCTCGACAAAACTAGCCTCTTAATTGTTTATCTGAACAATGTCGAAAACTAGACAAATTTGAGCGCATCAAGACTTTATATATGGCCCTATATGTGTGGTTGTAAGCCAGTTATTCAAATTCATGTTTCGTCAATTTTATATCAGATTTATGGAGGCACGGACTCAGTATGATTGGTACTCTCTGGATCCTAATAATGGTAACGTACCAATTAAATAGTACAGGGTGAAAACTTTACCTAAATTTAATAATAGTATAGGGTCAGATAGGGTAGATTGTTTTGAAAGTTTTCCAATATGCCCCAATATCATTGTCAGAAGGGCTAATTAAAAAGTAATATAAATTATGTTTTATAATTTATCTAACTTTCGATCACTACTTATTATTATTACAGTAATTATTACTTCACTCTGTTCCAATCAAAAGAAAGATGATTTGGTCAGATTTTTGGCATGTTTGTATCTTAAAGGCACGTGAGGCCTTAGTTGTCGAAAATATTCATATTTGTTCCAATCACCGTAAACAGAAAAACATTAAAACGCATACAGTTTCGTTCATATATACCATGACCACCGCGTAAACAGCATGTTATCACAAAGACCTACTATATTTTACCTAAGCAAGAGCCTGATTGTGTTACAGAAGACAGCACAATGCTACTGGCTAATCACACACAAATGACATAAACGCTCTTTATTAGTTCCATATCAGGAATACACCAACAAAGAACGCTCTTTATGTTTACCATCATAATATAAACAAACACCAGAAAAGTAACAATGGTCAAACAGATGACAATAACATACTGTTTATGCGATATTTCTTATTTGTATACAGACAAAGTCTGTCTACATTTTGATGTTCTTTCTGTTTGTGGCGGTTTTTGACGGGTGTAAATATTTTCACAGGATACCCACCGCCAACCATACCTTTAAGGCACATATTGATGCTGGTGGGCAAAATAATCACACAGACAAAAATAAGGAACATACAGAGTGGACTTTTATTAGAACATTAATAATCATACATCTATGATTATCTGGATACCAAGAGTACAAGCCTATACTGGCTTCCATATAGCAGCATATCAATTGGGCCGAATATTATAATTTTATCACTGGAAAGTCACACCAATGCACACAGAAATCACTGACACTCGGTAAGAAACTGACAAAGTTGCCATTATATACAGTAATCCGGTTGTCGCCCTGAGGTTTGATATGTTAGCACAAGATCGCCAGGAATATATGACTCGAACCAGCTTCGCCAATGCTGGAATATTGGCGGCTGGCTGCACTTTCCGAATGGGCAACTCGGGTATGGTATGGTATGAACAATTTCAGGTCGTTGTGCAACATGAGTTGTCTTTTAAGATGTACAACTTTATCATTTCGACAGTGATTTCACCACAACGACAGCTAAAACTACCAACGTCTAGATTGTGTAACATCCATAAATCGATTGACGTTACATAAACCATTGGCATGCGTTTTCGCCCATTAATCATAAACCCCTGCGCAAAAATACTAAAATACCAATATAGATTATACCAGCGACTGTTATAGTCCATATGGGTATTTTAGTATTTTTCCCCAGGGACCTGCGCCAATAATCAGTGTAAAATATGTTTTTATTTTGAGACCAAGAGTAAACTATTTTTCATCATTTCTAGTGTTGTCAAATTGGTCTAGTTCAAGGGGTGTGTAGTTAGAAATACAAATTCAATGTTTGACACCTCCCAACGAATACCCTCTAGCCACGTCCCTGCATCCTGTTTAGTTGCCGATCAGGGACATGGCAACCGGGGTGGGTTGTCTCTAGCCCCTCCCCTATCTTTGGCCAACATTTTCAACAGTAGGAAATTTCATGCTTGACATAATATAATAGTTTGAAATTGCAGACCAAATTATGTTGAATTTGTTTATTCTCCTAATTTCTGCCACTATTTTGCACTTAAGTGGAAACTGAATTCCAACAATAGGGAATGTTAAGTGGAATTTCTCAGACTTCCCTTGTTCTGACAGACAACTCCATTCGAATACCTACATCTGTATGCATGTGTCATTGCGACGCTGAGAGAGCTTGCCACCACAACGAGCCTCCACTTGCCTTGGATAAAATCTTTTCATTGTGTTATTTCCGACAGCTCAATGGCAGTGAACACTTCTAATAATATATGGCTATTTGGCGCATATTACAATTCCTACCTTTTTGGATTAGTTAAAATTATCCCTATGTGATTGAAATCTCTAACACAAATGATTCCTCGCTGGTCACATTCCTATATTTATGCCTAACTCATCAGATCTAGGTGTATATCCTATGGTATTTCAAGCTGTTGAGCAATATTTATAAACGGGTGGTACGGTGATCCAATTGTATGTGTATCCGTAAATATGATCCGGAGGAACATCTTAAAATTGTCGACTCCTTTCCACGGTGTTTCATGCTCGGTGCGGTGGCCCCATGAATTGTGGGGTGGGGGTTTGTATGGTGGTCAAAATAGGTCCGGTCTCCATATATTTTTCCTTTCAATTTTAATTAGGCTGCATTCACTTGGATCGGGTAATACAATGCAGCATGTGCGTTTTTTCCGCCATATCATGTAATACAGACTGGCAGAATGCAGACGTATCAAGGGGCCTGTCGTTAAAACTATCAAAATTAAAAAAGAGCGCGCCACTTTAACAAACTCATCGTTATTGACGCAATGTTTTATGTTAATAGCAATGCGTTTGTTAACACTTTCTTTACCAAATAAGTTCATAGCCGTTTATTTAACGTATTACATACATGTATATAAACATTTCCCACCAATGGATACTAAAATATTCCAATTCCAACATTTCCCACAAATTAATAGGATTCCTTCATAACCTGTGTTCTCTGTATGTCGTCTGCTTATATTTCTGAATACCCCCTCCCGTGGATAATAAAATATTCCAATTCAAACATTTCCCACAAATTAATAGGATTCCTTCATAACCTGTGTTCTCTGTATGTCGTCTGCTTATATTTCTGAATACCCCCTCCCGGTGGATAATAAAATATTCCAATTCAAACATTTCCCACCAATTAATATGATTCCTTCATAACATGTGTTCTCTGTTTGTCTGTATATGTCGTCTGCTTATATTTCTGAGCACCCACTCCCGTGGATAATAAAATATTCCAATGTACACATTCATAACTAAATTGGAGACACCGTTCGGTAAAAAAAATGGTCAAAGTGGCGTGCTAGTTCTAATTTTGATTTTGAAATTTATATTTTACTTGTTCTCTTAAAGGGAGAATGCACCTAAATCAAGTCATTTATGGGACCATCTCCTACTAAACTCAACAGAAAAGATCCAATAAAATAATTCAAATGAGTCAAGAATGAGAGTTAAATACACTCGCGTACATAAAGAACCACGTATATACAACTTGATAATTATAGAATGAAAACCTGTAAAAGGCTTAAGTCATTTACTAATTTTCATTATAATTACAATGTTGTGTTACATCGCTCATGGAGTACATACGTGTATTTGATACTCATCTCTGGTTCAAATTCATTCATTTGTTGCATATTTTCTGTTGAACATGGGTTGATGGCTTATAGAATGGCTGGATTTAGGAACAGCCTCCCTTTATAACGACAAGCCCATGTGCATTGTATGCATATGTTATACATCCGTAACTTGCCCACATGCACGGGCATGTAACACGCTCCGCTGCCCCATATACGCGACTGTTTTACGTTAAAGATACTCAATCCGAATTAACGCTCGCAAATTAATATTTCCTTAGCTTCGGGGGGTAAACAATATTTGATTCGAGTCGAGGAACCCACCCATCAAAGCTATATGAGTGATCAGATATCGATATTTGAAATCTATTATTTTAATTATAGGTGGCCCAGTAAACTGTCGACGAGAAGAACTTATCTGACAAGATAGCGGATGAAGATCGATAACTCTAAAATCCAGTGGCTTTTTTGTGTCAGATATTTGACAACCGGACACAATTTCGTTGAACAAAACGTTGATAAATAACAGGTTTTGGGCAATTTTATACTATAGTTGACTGTGGTTAGCATTATTTTTTGGGCAATTAATCGATTCTGATAACTGAAGCGGCATTTCAAAAATGTTGTCGTTGTTGGAATCTGATGATATGGGGACCGTCGAATCGGATTGAGTACCTTTAATAATCTCCTATATATTATAATACATACGTAATGCAGGCCGCGTATATGTGATCGGCGTATAATTATGGGGAGTGCACGGGGGGGGGGGGGGCAGCGGAGCGCGCTATAGGCCCCCTGTGAACTTGCCATACATCTATACTTGTAGAATAACCGTTTATATCGGGGGTCCATGCAAACGGGAACGTCACCATAGACAAAAATAGTTGGAAACTTCATGCCTGGTGCAACATTAATTGGAAATAACAAACCAAATATAGGTTGAAAATTGTTCTGATAGTTTTATATTTGCAACTAATCTTTAGTGTAAAATGCGCTGTGTTTTAAACCAACAGTCGTATATTTTCATATTTTTTGTCTCCAAATTTTTGGACTGAAATGGCCATCAGTTGGAATATTTCCAGGTATATAGGGGGGGGGGGGGGTCAAGTTTGAAATTTCCACAGTACTGTTGGGATGCTTGAGATACCAGTTGGAAAAATTCCAATCCGAGATGGGGGGTGTGTGCGAATGGAATATCCCATTCTTGTAAATTTGGGTCTGGTTCAAGAGGGTACCCTTGGACACTCTATGGAGGCCCCTCTATAGCCATGTCCATTATACTTGAAAATCATGCAGAGTAGTTATTATTTTTTGGAGTATATGGTACTCAGGCCCCGACTAACTCGTTAGCCATGCGTAATCATGCAAACATATACTGCCATACAAGAGTTATACATATAATGTTCAGACCTAGAATTGACCAACTATAACAGTCTGCTTTTGTAACGTGATCAAAATAGGTCGACAAATAAAATAGATATAAGGGCTATATAACTTATGCCTTGGTATTCGAAAACAAAAAACTTTAAGTGAGAGTGTATGGTTATCGCATATAAGAAAGAAAAAATATTCCACTTTGGAACAACACAACAAAGAATTCGGGTCATTTGGTCAAATTTACAAATGGTGGCATTTTAAAGGGACTGATGGTACTCGCAGTGGGTAAATGTGTAAAAAGTTATAAAAGTCTGTATAACTTCACCATCAAGAAGAATAGGGAGCAATAGAAAAACTCTTATATTAGTTAGTGATAGCTCTCAAATAACGTAATTTCTCGTGTTGAAACCATTTCTTATGTGTTGTTATATGTTAACAAATTTGTTATTGTGATTTGTCAACAACCATAGCTATAGTCGGGTTGAAAGTTAAAATCTTTTACTCTAAATAAAATATGCAGAATATTGTTCAATACTTTGACCTATTCCAATGTTAACCATCGAGTTTTGATTGAAATGTATTTGGCATCTTAATATATATATAGACAGAACACAACGCGCATCTTAATCGAGACTCTTTTATCGAATGAGTTGCGGATGGCGCAAGGATATATTTCGCGAGAGCGACGATCGTAGCTCGAGCGAAATGTAACTATGCGCCGTCCGCAACGAGTTCGATAAAAGATTCGAGATTATGATGCAAGTTGTGTTCTGTATTTATTCTACACCGTTCAGTCAGATAAGTTCAATATATGCATGTCACCTTCATTGCTACTATAGCTACCTTATTTTGATTTACGTATGACACATAACCAGTAATTATGGAGGGATCACCGGAAGCGGATGATCGACGTAATGTACGTCATATTTTCTTGGCGACAACGTCAACAAGAATAGTCCCGGCTTGTATTCCACTAGAGGTATACACTAATATGTATTCAATGGGTGAGATTCCGTTGAATACATGTGACTCACATTAATGGGTGTGGAATAAATCTTCGTCCGGGCTATTTAGGGATTTCAACGTCGAAAAGTATTAGGAGAAAGAAAAAAACTATTGTTCGATCGGTCCAGAAACATGCCTATATGAGCGTATGTGAGCAAGGTCAAGGACACGGTCGCACGTGAAATTGGACCCGCCCATATTATTCCCGGGTTCAAAGTATGCCTATATACCAAATTTGAGTCGGATCGGTCAAGCAGTTTTCTAGTCTATAACACACACACAGACAGAAGTTCCAAAAATATATAATAGATATTTTCAGCACATTTCCCTCTGAATTGGCGACCGCCTTTCGTCATGCACTGGTTTATGTCGGTCATTTGTGAAAGACTATTCAATAGTCTCCAAATGCTGATACATAAATACATTTTATAATCGATTTTTCAATTTTCATCGAATACTATGGACGGGAAATATTTCATGGTAACAATTAACGTCGACAATTATTCGATAAAGGGTATGTACCATGGAAATTAATCGATCAGATTTGATGGAGACCTCTTATAATCAAAGAAGGCGAAATGCCCAGATATAGGAATCATACCACCGATATATAATGGTGGTACTTTTACCCTGAATAGAGGAGGTGCTCGTATATTTGAATTGAAGACGTGGATGGAGACCTTTCTCTTGATTCTATTCTGCTGTATTGGTTGGAAATATACATAAGAATGGTTCTTTATTGTGCTATCGAAGTTGGAATGTTCCAATAACGTTAAATATGTGCTGAAGTATTTCACCCGCTGGCAATTGCAAAACTGGTTGACGTGGACATTAGCTTCAAAGTCAAGGTACGTTTATCCTTGAACGGCCCCCCTTAAATTTTCTAACAGCAATATATAATTATGTGTGCTCACAAAATGATATCAATTTGGAAATTAAATTTTTAGTCTAGCTCATGTGAATTTAAAATTTGAAACGTTCTCTGAACTTGGATATCATGGAGTCCACGTAGTCAATGTTAGTAGAGACCCCGGCCAATTTCAGAAAACAAATATGGAAATTCCAGGAAAATTAGTATATCTTCATTAAATTAAGGTCGATCTCAAACTGTTATAATTTTTTAAAACAAGAATCTCCTCTATATTTGAAGTTTCGAATATTTCGGGTTTAGGCTGTTCAATTCTACTATACAAACTCTTCAAAGTAGAAGATAATATTCAAACCTATAGCTAACGTTATAATTTACTGTCGTAATTTTTGCACTTTTGTCACGATTATAGGCTGCACGCACATGAAACACCCGGATATACTTCGTGTTATATATATATGGCTCGCGCGTGCAGCTCTCTCTACATATTAATAGTTGAGTGCTGAATACTGTTTGTGACTATTCACAGTTTGTAGAACTGAAAATACATACTATATTGCCACTTGATTTGGTTCTTGAAATCTACATAACCATATACATAGTATATACTAGCTCGTTACTCATCAAATTGTCCGAATTAATGGAGGTCATTAAGTGTGTGTAGCGTTGAGCGACACCATTCGCGGAGAATCATATGAGAAAGGACGGAGATAATTTGTTTTCCTAAAAAGGGGACCAATTATCCTAAAACGAGACCTGTTATTTCCCCTTAATGTTCTGTGCAGTATGTTATAGGTTATTTGGCTACTCCATGTATGCTTTCTTGTCCCATCTAACCATTTAAACGGATGGAAAACATTGATTTTGTCGGCGTTATTTAACCCTTTCTATACTAAATACTCATTGACGAGTAGTTCCCATAGGGAATTCAGATGAGAAGGTCAACAAACGACCATAGTTGAACTTTTTATGTGAACAGTTCCCGCTAATGAATATGAATAATTCTGCTCTTGAGTCATCTGTTTTTCTGTCTGTCGTCTGCGTTTGTTACATGAACACCCATCTAAATGAATAATAGACCGCTCCAATGTATACTTTTAAAAATGAATGGGAGAATCCAGTTAGTAAAGAAATGGTTAAGCATGAAATACAGTAACTGTAATATGCTGTATAATAAATACAGTAACTGTAATATGCTGTATAATAATTACTCGAACATTGTTAGTGACTGTGATAATATATTCATGGTTTCAGGCTAATTTTTACGAAATATATGTTACGGTTTATTCAGATTCAAGTGCATAAAATAACATGTCTTGAATGAGAATTGTTACATAAAATATGTTATTTTGTTAAGTATTATCTATAAATTATCTATATAAATTAATTATACATTTTCTGTGCATTTTTATTCGATGTTGAAGAGGGACACCGATAATTATTTTGTTAATTATTCAACAACAAACTGGTATGCTTTAGCATTTATAAGTCTACTTCAATTTTCATATTTTGTTCAACAGAACAAAGCAAAAAATAGTGATAAATTAGATATTGTGTATGCTGTTATGGTGCGTTCACATGAAGCTGCGAGAAAATATCTGCAAGAAAATATCAGGTACATTTGTACCCTGTTATTTTCTTGCTGCAAAGATTACGCTCGTGAAAACGCGGCGGTTTTGATAGCGTTGATCGAGCTCAATCATTTCGCCCAATTTGGGCGGTTGTATGATGCTGGTTTTTCATCTGATGTGTGTGTCGGAATAAATGAGGTGGAGGATTCTGTAAATATTAGCCCAAACTACTTTTCCAAGTAACGATGGTTTTGTTGTTTATTTTGAGGAATCATACCACATCAGATGAATTCAGCCCAAATATATTAACAGTTGTCATGTAAAACATTTTCAGTAGGTTAGCGTTATTTGGTATTTGCGGATGTCGTTTAACATGGGGAAAATAGACTACTACGCTTGACGGGCATGTGTATTTGTCGTTTTTTAATGTATAGCAACTTGATAATCAATAACAGAGGCCTTCTCTGTCAAATACAATCGCTCTATTTACGATATTAATTGGGGAACTTTCTAAATTAAACTACGCACAAACGGATACCTGCTGCAAATTAAGGAAGCTTGCTCACGGTTATAAAAGGTGCCGGAAACCGGCCCACTCGCCCCAGGGCCCACTCGTCCCAGTCGACCTGGGCCAGCTCGGGACACACTATAAAGTGTATGCCGAGGCCGGCTCGGAATAAAAGGTGTATACGGGGTGTTATATGGCGTTTGGTCCGTTGTTTCTCAATGAATATTATTGAAATATGTCCGGGCTGGGACATGGAATACAATAACGTTTGAATTGTTTTTAAATTCACAAATTTGTTGATTTTATTCAACTGTTTCGTTCTGAAACACACTATAAAGTGTATGCGGCCGGCTCCAAAATAAAAGGTGTAAGCGGACTTGATGTCGCATTATCTTCTTTGTTTATAAATGGACATGACTGAAATTTAGTACATATGTCCGGGTTATGACATGGAAAACATTAACGTTTGAATTGTTTTTAAATTCACAAATTTGTTGATTTTATTCAACTTTTCGTTCTTTCATTCTATAAAGTGTGAGCGGCCGGCTCCATTTAAAAGGTGTAAGCCGCCTATGTGATTAGTGTTATAGGCAATCGGATTAACTAATTGGCGACTCTAAAATATTGTGTTTTGGGGTAATTGAGGTTTTTTGTGAAATAATAATTTACAAAGTGAATACATTTATTTTAAATGATAACTTTATTTAATCATAATAAACACATAAAATATAACAAACATGAGACATACATGATTTATAAACTGTTAACAAAAGATATCAAACTCAATACATGACAAAGATGACTCAATGAAGTTTATAAAGTGCACATAAAAATATTAAGGTAAGAATCTTTTTAAGGAAGCCGATAAAATTAAATTTTAATTAAATTTTAATTTAAAAGTGGCAATTATTAATTGACGGTTTTAAATATAAAAATATTATTGAAATTATTATGTCAATTTTGTTAATTAATTATTAATTTACTTTTTTTAAATATAAACTTTATTATTCATATATATTGTTGTCACCGATTTAGGTTGTCTTAAAATTTGTCTATAAAAATAAAATATTCTGTCGATATATAGTTTCATCATTGTGCGGTCGAAACATCCACAGCAGTCTTACAAAAATAAACTTTTCTGGTTTTGCATTTTTTATGTATAGAACAGTATAGAATGCAGCAAAAAGGGAGATAACTTGCCAAATGTCATTAAAACATCGATACATCTGGTGTATAGATCGAAATTGGGTACAAATTCAGGATTGAAAAAAGACCACACAATGATGAAACTATATATCGATCGAATATACATGTCTCAAAGTTATCGGGGCGGAAATGCCCTTAACAACATTTTTTTCAATCCCATCACTTTATAGACAAAAGACAACCTAAATCGGTTGAACAAGGAGAGGTGTTAACAATTAAAGTACAAGATAACTAGTTGTAACTGGTATGCAAAAATTAGGCATTTCGATTACACCCTTTTACGACCGGGTAGCATCATATCGCACGTTCCTAACTGGATTTTCACGTGGCACAAATGTACATTTTTATATTTCCACAGCCAATATTGCTACTTGTGCTAACAAATATTTATTAAAATGGTCAAATGTCACAGTCAATATATGAGCTGCATTAGATCATCCTACAAATATATATATATATATATATATATATATATATATATATATATATATATCGTCCTTGAATGTCGAAATGTTTGACAGTTCCGCTTGTTTGTTATCTTTACTTGCACTTTAACTATCATAAGTAACCATGAAAACCCCCCACACTCTTTTGTTATTGGTAGTCTTTTATATGAATTTATCCAAAATACGACAAATTGTACCTTGTTTTAGTGGAAATAAGTCACATGATAGCATGTTCCAGAAAATAACACAATATAACACAGTATAAACAGTATACACCTTATACACAATCATACACCTCTACCAGCCTGAGAACAAAAATTAGAATATCGGAATTGTCCGGTATAAGAGAAGAATCGAACGCATTCGGAGAGGTGCCACCCATCACCGAACATGAAACTGTAAATTCTATGAATTCGGTAGGCCATATTGCCGATTTGCTTAGATTAATCGACTGGCGGATTTCAGCGTCGACTTGTTTAATAATGGAGTCGACGCCGATTAGTCAAATAATTGTTTCAACGCTAGTCAGAAACCACGTATGCCCTGTGTAACAACAGTGAACTACTTGAAAAAGATCGATTGAATTTTGAGAAGGATTGGTTTTGCAACAAATAGGTACCGACAGTATCATTATTATTAGGACACATAGTTGTCAGCAGCTTTTGAGATAAACTACATGTAGGTCACTGCGGATGGTCAGTTGATCTCTTGATCTGCATGGCAGGTGTTACACATGACATTGTGGCAATCAAAGTGTAATTACATGGAGTAATAACTGGATTTCCTTATAATCTTATATAGCCATCAACGTTTTCCGAGTTTTGATGAAAAACATGGGCGCCAATGACCATCTTCGATTTTATTCTTTCCATGATTCAATAATTTGGTATACCCTACTTGTCCAATCGTTAATAAACTTCATATGGATCTTCGGGATAACAACAAGATGGGAGTAGTGTAGTTTTTCCGAATTTCGTTAAAAAACGTGCCACTGACAGCGATTTTGGATGTTACTATTAGCATTACTAAACCCTTTAGCACAGACCACAGTCCACTTCACTCATCCGATCATCACCAAACTTCATATTTATCTTGATATTGATCTATTAGATGAGAGCTATCAAATATTTTTTGAATTTCATAGGAAAAAATGGTCGCCAGCGGCCATATTGCATTTACGTTATATGTTATCGCGTCATGTCGATATCTAGTATTACTTAGAAATTTCAGCTTTCCAGATTCATAATTGCTCCATTGACTGTAACAGATGAAATTACCCCCCTCTTCGGATAGAGTGTCACTGAAACTTTATTTTGTCAGACTGCCTGTAGTCACTGATTATATGTGGAAATAATCTGTAATACGATGTAGTACTGTTTTATTTTATATTTACATGTAGTGCTGTTTTTATACAACAATTCCACCCAGGCTTCTCAACGGTACGCAGTACCGGTACCGCCGGTACTCGGGCATTTTTGCGGTACCGGTACTGGTGTGCAGTACCGCCGGTACTCGGTACTGTGGTTGCATATATGCACATTCGTAGATCAGCAGGCTGTTTGGCAAAATACAGTAGTATCAAGTTTCGCTCTTTAAACTACACGCGATGCACATCGATCGTGATTGTATTCATGGCGCGAGAGGTCGGTCTCGGAAGGGTGGGTCCTGGTTTTTATGTGTCTACTATAACCTTTCAATGGTTAAATTCCAATTTTTTGAAAGCACGGCATTGTGATATTGTTTTAATCTTGTGATTGGAACTTGGGATTGCAACTTATGTTTTTGCCTTTATTATTGCCCAGTTGTGGCAATTATACACTAAACCCAGTTACAATTTCTTATCATTTATTCACCAACAACCCCACCCACAAGTATGGCCTCACACGTTTTGATTAATCGCATACACACGTACCCGTTCACATGTCGTATCAGTTTGCAAATAAGGTCGACCATTTTGAATTTAAATGGGACTCATGGAACCTTCAGTTATAGAATCAAATCGGGAACGAATATCCACGAACCGTGCAAAATGTAATTTGCTGAATAGACATGCATGATAGTTCATATTTGGTATAGGAACTCGTGGAGAGAAATTGTTGCCTAACTTGACTCATTATTGTTTAGATTTAAAATGGCCGACCGCGCGACTTTGCAAATACATTTATTCTTATTGAATATTTTGAAGTGAAAACCACCGATGTGTGTCGCGTTACGGAACACTTTCTATCAGTTGATCTTGAATTTTACTATTTACTATTACTATTTTTACTATCTTCGTTCGGGCTATTTAGGGGTTTCTTTGTGATCGCCTCCATCTGGGCAGTGCCCCGTATATACAGCGTCTGGACAAACTATTGTTCAATTGGTCCAGAAACATGCCTATATCAGCATGTTCAAGGACATGGTCCCACGTGAAATTGGACCCGTCCATATAGCTCCCGGGATCAAAGTAGTCCTACACACAAAATTTAGTCGGATCGGTCAAGGTCCAGAAACATGCCTATATGAGCGAGGTCAAGTTGACACGTTAAATACCAAATCCGAGTCGAATCGGTCGAGCAGTGTTCGAGTCTATAACACACATAGATACATGCATTCATACACACATGCATACAGATATTCCAAAATGTATAATAGATAGCTACAATAATTATATGATAAATAGTTCAGGGGCGACCTGATGCATGCATCTTAGTTTTCTTGTAACAGTATCAGTCGTGGTGGTTCAAGTGAATTGCGTCCGGTAAACAACCTATAGTCCATATTGGCAATTCATTACATTATGAAATTTCCAACTCAACATATATTACCGTAGTCGGGTGGAATGAGGCACCCACCGACCTGAAGCCACGTTGCTGCTCTCGTGCATAAAAACCTTCGATATATGATAAAATGGTCACGTCATTTGGAAATAGGTTCACACCTGTTATAATTTCAAAGTACATGCATATGTGGGATGACAAAAAATTATTATGGTTTTGTGGCAATCGGATGACCCCATCCCCACCGAGACCCCATATGAAGTTTTGGCTTGGTTCGTGTGGTTGTGGTGTATATTACATTACCAAATATACAGGGGCGCATGTGTGGACATGGGACCCCCTCTCACTATGTTCAAAGTTTTCACTAGTTGGAAATTTCAAACCTGACAAAATATTAGTTGGAAATTTCACACCAACAATGTGTTGAGATTGTTCTGTAGTCTGATTTTCCAACCAGTAATGCATGTGGAATTTGTTGTTTTAGACCAACATTTACATTTTATTACTTTTGGTCAAAATAGTGGTTTGAAATATCTTGGAGGTCCCTCCCTCCCCGGTGTTCAGTCAAAATTTCACGTTAAAAACAAGGCATGTGAGGTACCAGGTGGGAAATTCAAAGCCGAGGGGAGGGGTGCAAATTTAATTATGTGATCTTGGTATTTGGTACTGGTTCAAGGGGGGATTGCAGTTGGAAATCCAACATGAACATCCTTTATAGATATACGTCCCTACACACATCCATATAATACTTCAGCGATTCTGTCAACTCATCTAAAATGGAATTACCAAGTGAGTTGTTGAAACAGACGATAACCACCAATCATGGCGAACTCATATCACACACAGGCGACAACACATCAGTGCAGTGCCTCCATCGGATATTTTCCTGTATTATTTGTGCATTGGTCAAGTAAGTCACATACCTGATTTTCTTGCCCGTCATGTGAATGCACTCATTATTGTATTTTTGAGGTCTGGATTAAACATGACAATTCAATTCAAATGAAATTTATTTCAGTACTTCCACTTATAATATTATCAAATTGATGTCCAACAAATGTAACTAACTGAAGCAGCTGTGTTTTGTAAATTTTGCTTGATGCCTGTCAACAATTGACTCATTTTTGTAATTTTATGCTGGCTAGGCTTCTTATAAAGGCCCACTTAATTTTCGAATCACCTCATCACATTATACAACATATTCCATATTATATATCATTTGAAAGATGGAGCTCCAAAACATTGTATTACCAACCTATCCGGTCGAATAAACTGTGAACATGCTGTTTTTGTCAATACACCGACGTGCATGTGTTCTGTGCTTAATTTAGATCTGGTCTGTACTCTCTGGTTTTTTTTAAATTCTCAATGGAAGGGGAATAACTCTATCTCTTAGTTGTGAATTGTGATGCATTCTGGGGTAAACAACGTGGGAAGTCTTCGGTGAATCTGAGAATCTCTATCACTTGGTGGACACTTCTAGAACACAGCTGTTCCGTATTCTGGTGGAATATATATTAGATTGGTTCCTCTTCCAAATGGTATATAATATGGAATACGTTGTGTAAAATGTGACTTGGACATTCCGGCTGTGGTGTTACATATATATATATATTTATCTTGCAATTGAACTGGAGATGTGGACCCTGCATACATGTTTTTAGTATATCTCCTAAATTACTTTATCACATAGTTAGCTCCTAAACCTGCCCTCATATTTGTTAGTAAGACCCGCATGTATTATCGGTACACGCAGTGACGTAAGAGCTTATAGCACAATGATGTCGACGCCAATGCCGGAACTTTATTTTGTGCTAATTACAATATAATTATGATATTCGATTTGTTTTGGGTTATTTAGTGTTGACTATGAGATAAAGTTGGGTGATAAGGGTGTTTGAACAATTTTGTCAACATGAAAGACACATTTATAATGAAACAATATTTTTTTCGTGAAGGCGTCTTTACTTCGTCTTTAGTTGTGATAAGGAAATAAATATTAATTACAAAGTAATTAATTTGTATAACCCCAGCCGTTTCGAGATCGTTGTTCCTTGCTAAAATGTGATTAAGTGATAAAATGAATCTCAAATGCGTCGCAATTCTATACGAAATATATATGCTGAAGCTCGGCTCGAATCGAATTTAGTGCACTCGGTTAATACATTGCGACTCATTAGAGATCCTCTATCTTTGCAACTTATATTATTCTGTTTTAGACGATAACGATGAACAAGCTGGGAACAGCAAAACAGAGTAACAACAAGATTGGATCTAATCGATCATCTCAAGGAAAATCAGTATCCTTTCAAGTAAACGACCCTTCGATGAGAAAAAAGTGTGCAAAACCCACGACGACTGGTCGATATGGAGTCGCATCGACCAGGAGTTTTAATGTTAGTCAAAACCGAAAAACGCAACGAGCCAACGAAACGATGTTCAAATCAGCCGGAAAAGCACCAATCCGAAAAACTCTGGTTTCGCAAGTTTCACTGCCTTGTACACAGGAGTGTTATCAGTGTTACAGCGGAAATACTATGGGACCAGTCAAGCTATATATCTCCTCTTATGAAATTGCGAAAACGACCAGACGTGCACAGGCAGATTCTCCACATCGTGTTCACCCTATAAAACGAGATCGGTCGCCAACAAAAACCGACAAAACAGGACCAAAGAAGGTGCATAGGAGATGACAAGACTGATACTATCGTCCAAAGTAATATATATATATACGCATCAAGAATGTTTTGATGACAAGACTGATGACATCGACGTCCAACGGATTATACGCAACCAGATGTATTTTGGGTTCCAGATTATATTTTACGAAACTAAATTAACCCTATCTTTACTAAATGGATAATCTCATGCTTGCACTATTCTACAAAATATACATTGGAATGGCCTATTATTCAGTTAGAGGGGTGTTCAGGAAAATGATCAGACGACAATATGACGGAAAGATAATACAATTGCTCAAGAATTCATATTCTTGATAGGAAATGTTCAGATAATAAGTTCAACAAACGACTATATATTTGTGAACTTATTATCTGAACATTCCGCAAGGGAACTATACTCGTCAATAACTATTTAGTATATAAAGGGTTATCTTATTATTTTTTTTACTCTAATGTATAAAGTAACACGTTTGGGTCGAGAACTGCCACAAGAAAGACTCTGTTCTGTTTGATATTTATTTGTTATGTATATTTATTTCACAACGTTTCGGTATTTTAGAGGGACACCAACAGCTATTTTGTTATTTTTAATAACAAAATGATTTTCTTTGCTATTTATTGCTCTAGATTATATGTCACATTCGGTTTTCAACATACAATGCACTGAATGCACCTTTAAACGAACTCAAGGCCTTCGGAGTGGGTTTGTGCGGAATAACATAAATGTTATAAAAGTTCAAAACAACTATCATCAACAAGTACAAGAAAAAATAAATACTTAGCTGAGCTGTGTACTTCAGGCATTGTCTCATTTTGTTTCTCAGTATTTCTGCTAGTCGATATTAACCCTTTACCCAACAAACCGGCCAAAACCGGCCAAAACCGGCCAAATAAAGCTTCAACAGCCTAAAATATCTTCGGTCTGTCTCAATAAAACCATACAAATATGGATATCATTGGAACCGGCTCATTGACCACATTGTGATGGTTACAGTTATGCCCTGTGCCAATGCATTCTCTTATATATGCGAGTCGACCATAGGTCGCCTCGCATATATAAGAGAATGCATTGGCCTAAAAAACATCTTTTTTTAACACTTTTTACCATTTTTTCTTACATTCTTTAACAATTTTATAATTTTTAATGTGTTAAGCCAATGCATTCTCTTATATATGCGAGGCGACCTATGGTCGACTCGCATATATAAGAGAATGCATTGGCACAGGGCCCTTCTGTTGGGTAAAGGATTAAAGTAAGTAAGCATACTGACATACTGACCAGCAGTACCACAGCGCAATTTATGCATTACATGTAACCACAGACTCATTTTGAATGACAAAATGAGACATACGCATTACAACAAATAAAGTTCTTACAAAATTTGCAAATAACCATTTTCAATTAATTTGGATGATCACCCGTGCCTAGGCAACCACCGAAGCACTGCCAAGAATCCATTGAATGCCACCCGAATTTCATTGACCAGCAAACTTTAAAACTGGATTTTGGCTGAATGTTCTTAGGCCTTTTTCTGGTATTCCACATTATAGTATCAAGAGCTTTGGTCGCGAAGTGTCTCGGTTCCACGTGTAAATGTAGTACGATTTGTCAATGTAATTAAATCTGTTATAGAAGAGTAACGGGGTGGGACTCGGTCCAAAAACACCATCAATCCAACCGATACCCCAAGCTGTTGTGGACAGAGCAGACTTGGTCTATGCATGGTTGCCAGTGCATGTCCTATATATACTCAATAATATAATGGGCTTTGTTGTGATGCAACATGAAGGGTTTAATTTAATATCAGGTAATTGCAGTTATATTCAACACATACTTAGTTTGATACCACCATTTGAAATTGTCCAACTGTGACCTTCGGTTAGATTTTTTTCTGTCGGTACCAATCACTTCTTATCAAAGAAGCGAGATCACTGAGTTACTACCATATTGGATCCATCCAGCCAAGTTCCGCGCATTCGGTGCTACAGGTCAAAGTTCTGGAGTAGCATTCCATATATGGAGCTTTTGAATATTCACGAATTACATATATGGAATTCATGAATATTCAAAATTCATTATATGGAATGCTACTCCAGAAATTTGACCAGCATCACTTAAAGGTACTCAATCCGATCAGACGGTCCACATATCATCAAGTTACAACAACAACAACAACAACAACAACAACAACAAAAACAACAACAGTTCTTCAAAATAGGCTTTAGTTATCAGAATCGATTAATTACAACAAAATAATGCTAACCGCTGTAAACTATGGTATAAACTTTCCTAAAACGTATTATTTATCAACATATTGTTGAACGAAATATGGCCATATTATCACGAAATTTGGACGTGTTACCACTTGATTTTAGAGTTATCCATCATCATCCGCAATTTTGTCCGAGACCGTCGGTTTGACCACTTTTTCTGGGCCACAAATAAGTACACATTTCGAGAAATAACAAATTTCAAAAATCGATATCTGATCACTCTGAGCTTTGATGGGTGGGTTCATCGACTCGAATCAAATATATTTTACCCCCGAAGCCAACGAAATAGTAATTTGGGATCATTAATTCGGATAATGCATCTTTAAACCGCGGAATGTGGGTTGGATGGATCCTCCTTTATGGTAGCGACTCAGTCATCTCGCTTATTGAACAGGTTTCATCGAGTTCAGTCGTCATAAATCAATGTTTGGGATCGATTACTCACGCTGAGAAATCCTTTGTGTACATTTATCGCCCACTTATGACAAAAATACATATTATCGTTTCTATAAGAGGAAACAGACAGAACTGGTCTATTGTTTGTTGGTGCGCTATCGACGACACTTCGCGACCGAAGCTCTTGATATTGTAGTGTTGAATACCAGGAAACGCCATTAACTCCAGGAAGAGAATTGGAATATACAGAAGAGCGTGTCTCAGTGGTGTGGTTAGAAGGTCTCCGTGGGGGGGGGGGGGGGGGGGGGGGGTTGAATTAAATGTCCAACTGAACCCCGGGCCATCCTCTTGTAGACCAAACCAATCTGATAAATTTCATTTGCACCATCCTCTTGATACCTAAAACTGTCCAACTGGTTAGAAATATATATCCAACCTGACACTCCCTAATATTTGAAAATGTCCACAACATACCAGTTTTGGAGTCCTTGTTTGAGATAATTGATCAAAACATATCGTGCTTTCAATTCGGTCCCCGATTCTGGATAATATATCATCTGGTAGAGTATTGGCATTATTTTCACAACATTTCCACCAAATTATATTTTCACCATCTCAGTGACTAAGACAATTTTGTCATTATGACCCAATCCTGGTCATTTAGACTAACATAGTTGTAGTCTAATGACCCAAATTAGCGGTTTGACTAACCATTTTATAGTCAGCATGACTAACATCTCCCTAGTAATTATGATTAATTACCTGCCTTCGTAATTTTGACTAAGCAAAGTTAATCATATTGGGGACAAACGTTTGACTAACATGAGAGATATATATGCATGCACACAGTCTAGCCAATCTCTTCCAGAATCGTCTATTGGCTCAATTAAAGTTATAAATCCACGAGAGACCGGTGACGCTGCAGCCAGTAAATGTCTATGTATTCAGTAAGCCGTTCTGGGCATGTCATGTTAGCCCATGCTTAAAGATGCATAATTCGAATTAACGCTCCCAAATTACTATATTTCATTGGCTTTGGGGTAACAACTATTTGATTCGAGTCGAGGAACCAACCCATCAAAGCTCATCTGGAGTGATCAGGTATCGATTTTTGAAATTAGTTATTTCTCAAGATGTGTACTTCTTTGTGGCCTGGAAAAAAGTTGCGGCCTCGGACAAAATTGCGGATGAAGATGGATAACTCTAAAATCAAGTGGTAATACGGCAAAATTTCGTGATACTCAAGTGATAATACGGCCATATTTCGTTGAACAACATATTGATAAATAATACGTTTTGGGAAATTGTATAACATAGTTATTATTTTGTTGTAATTAATCGATTCTGATAACTAAAGCGTATTTTGAAGAAATGTCGTAGTTGTTGTTGTTGTATATTGATGATATGGGGACCGTCTGATCGGATTGAGTACCTTTAACTTTTCAAAATGTGGTCGAAAGTAAATGCACACTCGCTGATTTAGTTAGTTCAAGGCCAAGGAAACTACGTCACAAATCAAGTCTCTAACGGTTCTAACCCAAAAGCGGATTTGATTTTAAATTTGTTTAAAACGTAATATACTAGCTGATGTGCCGGACTAGTTTGGGATTTCTTTGTGATCGCCTACGTCTGGGCAGAATATACAGCGTCTGGACAAACTATTGTTCGATCGGTCCAGAAACATGTCTATATGAGCGTATATGATTGGTCGATGTCAAGGTCAGCTGCAAGGTCAAGGACACGGTCGCACGTGAAATTGGACCCGACTCAAATTTGGTATGTAGGCCTACTTTGTCCCGGGGACAATATGGGCGGGTCCAGTTTCACGTGCGACCGTGTCCCTGACCTTGACCTCGCTCATATAGGCATGCTTCTGGGCCGATCGAGCAGTCCAGACGCTGTATGTTCTGCCCAGACAGAGGCGATCACAAAGAAATCCCTAAATAGCCCGGACGAAGTCGGGCACATCAGCTAGTGTTATATTTTATTAAACTGTTCACTGGCATGTGGTCTCTATTAACCCATTCGCTGAAATAATTAACATTTTCACATATATGTCAGGTAATTGCCTCCTGAACGCTGCATTCGGCTAAATTGCCATTTCCGTATTTATGCCAATACATATATGATTGAAATAGTCCAGTCCGTTCATGAGAAAAAGATGTCAAACATCAGAATAATTGCAATACAAAGTTTCTTATAAAATGTTCATAAATTTATTTCACAAAATTCACCAAAATCCCATTTATTGCTTTTTATTTACGCCACCGGTGTAAGATGTTTTGGACATTTGATTTACGCGTGGCCTAATGGGCGAATGCATTATGGGTGATTAGATATTCTCGTACTTGAGTAAACCGTACCGATAGAGTCACGATAGTCCGACACAGATTAGCACATGTGTTTACGCCACCGGTGTAATTGGGGGGGGGGGCATGTCTCTATTCCGAAGGTTCGCTATCCCGAAGGTCCACTATTCCGAAGGTTCTCTATTCTGAATGTTCGCTATTCCGAAGGATCATTATTCCGAAGGTTTGCTATTCCGAAGGTTCTCTATTCCGAAGGTTTTTGTTATTTTAAGGTTAATTCTATATTCTAAAGTATTGAGAGGGTTCATTATCACGAAGATTCTTTTTATGAAGGAAATAACTTAAAACATTAAATGTGATTTTGTTTTGTTTTCGCGAGTTTTCTTGAAATGTAATGTCATTACGTGGGCCCATACCTTTGAATTCTTGGCATATAATATGAATGTTGCGTTATATATGGACCCTCCTGCATTGGGACATGACACAGGTACAGTTGACTTGAGTTTTGTTCTGAGCGGGCTCCAATTTGGGGTTCAATATTTTAAGGGCCAATTTTAGAAATTTATGGGCCCATACCTTTGAACTCTGGGCATATAATATGCATATTGTGGGCATGTCTCTATTCCGAAGGTTCGCTATCCCGAAGGTCCACTATTAATTCCGAAGGTTCTCTATTCTGAATGTTCACTATTCCGAAGGTTCACTATTCCGAAGGTTATCTATTCCGAAGGTTCTCTATTCCGAAGGTTTTTGTTATTTTAAGGTTAATTCTATATTCTAAAGTATTGAGAAAGTTCATTATCACGAAGATTCTTTTTATGAAGGAAATAACTTAAATCATTAAATATGATTTTGTTTTCGCGGGTTTTCTTGAGATTTAATGTCATTACGTATGACCTTATTTCTCAATACATATTCACGCCACGCAGCCCACACAATTGCTATGTTTCCATGCGATTTAATGTCATTACGTGTGACGTAATATCTCAATAACATCAGAGGCAAGAATACGCCAGCTAAAGGCGGATTATAACAGTGGGGCTATAACGCTTAATGAATACTGGAGGCTATAACAAACTGCGTAGCAGAATATCGCTGAATAGACGAGTATGAGATAAACCTAACTGCAATTGTGACTTTGTATTGACTTTAAATGCCCACTTAATTTTCGAGTCATCAATTTTTTTTATAGTATATACGGTTTTAATAACAATTTATGCCATAAAATTTGAATAAAATATTATAATTCAGCACCATTTGAAACGCAGAATAATTCTATCTCCTAGTTTGAAACACCCTGAAACACCTTGAAAAAACCGCGTTAAGTCGTGCGTCGTATAACTAGCAACTAGCATGTCCCCTTCGGCTTTCCATAGATTTCGACGAAATTTGATATTTAGGGGTACTTGTGTCCGGAAGTGTTTTGGGTGGATCAAATCGTGCCCCCGACCTGACCTCGACCTTCAAAATGGTCAATTCAAGGTCAAATCGGGTAAAACTGACGGATTTCGACGAAATTTTATACCTATGGGTAACTTTGTCCGGGGGGTGTTTTGGACGGGTCAAATCGTGACCCCGACCTGACCTTGACCTTTAAAACAGTCAATTCAAGGTCAATTTTGGTGAAACTGACGGATTTCGACGAAATTTGATACCTAGGGAGTGTTTTGAACGGGCCAAATTGTGACCTCGGCGTGACCTTGACCTTCGATATGGTCAATCAAAGGTCAAATCGGGTAAAACGGATGGATTTCGACGAAATTTGATACCTATGGGTACTTTTGTCGGGGGAATGTTTTGGACGGGTTAAATCATGACCCCGACATGACCTTGACTTTCAAAATAGTCAATTCAAGGTCAAATTGCGCCTTTCGCCGGAAATCAGATGGGAAACAGCCCGGACGAAGTCGGGCCCATCAGCTAGTGTAATAAAGAAGACAGTTTGAAGAATGTAATGTATAACACGAGAAACGGGAAAACTTGATATATGGAAGTATGCAAATTTCCCACATGGAATTTGAAAGCTAGTTTATATTATAATTATATTATAATTTATATTTATGGCTACTAATATGATCTTGGTGGTGTTACCATTTCTGACTATGGTTTTCTTGTTTTTAATATGTTGTTTATAATGGGTTAATGTTCTTATTGCTGTTATGTTAAGACACATTGTGTTGCAATTAGATTGATATAAACCCATAAATGCACTGGTCTTGCCTCCGGCGCCCTTGGGTATAATTATGGGCACAGGTGTCCTGGGTTTTATCCAATTTTTGTTTGTTTGTATTCTGTATTATAAAACAATATCATAATATATAATAAAAAAACAGTAATAAAACGTTCCCGGACCCCTTTGAGAGATGTGTTGTTGGAGGAATAAACAACAGATCTCTCTTTATGTGGGCTCAGTCGGTTAGGGGTACATAACACCAAGTCTTCTCGCCCGCAAGCGCTGGCGATGAGGGTTCAAATCCACATGTGTCCATTATGGCCTTTGTAACTCGAAATCGTTATCTGGTGGAGTTGCACTGCAGTTACTCGCCGATTGCCAGTGGTTTGCCGCACATGGTCGATGAGTTTATCAGCAATTGAAATCACTGTTAGATTAGCCTTAAGTTAGCGGATTTCCTCCACCATTAAAACTGGCAATGTCGTGATATGGCCTTAGTTGCTGAAAGCGACATTAAACCCCAAATCAATCAGTCAATCAATCAATCGTCTACTTAAGTTTGTTTTAGTTAACTATATATAGTGGAGCATCACGCATGAAATAAACGAATTGACCGACATAAAATGGCTACTACTAATATGACATTTCCATCGAAAACAAATTAAAACCAGTGCCAAATGAAGATGACATAATTGACCAGCGTGAACATGCATTTTCTGGTCCAAAACATAATGCAGAACAGGAAAACAATTATATATTTCTCAAAATACAAAAACAAAAACAATAGCAAAAACAAAATAAAAAACAAAAACAAAACAAATTATAACAAAGATGAGATTCGAACCCATTTCTGATTAATTCGTCGGGCGCAATTCAGGTAGTGCAATCCGATATAATGAGAGTTTAGTTGGGCGTGGCAACAAAAGAGTGAGTGTCGAATTAGCGAGGCGGTTCCCCGGACGGTCAGACGAATCCTCGTCGCCCGGGGAGATCCAGTCTGCTGTAGGCTCAGAGGAAATTGTATCAGTGTTTAGAAGTTTGTACCCGCCTCGCCACGGCTCACCCCGATAGAGAATAGAAATTATTGGAATAATGTATTGCACAACCACATCACGTCAAACAGATCGATATTGCAGGCACCGTAGAGTTATCCATCTTTCTTTGCAACACCATGCATTTTGAATGAAGGTGGTAGTTCTGTTCAGAATTTGAAAAAGAATACACTCCCGGTTTGAATGTCTGACTAAGTGAAAAAATAGAATATATATCACAAAGGCACGTACAATTATACCTCACAATAGGACCAACGATCTGACTCGGTATATGTTGTGGTAAAGTATATAATTATATAAGATATAAAATTACACTATTGCATGTTCATACACAAATCATCATAAAGTCTAAATATTTATCCTATAATGGCAGGGGGGGGGGGGGTAGTAAAAAAATTGCAGGAAGGTATGCCGGGGTGGGTGGGTGGCCCGAGGGGCAAAAAAACGAGTTTTGTACAACCTCATGCAAATTTTTTACTAAAGACCTTTTGTGGCCTTATTTGACATTCCGAACAGTTTAAAACATATTATAAGAATTTATAACTGCAAAAACACCATATTTAATGTGACTATCAATTGTTAGAATATAACTGTCATCACACTGTTCATCAGTGCATCAAGCCAATCAGTTAAATATTTGCATTTCTATCAACTCATATGACCGGTTACTCTCACAACACCTAAAATATCCAAGTCTGGCATAGTGCCTGTTTGTCATTTATTATAACAGAGGTTGCTCCAGTAGACTAACAAAAGTGATAAGGCATAATGCTAGATAATGGGCTGGTTGATAGACTAATCGGGAAATGGTTAGAAATGATGGAATTGTGTGTATCCTGTACAATGACCTAAGTTTGCATATATAAGTAAACTTGTCCTGATGTAAATACTGCCTAGACCATTGTGTGCATGGAAAAAGAGCGAGCAACTGTCTCAAACCTTGACCTCGCTCATATAGGCATGCTTCTGGGCCGATCGAGCAGTCCAGACGCTGTATGTTCTGCCCAGACAGAGGCGATCACAAAGAAATCCCTAAATAGCCCGGACGAAGTCGGGCACATCAGCTAGTGTTATATTTTATTAAACTGTTCACTGGCATGTGGTCTCTATTAACCCATTCGCCGAAATAACTAACATTTTCACATATATGTCAGGTAATTGCATCCTGAACGCTGCATTCGGCTAAATTGCCATTTCCGTATTTATGCCAATACATATATGATTGAAATAGTCCAGTCCGTTCATGAGAAAAAGATGTCAAACATCAGAATAATTGCAATACAAAGTTTCTTATAAAATGTTCATAAATTTATTTCACAAAATTCACCAAAATCCCATTTATTGCTTTTTATTCACGCCACCGGTGTAAGATGTTTTGGACATTTGATTTACGCGTGGACTAATGGGCGAATGCATTATGGGTGATTAGGTATTCTCGTACTTGAGTAAACCGTACCGATAGAGTCACGATAGTCCGACACAGATTAGCACATGTGTTTACGCCACCGGTGTAATTGGGGGGGGGGGCATGTCTCTATTCCGAAGGTTCGCTATCCCGAAGGTCCACTATTCCGAAGGTTCTCTATTCTGAATGTTCGCTATTCCGAAGGATCACTATTCCGAAGGTTTGCTATTCCGAAGGTTCTCTATTCCGAAGGTTTTTGTTATTTTAAGGTTAATTCTATATTCTAAAGTATTGAGAGGGTTCATTATCACGAAGATTCTTTTTATGAAGGAAATAACTTAAAACATTAAATGTGATTTTGTTTTGTTTTCGCGAGTTTTCTTGAAATGTAATGTCATTACGTGGGCCCATACCTTTGAATTCTTGTCATATAATATGAATGTTGCGTTATATATGGACCCTCCTGCATTGGGACATGACACAGGTACAGTTGACTTGAGTTTTGTTCTGAGCGGGCTCCAATTTGGGGTTCAATATTTTAAGGGCCAATTTTAGAAATTTATGGGCCCATACCTTTGAACTCTGGGCATATAATATGCATATTGGGGGCATGTCTCTATTCCGAAGGTTCGCTATCCCGAAGGTCCACTATTAATTCCGAAGGTTCTCTATTCTGAATGTTCACTATTCCGAAGGTTCACTATTCCGAAGGTTCTCTATTCCGAAGCTTTTTGTTATTTTAAGGTTAATTCTATATTCTAAAGTATTGAGAAAGTTCATTATCACGAAGATTCTTTTTATGAAGGAAATAACTTAAATCATTAAATATGATTTTGTTTTCGCGGGTTTTCTTGAGATTTAATGTCATTACGTATGACCTTATTTCTCAATACATATTCACGCCACGCAGCCCACACAATTGCTATGTTTCCATGCGATTTAATGTCATTACGTGTGACGTAATATCTCAATAACATCAGAGGAAAGAATACGCCAGCTAAAGGCGGATTATAACAGTGGGGCTATAACGCTTAATGAATACTGGAGGCTATAACAAACTGCGTAGCAGAATATCGCTGAATACACGAGTATGAGATGAACCTAACTGCAATTGTGACTTTGTATTGACTTTAAATGCCCACTTAATTTTCGAGTCATCAATTTTTTTATAGTATATACGGTTTTAATAACAATTTATGCCATAAAATTTGAATAAAATATTATAATTCAGCACCATTTGAAACGCAGAATAATTCTATCTCCTAGTTTGAAACACCCTGAAACACCTTGAAAAAACCGCGTTAAGTCGTGCGTCGTATAAACTAGCAACTAGCAACTAGCATGTCCCCTTCGGCTTTCCATAGATTTCGACGAAATTTGATATTTAGGGGTACTTGTGTCCGGAAGTGTTTTGGGTGGATCAAATCGTGCCCCCGACCTGACCTTGACCTTCAAAATGGTCAATTCAAGGTCAAATCGTGTAAAACTGACGGATTTCGACGAAATTTGATACCTATGGGTAACTTTGTCCGGGGGTGTTTTGGACGGGTCAAATCGTGACCCCGACCTGACCTTGACCTTTAAAACAGTCAATTCAAGGTCAATTTTGGTGAAACTAACGGATTTCGACGAAATTTGATACCTAGGGAGTGTTTTGAACGGGCCAAATTGTGACCTCGGCGTGACCTTGACCTTCGATATGGTCAATCAAAGGTCAAATCGGGTAAAACGGATGGATTTCGACGAAATTTGATACCTATGGGTACTTTTGTCGGGGGAATGTTTTGGACGGGTTAAATCATGACCCCGACCTGACTTTGACTTTCAAAATAGTCAATTCAAGGTCAAATTGCGCCTTTCGCCGGAAATCAGATGGGAAACAGCCCGGACGAAGTCGGGCCCATCAGCTAGTGTAATAAAGAAGACAGTTTGAAGAATGTAATGTATAACACGAGAAACGGGAAAACTTGATATATGGAAGTATGCAAATTTCCCACATGGAATTTGAAAGCTAGTTTATATTATAATTTATATTTATGGCTACTAATATGATCTTGGTGGTGTTACCATTTCTGACTATGGTTTTCTTGTTTTTAATATGTTGTTTATAATGGGTTAATGTTCTTATTGCTGTTATGTTAAGACACATTGTGTTGCAATTAGATTGATATAAACCCATAAATGCACTGGTCTTGCCTCCGGCGCCCTTGGGTATAATTATGGGCACAGGTGTCCTGGGTTTTATCCAATTTTTGTTTGTTTGTATTCTGTATTATAAAACAATATCATAATATATAATAAAAAAAACAGTAATAAAACGTTCCCGGACCCCTTTGAGAGATGTGTTGTTGGGGGAATAAACAACAGATCTCTCTTTATGTGGGCTCAGTCGGTTAGGGGTACATAACACCAAGTCTTCTCGCCCTCAAGCGCTGGCGATGAGGGTTCAAATCCACATGTGTCCATTATGGCCTTTGTAACTCGAAATCGTTATCTGGTGGAGTTGCACTGCAGTTACTCGCCGATTGCCAGTGGTTTGCCGCACATGGTCGATGAGTTTATCAGCAATTGAAATCACTGTTAGATTAGCCTTAAGTTAGCGGATTTCCTCCACCATTAAAACTGGCAATGTCGTGATATGGCCTTAGTTGCTGAAAGCGACATTAAACCCCAAATCAATCAGTCAATCAATCAATCGTCTACTTAAGTTTGTTTTAGTTAACTATATATAGTGGAGCATCACGCATGAAATAAACGAATTGACCGACATAAAATGGCTACTACTAATATGACATTTCCATCGAAAACAAATTAAAACCAGTGCCAAATGAAGATGACATAATTGACCAGCGTGAACATGCATTTTCTGGTCCAAAACATAATGCAGAACAGGAAAACAATTATATATTTCTCAAAATACAAAAACAAAAACAATAGCAAAAACAAAATAAAAAACAAAAACAAAACAAAACAAATTATAACAAAGATGAGATTCGAACCCATTTCTGATTAATTCGTCGGGCGCAATTCAGGTAGTGCAATCCGATATAATGAGAGTTTAGTTGGGCGTGGCAACAAAAGAGTGAGTGTCGAATTAGCGAGGCGGTTCCCCGGACGGTCAGACGAATCCTCGTCGCCCGGGGAGATCCAGTCTGCTGTAGGCTCAGAGGAAATAGAATCAGTGTTTAGAAGTTTGTACCCGCCTCGCCACGGCTCACCCCGATAGAGAATAGAAATTATTGGAATAATGTATTGCACAACCACATCACGTCAAACAGATCGATATTGCAGGCACCGTAGAGTTATCCGTCTTTCTTTGCAACACCATGCATTTTGAATGAAGGTGGTAGTTCTGTTCAGAATTTGAAAAAGAATACACTCCCGGTTTGAATGTCTGACTAAGTGAAAAAATAGAATATATATCACAAAGGCACGTACAATTACACCTCACAATAGTACCAACGATCTGACTCGGTATATGTTGTGGTAAAGTATATAATTATATAAGATATAAAATTACACTATTGCATGTTCATACATAAATCATCATAAAGTCTAAATATTTATCCTATAATGGCAGGGGGGGGGGGTAGTAAAAAATTTGCAGGAAGGTATGCCGGGGTGGGTGGGTGGCCCGAGGGGCAAAAAAAACGAGTTTTGTACAACCTCATGCAAATTTTTTACTAAAGACCTTTTGTGCCCTTATTTGACATTCCGAACAGTTTAAAACATATTATAAGAATTTATAACTGCAAAAACACCATATTTAATGTGACTATCAATTGTTAGAATATAACTGTCATCACACTGTTCATCAGTGCATCAAGCCAATCAGTGAAATATTTGCATTTCTATCAACTCATATGACCGGTTACTCTCACAACACCTAAAATATCCAAGTCTGACATAGTGCCTGTTTGTCATTTCTTATAACAGAGGTTGCTCCAGTAGACTAACAAAAGTGATAAGGCATAATGCTAGATAATGGGCTGGTTGATAGACTAATCGGGAAATGGTTAGAAATGATGGAATTGTGTGTATCCTGTACAATGACCTAAGTTTGCATATATAAGTAAACTTGTCCTGATGTAAATAATGCCTAGACCATTGTGTGCATGGAAAAAGAGCGAGCAACTGTCTCAAACATTAATGTGACTATCAATTGGTAGAAAATATTAGTCATCAGTGCATCAAGCCAATCAGTGAAATATGTGCATGTCTTTCAACTCAGATGATCTCTCACAAGACCTAAAGTATCCAAGTCTGGTATAGTGTTGTGAGCCTGTGACTGCTTGTCATCTAGCTATATATATAAACGAGTAGGATCTGTCCGGATTTTTTTCTGTCTGACCCCTGGACCGAGTTCAACCAAATTTGGTGTGGTGACTCGGGGTACCCTGGCGGATGTTATAATGGTATTAGTTTTTCCAAATCTTTTATTAAAAACAATAAAATAAAATTGGTTTTGTTAAATTCCGAAGGTTCTCTATTCCGAAGGTTTTTGTTATTTTAAGGTTAATTCTATATTCTAAAGTATTGAGAGGGTTCATTATCACGAAGATTCTTTTTATGAAGGAAATAACTTAAAACATTAAATGTGATTTTGTTTTGTTTTCGCGAGTTTTCTTGAAATGTAATGTCATTACGTGGGCCCATACCTTTGAATTCTTGGCATATAATATGAATGTTGCGTTATATATGGACCCTCCTGCATTGGGACATGACACAGGTACAGTTGACTTGAGTTTTGTTCTGAGCGGGCTCCAATTTGGGGTTCAATATTTTAAGGGCCAATTTTAGAAATTTATGGGCCCATACCTTTGAACTCTGGGCATATAATATGCATATTGGGGGCATGTCTCTATTCCGAAGGTTCGCTATCCCGAAGGTCCACTATTAATTCCGAAGGTTCTCTATTCTGAATGTTCACTATTCCGAAGGTTCACTATTCCGAAGGTTATCTATTCCGAAGGTTCTCTATTCCGAAGGTTTTTGTTATTTTAAGGTTAATTCTATATTCTAAAGTCTTGAGAAAGTTCATTATCACGAAGATTCTTTTTATGAAGGAAATAACTTAAATCATTAAATATGATTTTGTTTTCGCGGGTTTTCTTGAGATTTAATGTCATTACGTATGACCTTATTTCTCAATACATATTCACGCCACGCAGCCCACACAATTGCTATGTTTCCATGCGATTTAATGTCATTACGTGTGACGTAATATCTCAATAACATCAGAGGCAAGAATACGCCAGCTAAAGGCGGATTATAACAGTGGGGCTATAACGCTTAATGAATACTGGAGGCTATAACAAACTGCGTAGCAGAATATCGCTGAATAGACGAGTATGAGATGAACCTAACTGCAATTGTGACTTTGTATTGACTTTAAATGCCCACTTAATTTTCGAGTCATCAATTTTTTTATAGTATATACGGTTTTAATAACAATTTATGCCATAAAATTTGAATAAAATATTATAATTCAGCACCATTTGAAACGCAGAATAATTCTATCTCCTAGTTTGAAACACCCTGAAACACCTTGAAAAAAACGCGTTAAGTCGTGCGTCGTATAACTAGCAACTAGCAACTAGCATGTCCCCTTCGGTTTTCCATAGATTTCGACGAAATTTGATATTTAGGGGTACTTGTGTCCGGAAGTGTTTTGGGTGGATCAAATCGTGCCCCCGACCTGACCTTGACCTTCAAAATGGTCAATTCAAGGTCAAATCGGGTAAAACTGACGGATTTCGACGAAATTTGATACCTATGGGTAACTTTGTCCGGGGGGTGGTTTGGACGGGTCAAATCGTGACCCCGACCTGACCTTGACCTTTAAAACAGTCAATTCAAGGTCAATTTTGGTGAAACTGACGGATTTCGACGAAATTTGATACCTAGGGAGTGTTTTGAACGGGCCAAATTGTGACCTCGGCGTGACCTTGACCTTCGATATGGTCAATCAAAGGTCAAATCGGGTAAAACGGATGGATTTCGACGAAATTTGATACCTATGGGTACTTTTGTCGGGGGAATGTTTTGGACGGGTTAAATCATGACCCCGACATGACCTTGACTTTCAAAATAGTCAATTCAAGGTCAAATTGCGCCTTTCGCCGGAAATCAGATGGGAAACAGCCCGGACGAAGTCGGGCCCATCAGCTAGTGTAATAAAGAAGACAGTTTGAAGAATGTAATGTATAACACGAGAAACGGGAAAACTTGATATATGGAAGTATGCAAATTTCCCACATGGAATTTGAAAGCTAGTTTATATTATAATTATATTATAATTTATATTTATGGCTACTAATATGATCTTGGTGGTGTTACCATTTCTGACTATGGTTTTCTTGTTTTTAATATGTTGTTTATAATGGGTTAATGTTCTTATTGCTGTTATGTTAAGACACATTGTGTTGCAATTAGATTGATATAAACCCATAAATGCACTGGTCTTGCCTCCGGCGCCCTTGGGTATAATTATGGGCACAGGTGTCCTGGGTTTTATCCAATTTTTGTTTGTTTGTATTCTGTATTATAAAACAATATCATAATATATAATAAAAAAACAGTAATAAAACGTTCCCGGACCCCTTTGAGAGATGTGTTGTTGGAGGAATAAACAACAGATCTCTCTTTATGTGGGCTCAGTCGGTTAGGGGTACATAACACCAAGTCTTCTCGCCCGCAAGCGCTGGCGATGAGGGTTCAAATCCACATGTGTCCATTATGGCCTTTGTAACTCGAAATCGTTATCTGGTGGAGTTGCACTGCAGTTACTCGCCGATTGCCAGTGGTTTGCCGCACATGGTCGATGAGTTTATCAGCAATTGAAATCACTGTTAGATTAGCCTTAAGTTAGCGGATTTCCTCCACCATTAAAACTGGCAATGTCGTGATATGGCCTTAGTTGCTGAAAGCGACATTAAACCCCAAATCAATCAGTCAATCAATCAATCGTCTACTTAAGTTTGTTTTAGTTAACTATATATAGTGGAGCATCACGCATGAAATAAACGAATTGACCGACATAAAATGGCTACTACTAATATGACATTTCCATCGAAAACAAATTAAAACCAGTGCCAAATGAAGATGACATAATTGACCAGCGTGAACATGCATTTTCTGGTCCAAAACATAATGCAGAACAGGAAAACAATTATATATTTCTCAAAATACAAAAACAAAAACAATAGCAAAAACAAAATAAAAAACAAAAACAAAACAAAACAAATTATAACAAAGATGAGATTCGAACCCATTTCTGATTAATTCGTCGGGCGCAATTCAGGTAGTGCAATCCGATATAATGAGAGTTTAGTTGGGCGTGGCAACAAAAGAGTGAGTGTCGAATTAGCGAGGCGGTTCCCCGGACGGTCAGACGAATCCTCGTCGCCCGGGGAGATCCAGTCTGCTGTAGGCTCAGAGGAAATAGAATCAGTGTTTAGAAGTTTGTACCCGCCTCGCCACGGCTCACCCCGATAGAGAATAGAAATTATTGGAATAATGTATTGCACAACCACATCACGTCAAACAGATCGATATTGCAGGCACCGTAGAGTTATCCGTCTTTCTTTGCAACACCATGCATTTTGAATGAAGGTGGTAGTTCTGTTCAGAATTTGAAAAAGAATACACTCCCGGTTTGAATGTCTGACTAAGTGAAAAAATAGAATATATATCACAAAGGCACGTACAATTATACCTCACAATAGTACCAACG
This sequence comes from Siphonodentalium dalli, assembly GCA_032622095.1. Lineage (NCBI taxonomy): Eukaryota > Metazoa > Mollusca > Scaphopoda > Gadilida > Siphonodentaliidae > Siphonodentalium > Siphonodentalium dalli. The sequence goes on along the minus strand of CP136063.1, from coordinate 191,369,579 downwards.
ATCTGACTCGGTATATGTTGTGGTAAAGTATATAATTATATAAGATATAAAATTACACTATTGCATGTTCATACATAAATCATCATAAAGTCTAAATATTTATCCTATAATGGCAGGGGGGGGGTAGTAAAAAATTTGCAGGAAGGTATGCCGGGGTGGGTGGGTGGCCCGAGGGGCAAAAAAAACGAGTTTTGTACAACCTCATGCAAATTTTTTACTAAAGACCTTTTGTGCCCTTATTTGACATTCCGAACAGTTTAAAACATATTATAAGAATTTATAACTGCAAAAACACCATATTTAATGTGACTATCAATTGTTAGAATATAACTGTCATCACACTGTTCATCAGTGCATCAAGCCAATCAGTGAAATATTTGCATTTCTATCAACTCATATGACCGGTTACTCTCACAACACCTAAAATATCCAAGTCTGACATAGTGCCTGTTTGTCATTTCTTATAACAGAGGTTGCTCCAGTAGACTAACAAAAGTGATAAGGCATAATGCTAGATAATGGGCTGGTTGATAGACTAATCGGGAAATGGTTAGAAATGATGGAATTGTGTGTATCCTGTACAAGTAAACTTGTCCTGATGTAAATAATGCCTAGACCATTGTGTGCATGGAAAAAGAGCGAGCAACTGTCTCAAACATTAATGTGACTATCAATGGGTAGAAAATATTAGTCATCAGTGCATCAAGCCAATCAGTGAAATATGTGCATGTCTTTCAACTCAGATGATCTCTCACAAGACCTAAAGTATCCAAGTCTGGTATAGTGTTGTGAGCCTGTGACTGCTTGTCATCTAGCTATATATATAAACGAGTAGGATCTGTCCGGATTTTTTTCTGTCTGACCCCTGGACCGAGTTCAACCAAATTTGGTGTGGTGACTCGGGGTACCCTGGCGGATGTTATAATGGTATTAGTTTTTCCAAATCTTTTATTAAAAACAATAAAATAAAATTGGTTTTGTTAAATTCCGAAGGTTCTCTATTCCGAAGGTTTTTGTTATTTTAAGGTTAATTCTATATTCTAAAGTATTGAGAGGGTTCATTATCACGAAGATTCTTTTTATGAAGGAAATAACTTAAAACATTAAATGTGATTTTGTTTTGTTTTCGCGAGTTTTCTTGAAATGTAATGTCATTACGTGGGCCCATACCTTTGAATTCTTGGCATATAATATGAATGTTGCGTTATATATGGACCCTCCTGCATTGGGACATGACACAGGTACAGTTGACTTGAGTTTTGTTCTGAGCGGGCTCCAATTTGGGGTTCAATATTTTAAGGGCCAATTTTAGAAATTTATGGGCCCATACCTTTGAACTCTGGGCATATAATATGCATATTGGGGGCATGTCTCTATTCCGAAGGTTCGCTATCCCGAAGGTCCACTATTAATTCCGAAGGTTCTCTATTCTGAATGTTCACTATTCCGAAGGTTCACTATTCCGAAGGTTATCTATTCCGAAGGTTCTCTATTCCGAAGGTTTTTGTTATTTTAAGGTTAATTCTATATTCTAAAGTATTGAGAAAGTTCATTATCACGAAGATTCTTTTTATGAAGGAAATAACTTAAATCATTAAATATGATTTTGTTTTCGCGGGTTTTCTTGAGATTTAATGTCATTACGTATGACCTTATTTCTCAATACATATTCACGCCACGCAGCCCACACAATTGCTATGTTTCCATGCGATTTAATGTCATTACGTGTGACGTAATATCTCAATAACATCAGAGGCAAGAATACGCCAGCTAAAGGCGGATTATAACAGTGGGGCTATAACGCTTAATGAATACTGGAGGCTATAACAAACTGCGTAGCAGAATATCGCTGAATAGACGAGTATGAGATGAACCTAACTGCAATTGTGACTTTGTATTGACTTTAAATGCCCACTTAATTTTCGAGTCATCAATTTTTTTATAGTATATACGGTTTTAATAACAATTTATGCCATAAAATTTGAATAAAATATTATAATTCAGCACCATTTGAAACGCAGAATAATTCTATCTCCTAGTTTGAAACACCCTGAAACACCTTGAAAAAAACGCGTTAAGTCGTGCGTCGTATAACTAGCAACTAGCAACTAGCATGTCCCCTTCGGCTTTCCATAGATTTCGACGAAATTTGATATTTAGGGGTACTTGTGTCCGGAAGTGTTTTGGGTGGATCAAATCGTGCCCCCGACCTGACCTTGACCTTCAAAATGGTCAATTCAAGGTCAAATCGGGTAAAACTGACGGATTTCGACGAAATTTGATACCTATGGGTAACTTTGTCCGGGGGGTGGTTTGGACGGGTCAAATCGTGACCCCGACCTGACCTTGACCTTTAAAACAGTCAATTCAAGGTCAATTTTGGTGAAACTGACGGATTTCGACGAAATTTGATACCTAGGGAGTGTTTTGAACGGGCCAAATTGTGACCTCGGCGTGACCTTGACCTTCGATATGGTCAATCAAATGTCAAATCGGGTAAAACGGATGGATTTCGACGAAATTTGATACCTATGGGTACTTTTGTCGGGGGAATGTTTTGGACGGGTTAAATCATGACCCCGACATGACCTTGACTTTCAAAATAGTCAATTCAAGGTCAAATTGCGCCTTTCGCCGGAAATCAGATGGGAAACAGCCCGGACGAAGTCGGGCCCATCAGCTAGTGTAATAAAGAAGACAGTTTGAAGAATGTAATGTATAACACGAGAAACGGGAAAACTTGATATATGGAAGTATGCAAATTTCCCACATGGAATTTGAAAGCTAGTTTATATTATAATTATATTATAATTTATATTTATGGCTACTAATATGATCTTGGTGGTGTTACCATTTCTGACTATAGTTTTCTTGTTTTTAATATGTTGTTTATAATGGGTTAATGTTCTTATTGCTGTTATGTTAAGACACATTGTGTTGCAATTAGATTGATATAAACCCATAAATGCACTGGTCTTGCCTCCGGTGCCCTTGGGTATAATTATGGGCACAGGTGTCCTGGGTTTTATCCAATTTTTGTTTGTTTGTATTCTGTATTATAAAACAATATCATAATATATAATAAAAAAACAGTAATAAAACGTTCCCGGACCCCTTTGAGAGATGTGTTGTTGGAGGAATAAACAACAGATCTCTCTTTATGTGGGCTCAGTCGGTTAGGGGTACATAACACCAAGTCTTCTCGCCCGCAAGCGCTGGCGATGAGGGTTCAAATCCACATGTGTCCATTATGGCCTTTGTAACTCGAAATCGTTATCTGGTGGAGTTGCACTGCAGTTACTCGCCGATTGCCAGTGGTTTGCCGCACATGGTCGATGAGTTTATCAGCAATTGAAATCACTGTTAGATTAGCCTTAAGTTAGCGGATTTCCTCCACCATTAAAACTGGCAATGTCGTGATATGGCCTTAGTTGCTGAAAGCGACATTAAACCCCAAATCAATCAGTCAATCAATCAATCGTCTACTTAAGTTTGTTTTAGTTAACTATATATAGTGGAGCATCACGCATGAAATAAACGAATTGACCGACATAAAATGGCTACTACTAATATGACATTTCCATCGAAAACAAATTAAAACCAGTGCCAAATGAAGATGACATAATTGACCAGCGTGAACATGCATTTTCTGGTCCAAAACATAATGCAGAACAGGAAAACAATTATATATTTCTCAAAATACAAAAACAAAAACAATAGCAAAAACAAAATAAAAAACAAAAACAAAACAAAACAAATTATAACAAAGATGAGATTCGAACCCATTTCTGATTAATTCGTCGGGCGCAATTCAGGTAGTGCAATCCGATATAATGAGAGTTTAGTTGGGCGTGGCAACAAAAGAGTGAGTGTCGAATTAGCGAGGCGGTTCCCCGGACGGTCAGACGAATCCTCGTCGCCCGGGGAGATCCAGTCTGCTGTAGGCTCAGAGGAAATAGAATCAGTGTTTAGAAGTTTGTACCCGCTTCGCCACGGCTCACCCCGATAGAGAATAGAAATTATTGGAATAATGTATTGCACAACCACATCACGTCAAACAGATCGATATTGCAGGCACCGTAGAGTTATCCATCTTTCTTTGCAACACCATGCATTTTGAATGAAGGTGGTAGTTCTGTTCAGAATTTGAAAAAGAATACACTCCCGGTTTGAATGTCTGACTAAGTGAAAAAATAGAATATATATCACAAAGGCACGTACAATTATACCTCACAATAGGACCAATGATCTGACTCGGTATATGTTGTGGTAAAGTATATAATTATATAAGATATAAAATTACACTATTGCATGTTCATACATAAATCATCATAAAGTCTAAATATTTATCCTATAATGGCAGGGGGGGTAGTAAAAAATTTGCAGGAAGTTATGCCGGGGTGGGTGGGTGGCCCGAGGGGCAAAAAAACGAGTTTTGTACAACCTCATGCAAATTTGTTACTAAAGACCTTTTGTGCCCTTATTTGACATTCCGAACAGTTTAAAACATATTATAAGAATTTATAACTGCAAAAACACCATATTTAATGTGACTATCAATTGTTAGAATATAACTGTCATCACACTGTTCATCAGTGCATCAAGCCAATCAGTGAAATATTTGCATTTCTATCAACTCATATGACCGGTTACTCTCACAACACCTAAAATATCCAAGTCTGGCATAGTGCCTGTTTGTCATTTATTATAACAGAGGTTGCTCCAGTAGACTAACAAAAGTGATAAGGCATAATGCTAGATAATGGGCTGGTTGATAGACTAATCGGGAAATGGTTAGAAATGATGGAATTGTGTGTATCCTGTACAATGACCTAAGTTTGCATATATAAGTAAACTTGTCCTGATGTAAATAATGCCTAGACCATTGTGTGCATGGAAAAAGAGCGAGCAACTGTCTCAAACATTAATGTGACTATCAATAGGTAGAAAATATTAGTCATCAGTGCATCAAGCCAATCAGTGAAATATGTGCATGTCTTTCAACTCAGATGATCTCTCACAAGACCTAAAGTATCCAAGTCTGGTATAGTGTTGTGAGCCTGTGACTGCTTGTCATCTAGCTATATATATAAACGAGTAGGATCTGTCCGGATTTGTTTCTGTCTGACCCCTGGACCGAGTTCAACCAAATTTGGTGTGGTGACTCGGGGTACCCTGGCGGATGTTATAATGGTATTAGTTTTTCCAAATCTTTTATTAAAAACAATAAAATAAAATTGGTTTTGTTAAATTGAGCAAGGAATTCAATCTTAAAAATCAAATATATTAAACAATATATATAAATCAATATGTTTCAATGACCAAATGTGCTTGAAGCGCACAAGGGGGCTGCCGCTAAATGAAGGCTCTTGTCTAAGATCTAAATGTGTGCGAAGTCCCACAAAGGGGGCCACTTGTATCTCCGATGCTGAATATAGGCTCCCAAAGGAAGCCTGTTTCAGCTAGTTTAGTATAATAGAAGTAAGTTGCTCGATTAGACTAACAAAAGTGGTATGGAATAAGTTAGATAATGGGCTGGTTGACAGACTAATCAGGAAATAGTTAGAAATTATGAAATTTTGTGTATTCTGCACAATGACCTAGGTTTACAGATGATCAGAATTTATAAAAAAAAAATTCAATTAAAACAGCTTCTGAAACAGGTTAAACTGTTATTTGCAGGTTCGGGGTGGTGGGTCCCCGAAATGCCAGATGCAAAAAGACGGCATACCTTCCTGCAATTTTTTTTACTACCCCCCCCCCCCCTGATAATGGTATCAAAAAGTGTGATATTATAATCTAGCATCGCACGCGGATTAACATAAACTCCATGGACAATATTGCATTTCCATTAAAACGGATTGAAATCCACAAATCAAGTTTCAAAAGGTTGGCAGGGGACATGCGTTTTCCTGGACCGAAAATACAGTGCGGGAAGAGGAACATGGAAAGGAAAACACAAACATACAATGACAATAGTAAAAAAAATAATAAACGATGAGATTTGAACCCATTTCTTATTCGACGTGCACAATGAATGCATTATGATCCGATATAATGAGAGTTTATTTGGACGCGGCAACAAAAGAGTGAGTGTCGAATTAGCGAGGCGGTTCCCCGGACGGGTCAGACGAATCCTCGTCGCCCGGGGAGATCCAGTCTGCTGTAGGCTCAGAGGAAATTGATTCAGTGTTTAGAAGTTTGTACCCGCTTCGCCACGGCTCACCCCGATATAGAACAGAAATTATCGGGATAATATGTTGCACAATCACATCACCTCAACCATATCGATATTACAGGTACTGTAGAGTTATCCATCTTGCGTTGCAACACCATGCATGTTGAATGAAGGTGGCAGTTCTGTTCATAATTTGAAAAAGAATACACTCCTGATTTGAATGTCTGACTTTGTGAAAAAATAGAATATATATCACAAAACCATATACCTCACAATAGGACCAACTATCTGATTAGGTATATATAATTTGTGTCAAGTATATAATTATATAAGATATAAAATTACAATATTGAATGTTCATACATAAATCATCAGATAATGTATATATATTTATCATATATGGTATCAAAAAGAGTGATCTGTATATAGTCTAGCACCGAACGCGAATTAACATAAACTTCGTGGACAATTGCATTTCCATTAAAACGAATTGAAATCCGCATATCAAGATTCAAAAGGTTGGCTGAATTGGCAGGAGACATGCGTTTTCCTGGTCCGAAAATACAGTGCGGAAAAAGGAAAATGGAAAGGAAAATATAAACATACGATGAAAATAAAAAAAACCAATGAGATTTTAAAAGTATATAATTTTATAAGATATAAAATTACAATATTGCATGTTCATACATAAATCATCATAATGTCTAAATATTTATCCTATAATGGTATCAAAAAGAGTGATATGTATATAGTCCAGCATCGCACGCGAATTAACATAAACTCCATGCATGGTCAATTGCATTTCCATTAAAACGAATTGAAATCATCATATCAAAAGGTTGAGTGACTTTACAGGGGGCATGGTTTTCTTGGTCCGAAAATACAGCGCGGAAAGAGGAAAATGGAAAGGAAAACATAAATATACGATGATAATTTCTCGAACAGGTCGATTTGGACCCGTTTTGGACTCCGTTTCGTGTGTAGCATAACGGGGAATTTATGAATTAGTATTTGAATAAGACGTGATAAAGTTACGGCCGCGTCTTTGATACGGAGTATATATATAAAGGATTATTTTTGCAGAACTTTTTCGTTTCACTGAGAGAAAATTGCTTTTCTAAGTGCAAAATTTTAGGTGGAATTATTTTTTGATTTTTTGAGGCGTGAAAAGAAAATGAGGTCGATTCGAAAAGGACAAGATTTGAACCACTTTTGGACTCGCATTCCTTCAAACCCAAGTCCCCGTTTAGTGTGAGAAGAATAGCCGTCTCGTTAGAGCCACATCTAAAAATAGAATCTTTGGGTCTAAAATTGTTTGTACTAAAATATTCCCAAAACTTCCAAAATATCAAAACCCAAAAAAAAATTAAAAAATTCAAAAATTTATTTTTTCCAAAAAATTTCAAAACCCTAAAATTAATTTTTTCCACAAAAAAATTCAAAACCCCCAAATTTCAAAAAAAGAAAAAATTTCAAAACCCTCAAAATTATTTCTCTAAAAAAAAGTTTAAATAAAAAATTTATAACGAGTTTTTCGGTTTCTGATAATCTCGATATTAAAAAATATCGAATGTTAAATTATTTGCGCGTAATATCTTTCGTTATTTTTTTGTTCAACCAATGTTTCAATGTATTTATTAATCGATGTTTAGAAATATCTTTATACCAATTATATGTGTATGGACAGTCGCTGTAATGTTGGACATTGTGACCAACGGTATGAATGCATACATTCCAGTGTTTAACGGACGCAGTTCATATAATTGTCATACCTGAAAATAGACACCATTACTTTTACATAAATAATAAAGAGCGTTTATTCTTTACTTATCTCTATATGAAGTTATTGAGTATATGACAGGCGTGTATTTTCGTCAATTATTGGAAGTATTGAAATGTACTATGTTGAATCCCTAACGGTCGAAAATTGTAAGGCGAAATTACAACCCCCCAGAATGAACTGTCATATTGAATGAATGATGATTTAATCTCAGCCATTTTTACATGGAACATGAGCGATGTACACGCAATCACACACGCCACATTGGTGTTAACAATGTGTCTTTCACACCTTTGCTTTACCAAATGAATTCTATTATTTCCCCGGTCACAGCTATATGGTATTCAGAAAACATATCGATTTGAGCAGAAATAGTTGTTTAACGGGTTAGTATCAATTAAGGTTGATAAACTGTGTCATTCACACGATAATTAGTTAGCCAAAAACATGCATACATATTACGTCAGGTCGTGAGACACTCAATTATACAAATTGCTTTGATGACATTGTTATAACAACATTACGTAATAACCCCTTATCACTCCATTCACACTTACGACCATTTTGTATGCCGAAAACTACAGGTAGCACCGATGATGTAACATTATATCACTGCTATTGTACCAATGATAAATTCAGACATGTTCCATGTTTAGAAAAATAGATAATCTGCAGGTGTTCTCAGCGGGGGGAACACAGGGTTACGTAATAATAACCAGTTAAACAACTAATGTTGCCTCGTCCGTACAAAACCAATTATCGGCCTATTCATACATTACGTTCATATATATAATCTTATATAATGTTACGTAATCCGTGCTTGCATATGTTCGGGATTTTATGGTATAAAAATATAGCTTACTAAGCTGTATTCCATATAGTGAATATACGCCGCTGTAATCACTACTCAGGACTTCTCGAAAAATGGCTGAAGAAATAATGACACCTCTAACAGTGGATGAAATTTATGAAATAGAATGTATTCTGCAAGACATCGAAGAATACGACAAGGCTATCGTAGCTTATCAACTGGATGAAGATATAATTGAAGCATCTACGCTTTGTTCAGGAGATGATCCATGGCCGAACCAAATCGGATACGGAGAAGATGATGCGCCTAAAAATGATGTTAACAACTCACAACCCGGTACAGCTGGACCATCAGGATTACAAAACCGAGAAGACGAACAGACACATCATCAAGATGAAGCCGTAAAATCAGACAATCAAACAGCCGACAGTTCTGATATTCAAATAACTGGATATAGCATTCGCAAAAGGAGTGAACGAATCTTCGGAAACAATTTGGCAACACAGAGAACATATGAGATCAAATTAGATGAAATTTACAAAGAGAAAAAGTTAATCGACATATACAGGAATCTACATTCAATGTTCGAGGACACTATTCAAAGAGCTCGTGGAAATTTGGCCGACAATGATCTTGGCAGAGTTATCATTCACCATGAGAGTTTGGACAACCCTATAGTAGTTCCGTTACAAACGTTGCAAACGTTAAATGCTAACACTGTGATTGACAGAATCGAACTCGTTTTGAACAGCAATCAAACACTGACTGTCAATCAAAGTTTCCACATAGATATAGGCACCATCGAGTTACCTAAAGGCGGAGCACGGAGGAAGATAACGGCTTTACATGATGAAAGTGGCAATCTAAGAAATAAAACATCGATCGTTACGATTGAAAATACCGACAATATGTGTATGGCTCGGGCTATCGCCGCATGTTGGTGTAAATTAAATATTTGCAGTCCTGATGAATGGCTGGAAATAACACAGAATAGAGGAACCAGAAATAATTTACAACTCATCATGGAATACAGAAAAGTACCGAGCAATTATTACAAACATATGACGAACAAAAAACGCACGGAGCAAGGAAAATTAGCCAAAGCAATTAGTGTCATCGCAGGTGTATCAACAGACAGACCGGCCAGTTTAGCAGATCTAAAAGCATTCGAGGACACTCTGAATTTGACAATACTAGTCGTCAGTGCTAGACTGGGTAATAAATTCATTACCAGCACGCCTACAGACGGTATAGAAAGACCCGTGATATATTTATATCTCACTGCTAATGAACATTTCCACGCTATACAATCCATAACGGGATTCTTTAGCGCAATATATTTCTGTGTGCATTGTTTAAAACATTATTCACACAAAGGAAAGCATTATTGTGAACACACCTGTTTCGTGTGTAAAAGTGATAAATGTGGACAAAGTGAAAACAAAGAACATTGTTCAGATTGTAATATGACGTGTATGTCTCATCAATGTTTTGTGCGTCATAAAGCAAAACCTATTAATCAAGCTTCGGGAGAAACGACAGCTCCTTGTCAAAAATGGTGGAAATGCTTGGACTGTACAAAAGTCATGGAGAGACGGAAAAGACGTCCGAATCAACACGTGTGCGGAGAAACATTTTGTAGATCGTGTGACAAATACACAATGGGACCACACGAATGCTATGTAAGGGCCATACCTCCCGTTACTGATGATGAAAGAGCTAAATTCTGTTTCTTCGACTTCGAAACCATTCAACATGATATATTGGAATGTTCTGAAGGATATGCACCTTTACATACAAAGGATTGCCAGGACTGTAAAGAGGATCATATATGCAATAAATGTGCTAAGTGTCAGGTGAGTCTTAACCTAATTGTAATATATATATATGTAACACATTACAGTCGAAATCACGATAACGTAACGCTCTTTATTAAAGGCGCGCATAAGTAGAGACGCTCTTTCATTTTTTTTAAATTAGATTATCGCTGAACGCTCTTTAGTTGTTATCTCGCGTGTGAGATTACCATATAACAATTACATACTTGAATTCGACCAAAGTTAACGGGTCTCAATATTAAAATTCAACTGAGTCACAGATGTTAAACCGAGTAATTAACTTTTTTAATTCTTGACACATTGAAAATGTGTAGCATATTTTTTTGTGAAAAGAGATTTGTAATTGTTATATAGTGAACTAACGTAATATATAATTGTTTTAACTTTATTGAACTTGATAGCTGCGTGCTTGAATCGACAATTATACAGGCTATATGTCGATGGTCGGATCATGATATACATTTTTAATATTGACACGTAGATTGGAACGAGTAATTTTTTAGGATCAACCAACGAACAATAGTAATACGTCAACGCTCTTTATTAACGTTGAACCTATACCAAAACATTTTTTTTTTTAAAATAATTATCTAAACAAAGTGTTGACGTTTTATTTTGTTTTTTATTATCGATAAAGCTAGAGGTTAAAACGTTCAATTATTACTTTTCAGAACTGTTTAAAAACATGGTGCGGAAAAGTCCAGCATACACCGAACTTCCTCGTCGCCCAAACAGCTTGCTACGAATGCATGCATGAATCGTTGGAAGTGAAACCGAACTGTAGAAATTGCGGACCTCTATGTGATGCGTGTATCGACAGTGATGACAAGAAGAAGAAAAAGAAGAGTGACAGAAATTTATGTTCGGATACATGCGGACTCCGAGAGGTTATATTTAGCGGTCCTGATACCGGTGAAAAGTTTGGAAAATGGTTATTCTCGGAACAACACAAAGGGTTCATAGCACTGGCTCACAACTTCAAGGGTTACGATGGATATTTTCTCATGGAATATCTCATTGATCAATCCTTGAGACCCAAAGTTATATATAATGGATCCAAATTGATGTACCTATACGTGGAAAAAGATCTTCATATAAAAGTACTGGACAGTCTCAGCTTTCTACCAATGAAGCTGGCACTGTTACCGAAAACTTTCGGTCTTGATGGCGAGAAAAAAGGATGGTTCCCGCACTTTTTCAATAAATCAGCCAACCAGAATTATGAAGGACCCTATCCGGATGTCAAATATTACGGCGCTGATTATATGAGTGTGGCTGAACGAAAAGACTTCACGAAATGGCACGCTGCTCAAACAAATGCAGTTTTCATCTTCAAGAAAGAATTATCGGATTATTGTCGTAGTGATGTCAATATTTTGAGACAAGCTTGCATAAAATTCAGAACCCACATCATGAATGCGACTGGAAATATACAACCCGTAATTGACGAGTTTTCTGGCGATATGAAGTTCAAACTGGTCGGTGCGGTTGATCCATTCCAATACGTTACAATCGCATCGGTATGTATGGGTATATTCAGAACGAAATTCGTCGACGAGGAATGGAGAGTGCGTCTAAGTACTGAAGGGAAAACGTGGCTTCCTGCTAAATGTAAAGATGGAACCTTGTCTATTTTATACAAAGGTGAATGGGTTCAAGACACAAAACTTCAAGATGAACGCGGCGTCCAAATTCGTGAGAAAGAATTTCTCAAATCCCAGATAGCTCGAATCCCCAAGACATCGTATAAAGATCAATACAGCAAAAGTTCTATTCAATGGCTGGAATGGCTGATGTTCAAAGACAAAGTTCACATAACTCACGCATTGAACGGCCGTGAAAAGAAACTCGATGATGCAAAGTACAGATTGGATGGTTATTGCGAAGAATTAAACACGGCATTCGAATTTCACGGCTGTCAATTCCATGGATGTGAACTTTGTCTGAGTCACGACAGAGACATAGTCAAGAATCCGATAACCAACCAGACACCTAATGAATTATACGGACTCACACAGAAAAAGAAGAAGTTTATAGAAAGTCGAGGCATGAAATATGTGTGCATTTGGGAACACGAGTTCGTCGCTGCTCGAAAGACTAATCCGGAGCTTCGTGACTTCATCGCTAGTTTAGACATTGTTGAGCGGCTAGAGCCTAGAGACAGTTTCTTCGGCGGCAGAACGAATGCAACTAAATTACACTACAAAGCTGCCGTTGGTGAGAAAATACACTATTTTGATTTCACGTCGCTGTATCCAAGTGTGCTCAAATACTCTCGCTATCCGATTGGACACCCTAAAATCATTTTGGGCGATGACATTACCGAGCTTAAGGATTACTTCGGAATAGCGCAAGTCAAGATTTTACCACCTAATGGACTCTATCACCCCGTATTACCGTATCGATCCGAAGGTAAACTGAAGTTTCCACTGTGCAGGACTTGTGCTGATAATGAAAATCAACGACCTTGCACGTGTACGTGCCAACAGAGAGCCATTACCGGCGTTTGGTGTATTCCTGAACTGGAGACAGCTGTCAAAGTGGGATACAAGATTCTCAAAATATATGAAATATACCATTGGACCGAAACGTCAGACTATAGCCAACAAAATGGATTATTCACGGAATATATAAACACATTCCTAAAGTTCAAGCAGCAGGCTAGCGGTCCTCCGGATTGGATAAAATCTAACGAAGACATGGATAAATACATCACATCGTATAAAGACAACGAAGGTATATTACTGGACAGAGAAAGCATCGAAAAGAATCCAGGACTGAGGCAAATCAGCAAGCTCATGCTCAACTCATTTTGGGGGAAGCTAGGCCAAAACCAGAATTTCAAGCAGACCGAGTATTTCCATGAATCGGAACAAGACAATCTATTCCAGCTCATTTCAAATCCAATGAAACAAATGGAAAATTTTCATGTCATAACTGATGACATGCTTCAAATGGAGTGGACCTATCGAAAAGACTGTGTGCCTTGTGGAGCAGCGAATAACATATATTTGGCCACATTCACGACGTGTCACGCTCGATTAATGCTATATGAAGTTATTCATTCCTTGGACAGAAGAGTATTATATTACGACACGGATAGTTGTGTATTTAGCAGCACTGAGGATCAAATTAATCCCCCACTGGGCGACTATTTGGGCCAACTCACCAGCGAGCTAGATCCGGATGAATACATCGAAGAATTTGTTTCTGGAGGCCCCAAGAATTACGCTTATCGAACAAATAAAGCTAAAGAGACGTGTAAAGTTCGGGGGGTTCTCTTTGAACTTTGAAAATTCACAGTTCATCAATTTCCAGACGATTAAAGAGCTGTTAGAATCTGGAAGCACAGTGCCCATCACCACAACCAATCCAAGGAAAATATGCAGATCGAAAGGAAAAAGAAAGATATATAACAGATCTGAGGACAAACAGTACCGAGTTGTTTATACCAAACGCAGACGATTGGATAACATGGATACACTGCCATATGGATATTGAACGAGGTACGTAATATATATATAATTTAATCGTCTATATTTGATCAAGGTTGTAATGAGAGTGTAAATATTCGATCGATGGTAGTTATCGGATTATACTAAGACTCGTTCAAACACGTTCGATGTTAGATAACATCGAGCGTGTATGAACACGTATTACTATAAACGTATGGCCGTCATTGGTCAATTTATCCAAGGTGTCCATTTTTTCGATCTATAAAATGCTACCCGATCCAATTCACAATTACAAATTCGGTAGTCCTATACTGTGCGTGTGAAATATTCTATACAGGTTAGTTATGAATTATGATTTCTATCATTACATTTTTACCTCCAGTACAATCTCATTTTTGGTTTATACTTAAACCAAAAACAACTATTTTTTTTTTTTTTATTTTCTCAACGAAGAGTCACCATAATTCCAGATTATTCCGAATGACCAGATTAATTCATTCTCTAATTCTGAAATATATTTCGATTTACTTGTAGAAATGTAATCCAAAATCACGCCGCTGTTAAGTATTTGTTCAATCGTGAACAGTGTACCCGGTTCATGGAGAATGATATATCCATGAATTATTGTCACTTCTTCAAAACTTCTCTGATTGAAAACCCAGTCTCGGTATTCTGCAAATCTCACAAAGTTATCTCCAATAAGTTCACGAATGTCATGTATTTTGTTTTTAGGAACGCCTCTAAATACCCAGCGATTTGAATACATTTGATTCAATATATCTTGTAAGAAATCAGTTTCAAATTCAGACCTCTCAATCAAAGATTTCAATCGTTGTACAGGAAAATATCCTTCATCTATATTCTTCAGTATTATTTTAATTTCTCTTATAAACCAATTGTGTAGTAGTTGTTTTTTTATTTCTGGATTTATAGTTTACATTTCAATTAGCTGATTGTATATTTTCTCCAGTATTTCTGCGGGTAGTATTCTCTCCATAATGAACTGACTCAATGACTCAATTTTCTTATTCTTATTGAGTATGCGGGCGGGGGGGGGGGGGGGCGGGCCTCCCCCCTCCCCCCAGGGCGACAGGGCGGGGGCGGGGCTCCCCTCCCCAGGGCGGGCGGGGGCGGGCGGGGGCGGGCCTCCCCCACACCCAACATCCATCAAACGCATGAGCGGACTCCTTTCGGACTTTTGTATTCTCGATGTGTAACTGATAAGTAATGTTTTGTTTTCTTATTTTCCAGGTTCAAAATAAAAAAACAATTACTGATCAACCCGATGTTGAAGGAAACCAACGGACTGAAACCAACGAGAGGGCGTTCCATCCACAATGCTTGGCCCCGTTAGGAAATGACATTTTCCTATTTGACGGCCGATTCCAGGGAAATCTGTATATACACATACGAGAGTGCGGTGAAAGTTCTGCGGGCCATAAATTTCCGACAAAATCTGGAATAACATTAAATCTAAGGAGATTCAAAGAGTTGAAATCTTACTTAGCAGATATACATCAAGAAGTGGTCAGTTATCGTACCGGTGAAGACGATGTATTCATGAGACGTCATATCGGAGGGAATTTCTTCATTACGATAAAGAGCGGCATCCCGCGTGTTGACATTCGCAGGTATTGGCTGCCTGAACATTCAGATGATTTGTGTGCAACCAAATACGGAATATCTCTGACATTCGACCAATTTGAAGAACTAGTTGGAGCTATATTCGTCCTGTGTGCTAATATTCCTGAAATTGATCAGACTGTGCAGTGCTATTTGACCGACGATCACCAAAACCAGGAAGGATCTTTAAGATGTATGGAATGCTGCCCCAACGGCGATAGAACGTGTTTGATTAACCGGATGCAGACATTGATCTAAACATTACTCCTATGATGCTACGAATAACTAATGTCGTATGTTCTGCAGATTTGAACTGTTCTATTAATCTAAGGGATTTGACACTCGGCTGTTCGAACATTGAATACAATTCCAAAAAGTTTAGCGGAGTTGTATGGAAACATTCTAAATTCGGTGGATGTTGCCTCGTGTTTAACACGGGTAAAATCGTTGTTAACGGGCTTTCTGATAGTGTCAAACAGACACGAGTTCGATTGCGTCGGTACGCTCGACATATTCAAAAATGTGGTTGGCGAGTGAGATTAAATTCCATAAAAATTTTGACAATGTCTGCATTTTGTCAGTTAAATGGAAAACTTGACTTAAACATTTTAGTGAAACTTATGGAATGTTCTTACGAATTAGAGCTGTTCCCTGCGGCAATGTTCAGACGCGAGAAAATACATTTTACATGCTTTCATAATGGAAAAATTGTGATTACGGGCATTAAAAGTGAAAAGCAGATGTTAAATATTGTATATCCTACCATATGTGAACTTGAATTACTTTCAGAATAAATATATATATGTATCGATTATCTATTTTTTTCATTCGGGGGGATGGCTCACATACTTTTGTTTTTTAGGCTTTTGACGAAACAAACAAAAACAATAGATTTTTTTGTTTGTTTTGACAACAGACCTAATACCACCTCACCGGACTCTCTCCACAGACCCCCCACCCCCACCCTCTCAACCCAGTCATATACATATATATATATATATATATATATATATATATTTTCCCAGTCATACATATGATAATATAAGAACGATAAATGATTGTATTTACAATATTTTATTTATATACATAATATAATTTAAAGAGTGTTTGTCTCGTTGTCGCTAATGAAGAGCGTTTACAGAATATATTTCAACATAAAATCCTTAATAATTAAATCATTATACATATAATTATTAGCACTGAAACGTCTCATTATATTTTCTAGACTGTATCCGCACAGTTTATAGAATGCAAAGTATATGCAATAGGGACCACATATATTAGAACCCTGTAATCTGTAAGCATTGCACTCGTAACGAGGTCCATTCAATAACAACACGTGTTTAAATCGTCCGTTGTAACACTCGGGTTTTAATCCCATAGGGTCGAAGAACTCTGATACGTTATGTTCCTGGAATGTCATCAATATCCAGTGGCGTCCAGGTTGGCTACTCTCGTCTGTGTTAACTATATACATCCGGGGATATTGGATATAAAGAGGTAATTTGTCTATGGGACAAACAGCTATCTCATTATGGTTTGTGAAACTATTTATCGCCCTCATGAGTCCGCGTGTATTCATTATTCAATGCAAACTTTACGACTCTCGTCAACTTTGAGAACGGCAGGAAATTTTGCGTATACGATTACAGTACAATTGTCTTTCAAAGCCGATGAGAATTTAATCTCGAGGCGTGTATGACCTTTGTGTGGTATGATCCTGTCGTGATTAATTCCTTGCGGGTTTATCCGATATATGCAATAACCTTTCGCATAATCCTCATAAGTAATATGAACGGCTTTTCGTTTCGCATCTTTTATTATCGTATTGTAAGCTTCTACATATTCCTTACTGGTAAAGTTCGGTTGGAGTGCTTGGGCGGGCATAGACTGCCCGTTGACGTAAAATCCGACGAAGTTGCATCCAAAAGTCGCAAAGTTGAACGGGTTCTTATCGCGTGAACCGCTTTCAGCCTTTGATGATACTAAGCCAATAATACAGCTACTGGGTACGTTTCCTTGAAATAGATTATCTTCTCCCAAACTGAATGCACCTTTTGACACTGTATACGTCTTTATGATAGATTTTGAAAAAGGATAACACGCGTTCTTTTTCTTGAGTGACTCAGTATGACTGAGTAATACACCGGGGTTAACTTTCACAGTGGCTAGTCTCAAATTAGCTTCCTGTATTTTCAACTTGTATGTCTCAGTGGTTCCCGCATACATCAGTCTAAAAACATCTCTCGTCTGCCAGAATTTTAACGTGAGCGGGAGACCATTTAGTAGTAATTTGTCCTGTTGGAAGAAGTCAAGCTGAATTGATCCCATAATATCCATTATTTGACTAGTACGGGTTGTTTTGGACCTGTAATACAGGCCAGAGTTCCCGCTTTTCGAATCTGCCAGGTCCATACCACCTGCCGTGTCCTTTTCGAACGCTTGTCCATGTAGCTGTTCCTTACGTTCAGTTTCTAAGAGTACATCGAAATATGCTTTGTATGGATAATTCGGACCGACTTGACTCACGGGAACTTGCTGTATATTCAAATCGACCTGCGAAAATATTGAATGTAGGGGTGCATTTATCAGACCCACATCGTCATTAACGGTTAGAGCCGAACCATCTTGCTTGGTTATTTTGAGTTTGAGAAGTAGCAATGTCCGTTTGAGGTCCATGTAGGTTGTGGCCATGGCGGGAATATTGAACTCTAAAGCTGCAGTGTCTGTCAGCTGATTCACGGGTCTGTAGTTTATCCATTCTGTCGCTTGTATTCCGCTGTCAACCGTGGGCGATTCAAATAATGCCAATTTAGAGGTATGGTACTCTCTGTATTCATTCATGGTTTATCGAACCAGGTGGTGGTTTTCACTTTCTTAGGGTTATGAGCCAAATCGTTAGGTAACACCCTCTTATTGTTTTTTTTTGACGTCTTACGTGCTTGTGTCAACTTATTTTCTGCAACTTCTGCTTTGGCCATTTCAATCGCTTGCGCTATGGGTGTCACTACATTAATATGTGGTTTTAGAACGTCTTCTTCTTCTTCACTATCGCTATTTTGAGTTTTGTCAATAAAGTAGCGACCCTCATTATCTGGCGTTAACTTCCCATTAATCATGTCCCTGAAATGTTTTCGCCACATTTCAATATCGGCTGGAATATACGTGATCGACATGTTTCTTCAGATGTAGTGTACAGGTCACTCTTTTTTCTGCATTTATTTTAGAAAGTTTATCGCCTCTTATAAAAATCCTGAGACGCTGAAGTTTATCCTGTCTTACGTTTATGTAGAATGAGTCCTCAAAACTCCGCCAATGACCCGTATCACGTGTGTCTCTCTTTATAACCCGGAGGATGGGGTATGATGTGTCGCAGGCTATTGATTCTCCACATATGTCCGAACAAATATATAATAAATCCGTGTCTATATGGTCAGTTATGTTTATGTCTTTCAAACAACATAACCACGCCCCTTCCAATATTAATACACCAGGTAACTCTATTGTGAAGTCGAGAGGACGATTATCTGGATATTTATCTATGGAATCGTCGCTAGTCAGGTACAGATAATAATTATCCATATGACTAGTTTCTATTTTGTTTCAAATGAGAATCAATGTTCATCTCTTCTCTTATAGTTTTATCAACATCACTGAATATATACTTGAAGGCAGACCACTGGTTATACGGAATACTTATAATCGCGGGAGTGTTATTCACAACTCGCCTAATGCGTGTATAAATGCGCCCTTGATTATTACATAATGTAACAGTAATGTTTGATCGTATTGTCCACTTTTTCACGAACCCACAGGGGTGTTGTTCGTAATCATGGGGGCGTGACTCGTTCGTATGCCGTAATTCATAGTCCCCCGTCTGACGTGGTATCTTCTTTGGAACTATTATAACCGGTAGTGACAGAGTTATTACCATAATCGTAATTCCTATCCATTTAAGGAGATTCATATGTAGACGACCGCGTTCTGTTTGAAACATATTCGTCAAGGTATCTGTTCTATTATTCATGATTGTAATGGTTTCCCCCCTCGGATAGCTTGCTCTTATTAATTTTGATATCTGTCGACATCAGACTCTAAAATCCATGAATTAAATTTGTCAGGCCATGAATGCCAGTGCACCAGGACTTCAGTTTGACCCTTTCGTTTCCTCTTTTTGACAATTTTATCTATTCTGTAAACTGTTTCGTCATCAACGCGCACCCCTTGAAGTTCTGACTCGTAGAAAGCACCCTCAATGTTTTCATCCAAGAAATCTGTCAATGTATACAAGGGTATGTTCTGCCTGTAAAACCTCTTAGTCACTTTGAACAACTCTCCAGTCCATTTCTGAGAATATTCTCGGTCAAAAACTGCTTTGGTGTGTGATATTCTAACGATATCATTTACATTGTATTTGAACTTTTTCTTCAATTTACTTTTAACACCTCCCTTCTGTCTTATTAACCACTGATCGAGACGAGACTCATCTTCATTCTCAACAGTTATGGAGTCAGGGGTGGTGCCTAACGAACGATGTATTGTATGGTTATAACTTTTCACAATATCTTGTAGAATGTCGATATATCTAGCATTATTATGCTTTATCATATAACGCGAAATCTGCTGCTTTATAGTTTTTATGACCCGTTCCGAATAATTGGCTTTCATTTCGTTTTGAGTAAAAATTTGAGATATATGAAGACCCTTAAGGTAACTTTTGACCCGTTTGTTTGTGAACTCCGAACCGCGATCCGTTCGGAGGACGCGCGGGGTTCTTCCACCTTCAAATATATGTTTCATAGCATTGATCGCATTAATTGCAGTTTTCCTCTTTATAGCTTCACACCATAACTTCCTAGAAAAAATGTCAATCATTACTAACACGTAGGTGTAATTGTCGTTGTCTTTGGAAACATCATTCATATCCATGAGGTCTCCATCCCATTGACTGTCAGAAGCGTTTACAATAACACGAGACCTCGGGAATTTTCGTCTAACACTTTTTGTCAGGGAATAACTTTCATGATTTTGTAGCCACGTCACAATCTCGCGCTTGGAAATGTTGTGCTTATTTTCAGATTTTACAGTCTGATGCAACTTTGTAGCTCCTGAGTACGATGCGGGGTGACCCGGATTAAAATAAATTGAACTCAAATAATCTTTCCAATCGGCCATATTGTTCACAGTGATAGCCAACGTTTCTTCTTTATCTTGGTCAGCTTACCGGCGATTATACCAGGAGGTCTAGATATTTCACGCTTAACCCCTCTTATTTTCTTTTTTCTTTGCTTGGTACGTGTCTTTTTCGATGTGTTAACTTCTGATTTTTGGATTGCATCCTGAGGTTCAGTCGTTTGAACTGTATTAACAATCTGATTATTCATCGGGTCCATTTCTTTATCCATTTCATCGGAATGGCTACTATTGTTTGCCGAGATGTCGCTGTGTTCAATGTTAGACTCCGATGAAACTTTTTTGTGTTCACTTTTTTCAGTGTACCTCATATATCTTTCATACGGGATCAAAACAGTTTTCTTCACAGACTCCATCACAAAAACTGTTTCAATTTAGGTTCAACGATGTTCAACATCAAAGTAATGGCGGTTGAGTGATTATTCACACTTTTTCTTTTCCTCAACAAACTCACAGATTTATCACCCAAGAATATATAAAATGATTTATATCGCCGTAATTTAGCTTTTTGTTGAACTGTAACTGTTAAACTATCATGTAGTAAATTGATCGTAATTTCAACCAGAACTTTCAACTGATTATTAGTTATCGATGTCAATAATGCGTTTCGTTGAGATCTTGATTGGGTTGATGTCAATAGTCTGACAAAATTCAACTCATTACGTAATAATCGACTCATTTTATCGTCGCGACTCAGCTCCGATACTGTCCCCTTCTTATTACGTAGTAGGTACGTAAATTATAGGGTCTTGGTTGGGAAACACGTCTGTTCGTAGCCTGTATTTATCCTCAGTGTGAGGGGACATATCTATTATAAGATACGCAAATGGTTTCTTCATACAATCCTTGTATGCCTCAATGAGTACTTTAGATTTACCGGGATACAATTGTCTACCCAATGTGGAAATTTGTGATCCATCCCTCAAATTTTTGAATAAAATTAGATATCCTGTGTTTAAGGCTATAGTTCTCGCAGCCTTGCCTTGTGCGTATAAATTTTGTGAAATAAACAGCACCGAAAGACAGCGATGATGAGTTTGCTGCGTAAATAGTGTTTCAATCTCTTTTTGGTCAATAATGCGATGCATCAAGTCGTCTAATATTAACATATTATGTTTACCGTCAGCAAATTCTTCGATTTCTGTTTGGGTAGGTAATCCTTGATGCATGACCAAATTTTCGATTGATGATTCAATTTCATCATAGAAATTTTGATAAATACCGTAACAGTACATTATTTTCTTAGGTGGATCTCTAGAATACATTCCATTAAGATTTTGCAGGAATCTGTAGACCCATCTCGTCTTACCAGAACCAGTTGGTCCGGTGATGCAAATACTAGAACAAGGTTCAAACGGTATGGAGCTATGGTTAATTGGACCCATTTTTTTTTTGTGTTCACTGTGTCCTATTTATTAGGAGCTATACAGTTCTTATATACATGATAAGTAAACATTTGTTATGGCTGTTGTAAATGAATTACCAGGATGTCACTGCAAGCTATAATATTATAAAAACCTACAGTTCTTATAACATCATTGGTTTTGGTAAGTGATGTGAAGGTGTTTGGTGGATGTTGGGGGTTAGGTGTGGGCTGGTATTATCACGTTGGTCTGTGATTAAGTGTACAAAATCTCTTGTCAAGTGAACACCTGCAGATTATCTATTTCTAAACATAGAACATGTCTGAACCTATCATTGGTACAATAGCAGTGATATAATGTTACATCATCGGTGCTACCTGTAGTTTTCGGCATACAAAATGGTCGTAAGTGTGAATGGAGTGATAAGGGGTTATTACGTAATGTTGTTATAACAATGTCATCAAAGCAATTTGTATAATTGAGTGTCTCACGACCTGACGTAATATGTATGCATGTTTTTGGCTAACTAATTATCGTGTGAATGACACAGTTTATCAACCTTAATTGATACTAACCCGTTAAACAACTATTTCTGCTCAAATCGATATGTTTTCTGAATACCATATAGCTGTGACCGGGGAAATAATAGAATTCATTTGGTAAAGCAAAGGTGTGAAAGACACATTGTTAACACCAATGTGGCGTGTGTGATTGCGTGTACATCGCTCATGTTCCATGTAAAAATGGCTGAGATTAAATCATCATTCATTCAATATGACAGTTCATTCTGGGGGGTTGTAATTTCGCCTTACAATTTTCGACCGTTAGGGATTCAACATAGTACATTTCAATACTTCCAATAATTGACGAAAATACACGCCTGTCATATACTCAATAACTTCATATAGAGATAAGTAAAGAATAAACGCTCTTTATTATTTATGTAAAAGTAATGGTGTCTATTTTCAGGTATGACAATTATATGAACTGCGTCCGTTAAACACTGGAATGTATGCATTCATACCGTTGGTCACAATGTCCAACATTACAGCGACTGTCCATACACATATAATTGGTATAAAGATATTTCTAAACATCGATTAATAAATACATTGAAACATTGGTTGAACAAAAAAATAACGAAAGATATTACGCGCAAATAATTTAACATTCGATATTTTTTAATATCGAGATTATCAGAAACCGAAAAACTCGTTATAAATTTTTTATTTAAACTTTTTTTTAGAGAAATAATTTTGAGGGTTTTGAAATTTTTTCTTTTTTTGAAATTTGGGGGTTTTGAATTTTTTTGTGGAAAAAATTAATTTTAGGGTTTTGAAATTTTTTGGAAAAAATAAATTTTGGAATTTTTGAAATTTTTTTTGGGTTTTGATATTTTGGAAGTTTTGGGAATATTTTAGTACAAACAATTTTAGACCCAAAGATTCTATTTTTAGATGTGGCTCTAACGAGACGGCTATTCTTCTAGTGTGTGGCATGAGGCGAGCAATGACGAAATAAAGCGACAGCTTGTGCCACTAAATACTCAAACTATACGAAATTTCCTTCAAAATTGTCTCTTTTTTTACGTACCATCCCCCCAGGATATCTGTAGGTGGTCAACCGAGGGTCAACTGGTCCGGGTTTTCTGTAAGACGGGTAGGAATGGTGATTATGTGGACAAAAAGCGACAGCTTGTGCCACTAAATACTCAAACTATACGAAATTTCCTTCAAAATTGGTCATTTTTTGCGTACCATCCCCCCAGGATATCTGTAGGTGGTCAACCGAGGGTCAACTGGTCCGGGTTTTCTGTAAGGCGGGTATGAATGGTGATTATGTGGACAAAAAGCGACAGCTTGTGCCACTAAATACTCAAACTATACGAAATTTCCTTCAAAATTGGTCATTTTTTGCGTACCATCCCCCCAGGATATCTGTAGGTGGTCAACCGAGGGTCAACTGGTCCGGGTTTTCTGTAAGGCGGGTGGGAATGGTGATTATGTGGGCATAAAGCGACAGCTTGTGCCACTAAATACTCAAACTATACGAAATTTCCTTCAAAATTGGTCATTTTTTTACGTACCATCCCCCCAGGATATCTGTAGGTGGTCAACCGAGGGTCAACTGGTCCGGGTTTTCTGTAAGGCGGGTAGGAATGGTGATTATGTGGGCATAAAGCGACAGCTTGTGCCACTAAATACTCAAACTATACGAAATTTCCTTCAAAATTTGTCATTTTTTACGTACCATCCCCCAGGATATCTGTAGGTGGTCAACCGAGGGTCAACTGGGCCTATTTACCAAGAAGGTGTGTAGTAATTGTCATTATAGGAGTGTATTGTGATGATATGCTATTTGTTTTTCTTTAAAATACCATCGGATGGTAAATAGCGCATATCGGTAGAATCGCTATTTGCCATCCGATGGTAAATAGCCGCTGCCCCCAAAGGAAGCCTGTTTCAGCTAGTTTAGTATAATAGAAGTAAGTTGCTCGAGTAGACTAACAAAAGTGGTATGGAATAAGTTAGATAATGGGCTGGTTGACAGACTAATCAGGAAATAGTTAGAAATTATGAATTTTTTTGTATTCTGTACAATGACCTATGTTTACAGATGATCAGAATTTATAAAAAAAAAAATTCAATTAAAACAGCTTCTGAAACAGGTTAAACTGTTATTTGAACTAATTGAGATCACTCCCAGTCATATGAGTGATATCAGTAGAGTTTTATGCGATTTCTAGACCAATTTTAGTGAAATTTGGGGGGGGGGGGGGTGTAACAAAATTGGGAGTCAAAAACTATTTTTTTTTGCAGGTTTGGGGTGGTGGGTCCCCGAAATGCCAGATGCAAAAAGACGGCATACCTTCCTGCAATTTTTGTACTACCCCCCCCCTGATAATGGTATCAAAAAGTGTGATATTATAATCTAGCATCGCACGCGGATTAACATAAACTCCATGGACAATATTGCATTTCCATTAAAACGGATTGAAATCCACAAATCAAGTTTCAAAAGGTTGGCAGGGGACATGCGTTTTCCTGGACCGAAAATACAGTGCGGGAAGAGGAACATGGAAAGGAAAACACAAACATACAATGACAATAGTAAAAAAAAATAATAAACGATGAGATTTGAACCCATTTCTTATTCGACGTGCACAATGAATGCATTATGATCCGATATAATGAGAGTTTATTTGGACGCGGCAACAAAAGAGTGAGTGTCGAATTAGCGAGGCGGTTCCCTGGACGGGTCAGACGAATCCTCGTCGCCCGGGGAGATCCAGTCTGCTGTAGGCTCAGAGGAAATTGATTCAGTGTTTAGAAGTTTGTACCCGCTTCGCCACGGCTCACCCCGATATAGAACATAAATTATCGGGATAATATGTTGCACAATCACATCACCTCAACCATATCGATATTACAGGTACTGTAGAGTTATCCATCTTGCGTTGCAACACCATGCATGTTGAATGAAGAGGGCAGTTCTGTTCAGAATTTGAAAAAGAATACACTCCTGATTTGAATGTCTGACTTTGTGAAAAAATAGAATGTATATCACAAAACCATATACATCACAATAGGACCAACTATCTGATTAGGTATATATAATTTGTGTCAAGTATATAATTATATAAGATATAAAATTACAATATTGAATGTTCATACATAAATCATCAGATAATGTATATATATTTATCATATATGGTATCAAAAAGAGTGATCTGTATATAGTCTAGCACCGAACGCGAATTAACATAAACTTCGTGGACAATTGCATTTCAATTAAAACGAATTGAAATCCGCATATCAAGATTCAAAAGGTTGGCTGAATTGGCAGGAGACATG
Organism: Siphonodentalium dalli; assembly: GCA_032622095.1. Classification (NCBI taxonomy): domain Eukaryota; kingdom Metazoa; phylum Mollusca; class Scaphopoda; order Gadilida; family Siphonodentaliidae; genus Siphonodentalium; species Siphonodentalium dalli. Next base: position 191,343,483 of record CP136063.1, on the reverse strand, counting down.
CGTTTTCCTGGTCCGAAAATACAGTGCGGAAAAAGGAAAATGGAAAGGAAAATATATAAACATACGATGAAAATAAAAAAAACCAATGAGATTTAAAAGTATATAATTATATAAGATATAAAATTACAATATTGCATGTTCATACATAAATCATCATAATGTCTAAATATTTATCCTATAATGGTGTCAAAAAGAGTGATATGTATATAGTCCAGCATCGCACGCGAATTAACATAAACTCCATGCATGGTCAATTGCATTTCCATTAAAACGAATTGAAATCATCATATCAGAAGAATAGCCGTCTCGTTAGAGCCACATCTAAAAATAGAATCTTTGGGTCTAAAATTGTTTGTACTAAAATATTCCCAAAACTTCCAAAATATCAAAACCCAAAAAAAATTTCAAAAATTCAAAAATTTATTTTTTCCACAAAATTTCAAAACCCTAAAATTAATTTTTTCCACAAAAAAATTCAAAACCCCCAAATTTCAAAAAAAGAAAAAATTTCAAAACCCTCAAAATTATTTCTCTAAAAAAAAGTTTAAATAAAAAATTTATAACGAGTTTTTCGGTTTCTGATAATCTCGATATTAAAAAATATCGAATGTTAAATTATTTGCGCGTAATATCTTTCGTTATTTTTTTGTTCAACCAATGTTTCAATGTATTTATTAATCGATGTTTAGAAATATCTTTATACCAATTATATGTGTATGGACAGTCGCTGTAATGTTGGACATTGTGACCAACGGTATGAATGCATACATTCCAGTGTTTAACGGACGCAGTTCATATAATTGTCATACCTGAAAATAGACACCATTACTTTTACATAAATAATAAAGAGCGTTTATTCTTTACTTATCTCTATATGAAGTTATTGAGTATATGACAGGCGTGTATTTTCGTCAATTATTGGAAGTATTGAAATGTACTATGTTGAATCCCTAACGGTCGAAAATTGTAAGGCGAAATTACAACCCCCCAGAATGAACTGTCATATTGAATGAATGATGATTTAATCTCAGCCATTTTTACATGGAACATGAGCGATGTACACGCAATCACACACGCCACATTGGTGTTAACAATGTGTCTTTCACACCTTTGCTTTACCAAATGAATTCTATTATTTCCCCGGTCACAGCTATATGGTATTCAGAAAACATATCGATTTGAGCAGAAATAGTTGTTTAACGGGTTAGTATCAATTAAGGTTGATAAACTGTGTCATTCACACGATAATTAGTTAGCCAAAAACATGCATACATATTACGTCAGGTCGTGAGACACTCAATTATACAAATTGCTTTGATGACATTGTTATAACAACATTACGTAATAACCCCTTATCACTCCATTCACACTTACGACCATTTTGTATGCCGAAAACTACAGGTAGCACCGATGATGTAACATTATATCACTGCTATTGTACCAATGATAGGTTCAGACATGTTCTATGTTTAGAAATAGATAATCTGCAGGTGTTCACTTGACAAGAGATTTTGTACACTCAATCACAGACCAACGTGATAATACCAGCCCACACCTAACCCCCAACATCCACCAAACACCTTCACATCACTTACCAAAACCAATGATGTTATAAGAACTGTAGGTTTTTATAATATTATAGCTTGCAGTGACATCCTGGTAATTCATTTACAACAGCCATAACAAATGTTTACTTATCATGTATATAAGAACTGTATAGCTCCTAATAAATAGGACACAGTGAACACAAAAAAAAAATGGGTCCAATTAACCATAGCTCCATACCATTTGAACCTTGTTCTAGTATTTGCATCACCGGACCAACTGGTTCTGGTAAGACGAGATGGGTCTACAGATTCCTGCAAAATCTTAATGGAATGTATTCTAGAGATCCACCTAAGAAAATAATGTACTGTTACGGTATTTATCAAAATTTCTATGATGAAATTGAATCATCAATCGAAAATTTGGTCATGCATCAAGGATTACCTACCCAAACAGAAATCGAAGAATTTGCTGACGGTAAACATAATATGTTAATATTAGACGACTTGATGCATCGCATTATTGACCAAAAAGAGATTGAAACACTATTTACGCAGCAAACTCATCATCGCTGTCTTTCGGTGCTGTTTATTTCACAAAATTTATACGCACAAGGCAAGGCTGCGAGAACTATAGCCTTAAACACAGGATATCTAATTTTATTCAAAAATTTGAGGGATGGATCACAAATTTCCACATTGGGTAGACAATTGTATCCCGGTAAATCTAAAGTACTCATTGAGGCATACAAGGATTGTATGAAGAAACCATTTGCGTATCTTATAATAGATATGTCCCCTCACACTGAGGATAAATACAGGCTACGAACAGACGTGTTTCCCAACCAAGACCCTATAATTTACGTACCTACTACGTAATAAGAAGGGGACAGTATCGGAGCTGAGTCGCGACGATAAAATGAGTCGATTATTACGTAATGAGTTGAATTTTGTCAGACTATTGACATCAACCCAATCAAGATCTCAACGAAACGCATTATTGACATCGATAACTAATAATCAGTTGAAAGTTCTGGTTGAAATTACGATCAATTTACTACATGATAGTTTAACAGTTACAGTTCAACAAAAAGCTAAATTACGGCGATATAAATCATTTTATATATTCTTGGGTGATAAATCTGTGAGTTTGTTGAGGAAAAGAAAAAGTGTGAATAATCACTCAACCGCCATTACTTTGATGTTGAACATCGTTGAACCTAAATTGAAACAGTTTTTGTGATGGAGTCTGTGAAGAAAACTGTTTTGATCCCGTATGAAAGATATATGAGGTACACTGAAAAAAGTGAACACAAAAAAGTTTCATCGGAGTCTAACATTGAACACAGCGACATCTCGGCAAACAATAGTAGCCATTCCGATGAAATGGATAAAGAAATGGACCCGATGAATAATCAGATTGTTAATACAGTTCAAACGACTGAACCTCAGGATGCAATCCAAAAATCAGAAGTTAACACATCGAAAAAGACACGTACCAAGCAAAGAAAAAAGAAAATAAGAGGGGTTAAGCGTGAAATATCTAGACCTCCTGGTATAATCGCCGGTAAGCTGACCAAGATAAAGAAGAAACGTTGGCTATCACTGTGAACAATATGGCCGATTGGAAAGATTATTTGAGTTCAATTTATTTTAATCCGGGTCACCCCGCATCGTACTCAGGAGCTACAAAGTTGCATCAGACTGTAAAATCTGAAAATAAGCACAACATTTCCAAGCGCGAGATTGTGACGTGGCTACAAAATCATGAAAGTTATTCCCTGACAAAAAGTGTTAGACGAAAATTCCCGAGGTCTCGTGTTATTGTAAACGCTTCTGACAGTCAATGGGATGGAGACCTCATGGATATGAATGATGTTTCCAAAGACAACGACAATTACACCTACGTGTTAGTAATGATTGACATTTTTTCTAGGAAGTTATGGTGTGAAGCTATAAAGAGGAAAACTGCAATTAATGCGATCAATGCTATGAAACATATATTTGAAGGTGGAAGAACCCCGCGCGTCCTCCGAACGGATCGCGGTTCGGAGTTCACAAACAAACGGGTCAAAAGTTACCTTAAGGGTCTTCATATATCTCAAATTTTTACTCAAAACGAAATGAAAGCCAATTATTCGGAACGGGTCATAAAAACTATAAAGCAGAAGATTTCGCGTTATATGATAAAGCATAATAATGCTAGATATATCGACATTCTACAAGATATTGTGAAAAGTTATAACCATACAATACATCGTTCGTTAGGCACCACCCCTGACTCCATAACTGTTGAGAATGAAGATGAGTCTCGTCTCGATCAGTGGTTAATAAGACAGAAGGGAGGTGTTAAAAGTAAATTGAAGAAAAAGTTCAAATACAATGTAAATGATATCGTTAGAATATCACACACCAAAGCAGTTTTTGACCGAGAATATTCTCAGAAATGGACTGGAGAGTTGTTCAAAGTGACTAAGAGGTTTTACAGGCAGAACATACCCTTGTATACATTGACAGATTTCTTGGATGAAAACATTGAGGGTGCTTTCTACGAGTCAGAACTTCAAGGGGTGCGCGTTGATGACGAAACAGTTTACAGAATAGATAAAATTGTCAAAAAGAGGAAACGAAAGGGTCAAACTGAAGTCCTGGTGCACTGGCATTCATGGCCTGACAAATTTAATTCATGGATTTTAGAGTCTGATGTCGACAGATATCAAAATTAATAAGAGCAAGCTATCCGAGGGGGGAAACCATTACAATCATGAATAATAGAACAGATACCTTGACGAATATGTTTCAAACAGAACGCGGTCGTCTACATATGAATCTCCTTAAATGGATAGGAATTACGATTATGGTAATAACTCTGTCACTACCGGTTATAATAGTTCCAAAGAAGATACCACGTCAGACGGGGGACTATGAATTACGGCATACGAACGAGTCACGCCCCCATGATTACGAACAACACCCCTGTGGGTTCGTGAAAAAGTGGACAATACGATCAAACATTACTGTTACATTATGTAATAATCAAGGGCGCATTTATACACGCATTAGGCGAGTTGTGAATAACACTCCCGCGATTATAAGTATTCCGTATAACCAGTGGTCTGCCTTCAAGTATATATTCAGTGATGTTGATAAAACTATAAGAGAAGAGATGAACATTGATTCTCATTTGAAACAAAATAGAAACTAGTCATATGGATAATTATTATCTGTACCTGACTAGCGACGATTCCATAGATAAATATCCAGATAATCGTCCTCTCGACTTCACAATAGAGTTACCTGGTGTATTAATATTGGAAGGGGCGTGGTTATGTTGTTTGAAAGACATAAACATAACTGACCATATAGACACGGATTTATTATATATTTGTTCGGACATATGTGGAGAATCAATAGCCTGCGACACATCATACCCCATCCTCCGGGTTATAAAGAGAGACACACGTGATACGGGTCATTGGCGGAGTTTTGAGGACTCATTCTACATAAACGTAAGACAGGATAAACTTCAGCGTCTCAGGATTTTTATAAGAGGCGATAAACTTTCTAAAATAAATGCAGAAAAAAGAGTGACCTGTACACTACATCTGAAGAAACATGTCGATCACGTATATTCCAGCCGATATTGAAATGTGGCGAAAACATTTCAGGGACATGATTAATGGGAAGTTAACGCCAGATAATGAGGGTCGCTACTTTATTGACAAAACTCAAAATAGCGATAGTGAAGAAGAAGAAGACGTTCTAAAACCACATATTAATGTAGTGACACCCATAGCGCAAGCGATTGAAATGGCCAAAGCAGAAGTTGCAGAAAATAAGTTGACACAAGCACGTAAGACGTCAAAAAAAAACAATAAGAGGGTGTTACCTAACGATTTGGCTCATAACCCTAAGAAAGTGAAAACCACCACCTGGTTCGATAAACCATGAATGAATACAGAGAGTACCATACCTCTAAATTGGCATTATTTGAATCGCCCACGGTTGACAGCGGAATACAAGCGACAGAATGGATAAACTACAGACCCGTGAATCAGCTGACAGACACTGCAGCTTTAGAGTTCAATATTCCCGCCATGGCCACAACCTACATGGACCTCAAACGGACATTGCTACTTCTCAAACTCAAAATAACCAAGCAAGATGGTTCGGCTCTAACCGTTAATGACGATGTGGGTCTGATAAATGCACCCCTACATTCAATATTTTCGCAGGTCGATTTGAATATACAGCAAGTTCCCGTGAGTCAAGTCGGTCCGAATTATCCATACAAAGCATATTTCGATGTACTCTTAGAAACTGAACGTAAGGAACAGCTACATGGACAAGCGTTCGAAAAGGACACGGCAGGTGGTATGGACCTGGCAGATTCGAAAAGCGGGAACTCTGGCCTGTATTACAGGTCCAAAACAACCCGTACTAGTCAAATAATGGATATTATGGGATCAATTCAGCTTGACTTCTTCCAACAGGACAAATTACTACTAAATGGTCTCCCGCTCACGTTAAAATTCTGGCAGACGAGAGATGTTTTTAGACTGATGTATGCGGGAACCACTGAGACATACAAGTTGAAAATACAGGAAGCTAATTTGAGACTAGCCACTGTGAAAGTTAACCCCGGTGTATTACTCAGTCATACTGAGTCACTCAAGAAAAAGAACGCGTGTTATCCTTTTTCAAAATCTATCATAAAGACGTATACAGTGTCAAAAGGTGCATTCAGTTTGGGAGAAGATAATCTATTTCAAGGAAACGTACCCAGTAGCTGTATTATTGGCTTAGTATCATCAAAGGCTGAAAGCGGTTCACGCGATAAGAACCCGTTCAACTTTGCGACTTTTGGATGCAACTTCGTCGGATTTTACGTCAACGGGCAGTCTATGCCCGCCCAAGCACTCCAACCGAACTTTACCAGTAAGGAATATGTAGAAGCTTACAATACGATAATAAAAGATGCGAAACGAAAAGCCGTTCATATTACTTATGAGGATTATGCGAAAGGTTATTGCATATATCGGATAAACCCGCAAGGAATTAATCACGACAGGATCATACCACACAAAGGTCATACACGCCTCGAGATTAAATTCTCATCGGCTTTGAAAGACAATTGTACTGTAATCGTATACGCAAAATTTCCTGCCGTTCTCAAAGTTGACGAGAGTCGTAAAGTTTGCATTGAATAATGAATACACGCGGACTCATGAGGGCGATAAATAGTTTCACAAACCATAATGAGATAGCTGTTTGTCCCATAGACAAATTACCTCTTTATATCCAATATCCCCGGATGTATATAGTTAACACAGACGAGAGTAGCCAACCTGGACGCCACTGGATATTGATGACATTCCAGGAACATAACGTATCAGAGTTCTTCGACCCTATGGGATTAAAACCCGAGTGTTACAACGGACGATTTAAACACGTGTTGTTATTGAATGGACCTCGTTACGAGTGCAATGCTTACAGATTACAGGGTTCTAATATATGTGGTCCCTATTGCATATACTTTGCATTCTATAAACTGTGCGGATACAGTCTAGAAAATATAATGAGACGTTTCAGTGCTAATAATTATATGTATAATGATTTAATTATTAAGGATTTTATGTTGAAATATATTCTGTAAACGCTCTTCATTAGCGACAACGAGACAAACACTCTTTAAATTATATTATGTATATAAATAAAATATTGTAAATACAATCATTTATCGTTCTTATATTATCATATGTATGACTGGGAAAATATATATATATATATATATATATATATATATATGTATATGACTGGGTTGAGAGGGTGGGGGTGGGGGGTCTGTGGAGAGAGTCCGGTGAGGTGGTATTAGGTCTGTTGTCAAAACAAACAAAAAAATCTATTGTTTTTGTTTGTTTCGTCAAAAGCCTAAAAAACAAAGGTATGTGAGCCATCCCCCCGAATGAAAAAAATAGATAATCGATACATATATATATTTATTCTGAAAGTAATTCAAGTTCACATATGGTAGGATATACAATATTTAACATCTGCTTTTCACTTTTAATGCCCGTAATCACAATTTTTCCATTATGAAAGCATGTAAAATGTATTTTCTCGCGTCTGAACATTGCCGCAGGGAACAGCTCTAATTCGTAAGAACATTCCATAAGTTTCACTAAAATGTTTAAGTCAAGTTTTCCATTTAACTGACAAAATGCAGACATTGTCAAAATTTTTATGGAATTTAATCTCACTCGCCAACCACATTTTTGAATATGTCGAGCGTACCGACGCAATCGAACTCGTGTCTGTTTGACACTATCAGAAAGCCCGTTAACAACGATTTTACCCGTGTTAAACACGAGGCAACATCCACCGAATTTAGAATGTTTCCATACAACTCCGCTAAACTTTTTGGAATTGTATTCAATGTTCGAACAGCCGAGTGTCAAATCCCTTAGATTAATAGAACAGTTCAAATCTGCAGAACATACGACATTAGTTATTCGTAGCATCATAGGAGTAATGTTTAGATCAATGTCTGCATCCGGTTAATCAAACACGTTCTATCGCCGTTGGGGCAGCATTCCATACATCTTAAAGATCCTTCCTGGTTTTGGTGATCGTCGGTCAAATAGCACTGCACAGTCTGATCAATTTCAGGAATATTAGCACACAGGACGAATATAGCTCCAACTAGTTCTTCAAATTGGTCGAATGTCAGAGATATTCCGTATTTGGTTGCACACAAATCATCTGAATGTTCAGGCAGCCAATACCTGCGAATGTCAACACGCGGGATGCCGCTCTTTATCGTAATGAAGAAATTCCCTCCGATATGACGTCTCATGAATACATCGTCTTCACCGGTACGATAACTGACCACTTCTTGATGTATATCTGCTAAGTAAGATTTCAACTCTTTGAATCTCCTTAGATTTAATGTTATTCCAGATTTTGTCGGAAATTTATGGCCCGCAGAACTTTCACCGCACTCTCGTATGTGTATATACAGATTTCCCTGGAATCGGCCGTCAAATAGGAAAATGTCATTTCCTAACGGGGCCAAGCATTGTGGATGGAACGCCCTCTCGTTGGTTTCAGTCCGTTGGTTTCCTTCAACATCGGGTTGATCAGTCATTGTTTTTTTATTTTGAACCTGGAAAATAAGAAAACAAAACATTACTTATCAGTTACACATCGAGAATACAAAAGTCCGAAAGGAGTCCGCTCATGCGTTTGATGGATGTTGGGTGTGGGGGAGGCCCGCCCCCGCCCGCCCCGCCCGCCCTGGGGAGGGGAGGCCCGCCCGCCCCGCCCGCCCGCCCGCCCTGGGGAGGGGAGGCCCGCCCGCCCGCCCGCCCGCCCCCGCCCGCCCTGGGGAGGGGGAGGCCCGCCCGCCCGCCCGCCCGCCCCCGCCCGCCCTGGGGAGGGGAGCCCCGCCCCCGCCCTGTCGCCCTGGGGGGAGGGGGAGGCCCGCCCCCCGCCCGCATACTCAATAAGAATAAGAAAATTGAGTCATTGAGTCAGTTCATTATGGAGAGAATACTACCCGCAGAAATACTGGAGAAAATATACAATCAGCTAATTGAAATGTCAACTATAAATCCAGAAATAAAAAAACAACTACTACACAATTGGTTTATAAGAGAAATTAAAATAATACTGAAGAATATAGATGAAGGATATTTTCCTGTACAACGATTGAAATCTTTGATTGAGAGGTCTGAATTTGAAACTGATTTCTTACAAGATATATTGAATCAAATGTATTCAAATCGCTGGGTATTTAGAGGCGTTCCTAAAAACAAAATACATGACATTCGTGAACTTATTGGAGATAACTTTGTGAGATTTGCAGAATACCGAGACTGGGTTTTCAATCAGAGAAGTTTTGAAGAAGTGACAATAATTCACGGATATATCATTCTCCGTGAACCGGGTACACTGTTCACGATTGAACAAATACTTAACAGCGGCGTGATTTTGGATTACATTTCTACAAGTAAATCGAAATATATTTCAGAATTAGAGAATGAATTAATCTGGTCATTCGGAATAATCTGGAATTATGGTGACTCTTCGTTGAGAAAATAAAAAAAAACATAGTTGTTTTTGGTTTAAGTATAAACCAAAAATGAGATTGTACTGGAGGTAAAAATGTAATGATAGAAATCATAATTCATAACTAACCTGTATAGAATATTTCACACGCACAGTATAGGACTACCGAATTTGTAATTGTGAATTGGATCGGGTAGCATTTTATAGATCGAAAAAATGGACACCTTGGATAAATTGACCAATGACGGCCATACGTTTATAGTAATACGTGTTCATACACGCTCGATGTTATCTAACATCGAACGTGTTTGAACGAGTCTTAGTATAATCCGATAACTACCATCGATCGAATATTTACACTCTCATTACAACCTTGATCAAATATAGACGATTAAATTATATATATATTACGTACCTCGTTCAATATCCATATGGCAGTGTATCCATGTTATCCAATCGTCTGCGTTTGGTATAAACAACTCGGTACTGTTTGTCCTCAGATCTGTTATATATCTTTCTTTTTCCTTTCGATCTGCATATTTTCCTTGGATTGGTTGTGGTGATGGGCACTGTGCTTCCAGATTCTAACAGCTCTTTAATCGTCTGGAAATTGATGAACTGTGAATTTTCAAAGTTCAAAGAGAACCCCCCGAACTTTACACGTCTCTTTAGCTTTATTTGTTCGATAAGCGTAATTCTTGGGGCCTCCAGAAACAAATTCTTCGATGTATTCATCCGGATCTAGCTCGCTGGTGAGTTGGCCCAACTATCCGTGTCGTAATATAATACTCTTCTGTCCAAGGAATGAATAACTTCATATAGCATTAATCGAGCGTGACACGTCGTGAATGTGGCCAAATATATGTTATTCGCTGCTCCACAAGGCACACAGTCTTTTCGATAGGTCCACTCCATTTGAAGCATGTCATCAGTTATGACATGAAAATTTTCCATTTGTTTCATTGGATTTGAAATGAGCTGGAATAGATTGTCTTGTTCCGATTCATGGAAATACTCGGTCTGCTTGAAATTCTGGTTTTGGCCTAGCTTCCCCCAAAATGAGTTGAGCATGAGCTTGCTGATTTGCCTCAGTCCTGGATTCTTTTCGATGCTTTCTCTGTCCAGTAATATACCTTCGTTGTCTTTATACGATGTGATGTATTTATCCATGTCTTCGTTAGATTTTATCCAATCCGGAGGACCGCTAGCCTGCTGCTTGAACTTTAGGAATGTGTTTATATATTCCGTGAATAATCCATTTTGTTGGCTATAGTCTGACGTTTCGGTCCAATGGTATATTTCATATATTTTGAGAATCTTGTATCCCACTTTGACAGCTGTCTCCAGTTCAGGAATACACCAAACGCCGGTAATGGCTCTCTGTTGGCACGTACACGTGCAAGGTCGTTGATTTTCATTATCAGCACAAGTCCTGCACAGTGGAAACTTCAGTTTACCTTCGGATCGATACGGTAATACGGGGTGATAGAGTCCATTAGGTGGTAAAATCTTGACTTGCGCTATTCCGAAGTAATCCTTAAGCTCGGTAATGTCATCGCCCAAAATGAGTTTAGGGTGTCCAATCGGATAGCGAGAGTATTTGAGCACACTTGGATACAGCGACGTGAAATCAAAATAGTGTATTTTCTCACCAACGGCAGCTTTGTAGTGTAATTTAGTTGCATTCGTTCTGCCGCCGAAGAAACTGTCTCTAGGCTCTAGCCGCTCAACAATGTCTAAACTAGCGATGAAGTCACGAAGCTCCGGATTAGTCTTTCGAGCAGCGACGAACTCGTGTTCCCAAATGCACACATATTTCATGCCTCGACTTTCTATAAACTTCTTCTTTTTCTGTGTGAGTCCGTATAATTCATTAGGTGTCTGGTTGGTTATCGGATTCTTGACTATGTCTCTGTCGTGACTCAGACAAAGTTCACATCCATGGAATTGACAGCCGTGAAATTCGAATGCCGTGTTTAATTCTTCGCAATAACCATCCAATCTGTACTTTGCATCATCGAGTTTCTTTTCACGGCCGTTCAATGCGTGAGTTATGTGAACTTTGTCTTTGAACATCAGCCATTCCAGCCATTGAATAGAACTTTTGCTGTATTGATCTTTATACGATGTCTTGGGGATTCGAGCTATCTGGGATTTGAGAAATTCTTTCTCACGAATTTGGACGCCGCGTTCATCTTGAAGTTTTGTGTCTTGAACCCATTCACCTTTGTATAAAATAGACAAGGTTCCATCTTTACATTTAGCAGGAAGCCACGTTTTCCCTTCAGTACTTAGACGCACTCTCCATTCCTCGTCGATGAATTTCGTTCTGAATATACCCATACATACCGATGCGATTGTAACGTATTGGAATGGATCAACCGCACCGACCAGTTTGAACTTCATATCGCCAGAAAACTCGTCAATTACGGGTTGTATATTTCCAGTCGCATTCATGATGTGGGTTCTGAATTTTATGCAAGCTTGTCTCAAAATATTGACATCACTACGACAATAATCCGATAATTCTTTCTTGAAGATGAAAACTGCATTTGTTTGAGCAGCGTGCCATTTCGTGAAGTCTTTTCGTTCAGCCACACTCATATAATCAGCGCCGTAATATTTGGCATCCGGATAGGGTCCTTCATAATTCTGGTTGGCTGATTTATTGAAAAAGTGCGGGAACCATCCTTTTTTCTCGCCATCAAGACCGAAAGTTTTCGGTAACAGTGCCAGCTTCATTGGTAGAAAGCTGAGACTGTCCAGTACTTTTATATGAAGATCTTTTTCCACGTATAGGTACATCAATTTGGATCCATTATATATAACTTTGGGTCTCAAGGATTGATCAATGAGATATTCCATGAGAAAATATCCATCGTAACCCTTGAAGTTGTGAGCCAGTGCTATGAACCCTTTGTGTTGTTCCGAGAATAACCATTTTCCAAACTTTTCACCGGTATCAGGACCGCTAAATATAACCTCTCGGAGTCCGCATGTATCCGAACATAAATTTCGGTCACTCTTCTTTTTCTTCTTCTTGTCATCACTGTCGATACACGCATCACATAGAGGTCCGCAATTTCTACAGTTCGGTTTCACTTCCAACGATTCATGCATGCATTCGTAGCAAGCTGTTTGGGCGACGAGGAAGTTCGGTGTATGCTGGACTTTTCCGCACCATGTTTTTAAACAGTTCTGAAAAGTAATAATTGAACGTTTTAACCTCTAGCTTTATCGATAATAAAAAACAAAATAAAACGTCAACACTTTGTTTAGATAATTATTTTAAAAAAAAAATGTTTTGGTATAGGTTCAACGTTAATAAAGAGCGTTGACGTATTACTATTGTTCGTTGGTTGATCCTAAAAAATTACTCGTTCCAATCTACGTGTCAATATTAAAAATGTATATCATGATCCGACCATCGACATATAGCCTGTATAATTGTCGATTCAAGCACGCAGCTATCAAGTTCAATAAAGTTAAAACAATTATATATTACGTTAGTTCACTATATAACAATTACAAATCTCTTTTCACAAAAAAATATGCTACACATTTTCAATGTGTCAAGAATTAAAAAAGTTAATTACTCGGTTTAACATCTGTGACTCAGTTGAATTTTAATATTGAGACCCGTTAACTTTGGTCGAATTCAAGTATGTAATTGTTATATGGTAATCTCACACGCGAGATAACAACTAAAGAGCGTTCAGCGATAATCTAATTTAAAAAAAATGAAAGAGCGTCTCTACTTATGCGCGCCTTTAATAAAGAGCGTTACGTTATCGTGATTTCGACTGTAATGTGTTACATATATATATATTACAATTAGGTTAAGACTCACCTGACACTTAGCACATTTCTTGCATATATGATCCTCTTTACAGTCCTGGCAATCCTTTGTATGTAAAGGTGCATATCCTTCAGAACATTCCAATATATCATGTTGAATGGTTTCGAAGTCGAAGAAACAGAATTTAGCTCTTTCATCATCAGTAACGGGAGGTATGGCCCTTACATAGCATTCGTGTGGTCCCATTGTGTATTTGTCACACGATCTACAAAATGTTTCTCCTCACACGTGTTGATTCGGACGTCTTTTCCGTCTCTCCATGACTTTTGTACAGTCCAAGCATTTCCACCATTTTTGACAAGGAGCTGTCGTTTCTCCCGAAGCTTGATTAATAGGTTTTGCTTTATGACGCACAAAACATTGATGAGACATACACGTCATATTACAATCTGAACAATGTTCTTTGTTTTCACTTTGTCCACATTTATCACTTTTACACACGAAACAGGTGTGTTCACAATAATGCTTTCCTTTGTGTGAATAATGTTTTAAACAATGCACACAGAAATATATTGCGCTAAAGAATCCCGTTATGGATTGTATAGCGTGGAAATGTTCATTAGCAGTGAGATATAAATATATCACGGGTCTTTCTATACCGTCTGTAGGCGTGCTGGTAATGAATTTATTACCCAGTCTAGCACTGACGACTAGTATTGTCAAATTCAGAGTGTCCTCGAATGCTTTTAGATCTGCTAAACTGGCCGGTCTGTCTGTTGATACACCTGCGATGACACTAATTGCTTTGGCTAATTTTCCTTGCTCCGTGCGTTTTTTGTTCGTCATATGTTTGTAATAATTGCTCGGTACTTTTCTGTATTCCATGATGAGTTGTAAATTATTTCTGGTTCCTCTATTCTGTGTTATTTCCAGCCATTCATCAGGACTGCAAATATTTAATTTACACCAACATGCGGCGATAGCCCGAGCCATACACATATTGTCGGTATTTTCAATCGTAACGATCGATGTTTTATTTCTTAGATTGTCACTTTCATCATGTAAAGCCGTTATCTTCCTCCGTGCTCCGCCTTTAGGTAACTCGATGGTGCCTATATCTATGTGGAAACTTTGATTGACAGTCAGTGTTTGATTGCTGTTCAAAACGAGTTCGATTCTGTCAATCACAGTGTTAGCATTTAATGTTTGCAACGTTTGTAACGGAACTACTATAGGGTTGTCCAAACTCTCATGGTGAATGATAACTCTGCCAAGATCATTGTCAGCCAAATTTCCACGAGCTCTTTGAATAGTGTCCTCGAACATTGAATGTAGATTCCTGTATATGTCGATTAACTTTTTCTCTTTGTAAATTTCATCTAATTTGATCTCATATGTTCTCTGTGTTGCCAAATTGTTTCCGAAGATTCGTTCACTCCTTTTGCGAATGCTATATCCAGTTATTTGAATATCAGAACTGTCGGCTGTTTGATTGTCTGATTTTACGGCTTCATCTTGATGATGTGTCTGTTCGTCTTCTCGGTTTTGTAATCCTGATGGTCCAGCTGTACCGGGTTGTGAGTTGTTAACATCATTTTTAGGCGCATCATCTTCTCCGTATCCGATTTGGTTTGGCCATGGATCATCTCCTGAACAAAGCGTAGATGCTTCAATTATATCTTCATCCAGTTGATAAGCTACGATAGCCTTGTCGTATTCTTCGATGTCTTGCAGAATACATTCTATTTCATAAATTTCATCCACTGTTAGAGGTGTCATTATTTCTTCAGCCATTTTTCGAGAAGTCCTGAGTAGTGATTACAGCGGCGTATATTCACTATATGGAATACAGCTTAGTAAGCTATATTTTTATACCATAAAATCCCGAACATATGCAAGCACGGATTACGTAACATTATATAAGATTATATATATGAACGTAATGTATGAATAGGCCGATAATTGGTTTTGTACGGACGAGGCAACATTAGTTGTTTAACTGGTTATTATTACGTAACCCTGTGTTCCCCCCGCTGAGAACACCTGCAGATTATCTATTTTTCTAAACATGGAACATGTCTGAATTTATCATTGGTACAATAGCAGTGATATAATGTTACATCATCGGTGCTACCTGTAGTTTTCGGCATACAAAATGGTCGTAAGTGTGAATGGAGTGATAAGGGGTTATTACGTAATGTTGTTATAACAATGTCATCAAAGCAATTTGTATAATTGAGTGTCTCACGACCTGACGTAATATGTATGCATGTTTTTGGCTAACTAATTATCGTGTGAATGACACAGTTTATCAACCTTAATTGATACTAACCCGTTAAACAACTATTTCTGCTCAAATCGATATGTTTTCTGAATACCATATAGCTGTGACCGGGGAAATAATAGAATTCATTTGGTAAAGCAAAGGTGTGAAAGACACATTGTTAACACCAATGTGGCGTGTGTGATTGCGTGTACATCGCTCATGTTCCATGTAAAAATGGCTGAGATTAAATCATCATTCATTCAATATGACAGTTCATTCTGGGGGGTTGTAATTTCGCCTTACAATTTTCGACCGTTAGGGATTCAACATAGTACATTTCAATACTTCCAATAATTGACGAAAATACACGCCTGTCATATACTCAATAACTTCATATAGAGATAAGTAAAGAATAAACGCTCTTTATTATTTATGTAAAAGTAATGGTGTCTATTTTCAGGTATGACAATTATATGAACTGCGTCCGTTAAACACTGGAATGTATGCATTCATACCGTTGGTCACAATGTCCAACATTACAGCGACTGTCCATACACATATAATTGGTATAAAGATATTTCTAAACATCGATTAATAAATACATTGAAACATTGGTTGAACAAAAAAATAACGAAAGATATTACGCGCAAATAATTTAACATTCGATATTTTTTAATATCGAGATTATCAGAAACCGAAAAACTCGTTATAAATTTTTTATTTAAACTTTTTTTTAGAGAAATAATTTTGAGGGTTTTGAAATTTTTTCTTTTTTTGAAATTTGGGGGTTTTGAATTTTTTTGTGGAAAAAATTAATTTTAGGGTTTTGAAATTTTTTGGAAAAAATAAATTTTGGAATTTTTGAAATTTTTTTTGGGTTTTGATATTTTGGAAGTTTTGGGAATATTTTAGTACAAACAATTTTAGACCCAAAGATTCTATTTTTAGATGTGGCTCTAACGAGACGGCTATTCTTCTCATATCAAAAGGTTGAGTGACTTTACAGGGGGCACGGTTTTCTTGGTCCGAAAATACAGCGCGGAAAGAGGAAAATGGAAAGGAAAACATAAATATACGATGATAATTTCTCGAACAGGTCGATTTGGACCCGTTTTGGACTCCGTTTCGTGTGTAGCATAACGGGGAATTTATGAATTAGTATTTGAATAAGACGTGATAAAGTTACGGCCGCGTCTTTGATACGGAGTATATATATAAAGGATTATTTTTGCAGAACTTTTTCGCTTCACTGAGAGAAAATTGCTTTTCTAAGTGCAAAATTTTAGGTGGAATTATTTTTTGATTTTTTGAGGCGTGAAAAGAAAATGAGGTCGATTCGAAAAGGACAAGATTTGAACCACTTTTGGACTCGCATTCCTTCAAACCCAAGTCCCCGTTTATTGTGTGGCATGAGGCGAGCAATGACGAAATAAAGCGACAGCTTGTGCCACTAAATACTCAAACTATACGAAATTTCCTTCAAAATTGGTCATTTTTTTTACGTACCATCCCCCCAGGATATCTGTAGGTGGTCAACCGAGGGTCAACTGGTCCGGGTTTTCTGTAAGGCGGGTAGGAATGGTGATTATGTGGACAAAAAGCGACAGCTTGTGCCACTAAATACTCAAACTATACGAAATTTCCTTCAAAATTGGTCATTTTTTGCGTACCATCCCCCCCAGGATATATGTAGGTGGTCAACCGAGGGTCAACTGGTCCGGGTTTTCTGTAAGGCGGGTATGAATGGTGATTATGTGGACAAAAAGCGACAGCTTGTGCCACTAAATACTCAAACTATACGAAATTTCCTTCAAAATTGGTCATTTTTTGCGTACCATCCCCCCAGGATATCTGTAGGTGGTCAACCGAGGGTCAACTGGTCCGGGTTTTCTGTAAGGCGGGTAGGAATGGTGATTATGTGGGCATAAAGCGACAGCTTGTGCCACTAAATACTCAAACTATACGAAATTTCCTTCAAAATTTGTCATTTTTTACGTACCATCCCCCCAGGATATCTGTAGGTGGTCAACCGAGGGTCAACTGGGCCTATTTACCAAGAAGGTGTGTAGTAATTGTCATTATAGGAGTGTATTGTGATGATATGCTATTTGTTTTTCTTTAAAATACCATCGGATGGTAAATAGCGCATATCGGTAGAATCGCTATTTGCCATCCGATGGTAAATAGCCGCTGCCCCCAAAGGAAGCCTGTTTCAGCTAGTTTAGTATAATAGAAGTAAGTTGCTCGAGTAGACTAACAAAAGTGGTATGGAATAAGTTAGATAATGGGCTGGTTGACAGACTAATCAGGAAATAGTTAGAAATTATGAAATTTTGTGTATTCTGCACAATGACCTAGGTTTACAGATGATCAGAATTTATAAAAAAAAAAATTCAATTAAAACAGCTTCTGAAACAGGTTAAACTGTTATTTGAACTAATTGAGATCACTCCCAGTCATATGAGTGATATCAGTAGAGTTTTATGCGATTTCTAGACCAATTTTAGTGAAATTTGGGGGGGGGGGGGGGTGGGTGTAACAAAATTGGGAGTCAAAAACTATATTTTTTTTGCAGGTTTGGGGTGGTGGGTCCCCGAAATGCCAGATGCAAAAAGACGGCATACCTTCCTGCAATTTTTTTACTATCCCCCCCCCCTGATAATGGTATCAAAAAGTGTGATATTATAATCTAGCATCGCACGCGGATTAACATAAACTCCATGGACAATATTGCATTTCCATTAAAACGGATTGAAATCCACAAATCAAGTTTCAAAAGGTTGGCAGGGGACATGCGTTTTCCTGGACCGAAAATACAGTGCGGGAAGAGGAACATGGAAAGGAAAACACAAACATACAATGACAATAGTAAAAAAAAAAAAATAAACGATGAGATTTGAACCCATTTCTTATTCGACGTGCACAATGAATGCATTATGATCCGATATAATGAGAGTTTATTTGGACGCGGCAACAAAAGAGTGAGTGTCGAATTAGCGAGGCGGTTCCCCGGACGGGTCAGACGAATCCTCGTCGCCCGGGGAGATCCAGTCTGCTGTAGGCTCAGAGGAAATTGATTCAGTGTTTAGAAGTTTGTACCCGCTTCGCCACGGCTCACCCCGATATAGAACATAAATTATCGGGATAATATGTTGCACAATCACATCACCTCAACCAGATCGATATTACAGGTACTGTAGAGTTATCCATCTTGCGTTGCAACACCATGCATGTTGAATGAAGGTGGCAGTTCTGTTCAGAATTTGAAAAAAGAATACACTCCTGATTTGAATGTCTGACTTTGTGAAAAAATAGAATATATATCACAAAACCATATACCTCACAATAGGACCAACTATCTGATTAGGTATATATAATTTGTGTCAAGTATATAATTATATAAGATATAAAATTACACTATTGCATGTTCATACATAAATCATCAGATAATGTATATATATTTATCATATATGGTATCAAAAAGAGTGATCTGTATATAGTCTAGCACCGAACGCGAATTAACATAAACTTCGTGGACAATTGCATTTCCATTAAAACGAATTGAAATCCGCATATCAAGATTCAAAATGTTGGCTGAATTGGCAGGAGACATGCGTTTTCCTGGTCCGAAAATACAGTGCGGAAAAAGGAAAATGGAAAGGAAAATATAAACATACGATGAAAATAAAAAAAACCAATGAGATTTTAAAAGTATATAATTATATAAGATATAAAATTACAATATTGCATGTTCATACATAAATCATCATAATGTCTAAATATTTATCCTATAATGGTATCAAAAAGAGTGATATGTATATAGTCCAGCATCGCACGCGAATTAACATAAACTCCATGCATGGTCAATTGCATTTCCATTAAAACGAATTGAAATCATCATATCAAAAGGTTGAGTGACTTTACAGGGGGCATGGTTTTCTTGGTCCGAAAATACAGCGCGGAAAGAGGAAAATGGAAAGGAAAACATAAATATACGATGATAATAAAAAATAATAAAAAAGCGATGACATTTGAACCCATTCCTTATTCGCCGTGCCCATGAATGCATTATAATCCGATATAATGAGACCATGATGAGACTTGGATGCGGCAACAAAAGAGTGAGTGTCGAATTAGCGAGGCGGTAATTCCCCGGACGGGTCAGACGAATCCTCGTCGCCCGGGGAGATCCAGTTTTCTGTAGGCTCAGAGGAAATTAAATCAGTTTAACTCACTGTTTAGAAGTTTGTACCCGCCTCGCCACGGCTCACCCCGATATGGAATAGAAATTATCAGGGTAATGTATTGCACAACCACATATATATATAGAGGCACAATATATAGAGTTATCCATCTTGGTTTGCTGAAGAAATCAAGATGAATAACTCTATGAATAGTGCTTATAACATCGATTTGTTTTGTTATTTGTTTACCTGACAACATATATAGGCTGTCATAACCGCTGACCGGTAAGTAATAAAATCAACCGTATTCTTTATTCCTCAAGTACAATGCACCAATTTAATAACAGTGATAGTGGATTATTCAGCGCACAATAACGAAAGAAGCGTTCACTTCCGGATTAAAGCACCAAACTTCGCACATATATTGTTCACTTTATCCCTGATCATAATCCAGCTGGTTCCAGCTTTCGGTTTAGTGGAACCCGTTAAATTCAAGATGGCGCCCAACATGGCTGCCGTTTTTCAGATGGGTTACTAAGTCAGTTTGATGCAAATTATAGTCAAATTAATGTCATATGTATATATACATGTTTGTGAAGATAAGATAAAATTCCACCTTTATAGGGCAAAATTGGAACTCACCGTCCAAGATGGCCGCCAAAATGGCAGCCGGAAAATATCTTTAAGATCAGTTTCTACTGTTTGGTACTTGTTGAGAATTGTGACTTTATGTTGTATTTATGTTGTATGTTGGAGCAATGAGATATGCCAATAATGGGGTCACCGCCCCTTCTGATCCCTCAAAATTTGATTTTACCGAATGCGGTATAAAATTTCACAAAAAATCGCCATTGTGGTTTCATCAAGAAATGGCCAGAACTGTGCAATGGAAGTAAGGCATTCCATTTCTTATGAATATTCCAACTCATTGGTACTAAAATTGTCACTTTGGCTCAAAATGGCTGCCAAAATGTGGAAAATGGTCAATATTGCCCCAGTGTGCCATGCAACCGCATACAAGTTGTGGTTGGTGACCAACATATTGACTATTCTGTATTATATACATTGAATACTAACATTTCTGAAGCCCCTAAAAAGTATATTTTTCACAAATATCCCAAACGTTATTCTCTGCTGTTCCGAAAAGGTGGTACATTGTGGTTATCAAACATGTTACTTAATGATTCTTAATAGAGTGAAAACCATGTTTCTGAACGAAAATGGGCAGAACTTCGAAACGGAACTGAGCGGGACCAATTTATGTTATTACTCTAATAATATAATAATATATATAGGTGTACGTTGAACAGCTGTATGGTCACGATCGTTGAAGTGTTTAGACGGATGATCATTGGTGGGCGTGTGGGCATTTATGCAGTGTCATTGTGGTCATACGTGTATATGGTATGTATAAGCATCTTTGCTGATGTATTATCATTAGCGGATATACAGGGAATAGCTGTGTGACCATGGCTCTGATGTATGAGTATATACAGCGAATGGCTGAATTGTGATGGTCGATGTGTATAAGCAAGTCTGGAGTATGCAAATGGTCATGTGTTTGGCGAAGGGAGTGAGTCAGAGTGTCGAGTGACATTATGGCCAATGGTGAGTTGGTGTACATGTATGCCTTGATGGGTTGTATGGCCATTGCTGAGGTATATAAATACGTACACCTGTAATGACTAGTATGGTCATGAGTGTGGTGTACACATTGAGTGGCTATATGGTCATGGGTGTGGCCAATATGTATACAGAGAGTGACCTCTGGCCAATGGTGAGGTGGTGTGCAATGTATTGGTATGTTTTGAAGGCTGCATGGCCATTGCTGAGGTGTATATGTACCTCCGGTGACTCTATATGCATGGGGTGGGGTGTATATGTATATCTTCAGTGGCCATATGACCATGGGTGTGGCCAATATGTGTATATGGAGAGTCGTGTGGCCAATGGTGATGTGAATTGGTAAACAATGATTGACTGTATGACCACGAATGTGGTTATGAATATACAACGAGTGGCTAAATTGTCATGAGTGTGTGCGGGGTATTGGTATATATATAACGGCTGTATTGCCATTGGTGGGCTGCATATGTATACTTGTAGTGTCTCTATTGTTATGGGTGTGGTGAATATGTATATATCGCATGAAACCCCTATAATATCATTGAAAATCCATTAGATATTTTCTTATCTCTCACTGGTGAATAATAAGCGCGGGCTCCACACCAACTTGGCAGCACGCTCACAAAAGACTTTACATTGAATCAGGCGGATTAATACTATTTTGTAAAGCCGCATGTGGCAACAACACCAGACAATGCAAAATTATTGGTGTGTTCGTTAAAGTTAAATTATTGTCCAACTTCGTTGCACTAAAAACAAAGAGGCAAATTGGGGGACTGTATTTTCCGTCGGCAGCTCGAGTGCGCAATACTGTCGTCTACGGTTGTGAAGCGTATTAGCCAACAATGGAAATATGTGCATTTTTAAGCTTCTGTTAAGGATTTTGATTTTTTTTAAAAGGCATAAAGCTCTAGTTTTTTCATGTGATATACAAAATCTCTTGGGATATAAGATTTTATGAAACTCGTTTCATAAAATCTTATATCCCAACATAACTCGTTGGAGACCCTCTATATCTCGAGTAGCTACAAGGTCATGGGTGTGGCAAATCGGTGAATTATACCTGGTGTGCCTAAATGGCCACTCATGACTGTATAGTCAAGTGTGTGGTGTACGGCTATACCAAAATATGGCTACATGGTCATTTGTATTGAGTTTATGTATATGGAGCGAGTGTATCGTCATGTGTGGGTTGCACATGTGTACATTTGGGTGGATATCGCTTTCGATGATAACACAGGGATATGTTAATCGATAGAGAGGTAATATCAGAGAGTTCTACATCTTGATGGTGGTTTATATGCACGGTGTGGTAAACGGCTTTCCTGACATTACTCAATCAATTTCGATGTATATGAGCCAGTATTTCGGTGTTATTGGGCCAGAGTAGCCAAATAATGTAGTTTCAAAGTTCTATCCATTTCCGTACACAAACATGGTCAGAACCCCAACAGAAGCCTTTTTTGGGGGGCAAAATTCCATATTGCATCCTTTAAAAAGAATTTGTCATGCCCCATAAGGTACTGGGGAAACCAGATTAGAACATTTAGTTGTCAGTTGATAAGTAACGTGGTTAATACAAAGTGAGTGGTAATTTGCTACCCTTTCTGAACATCAGAGAATAATGTTCGGGATATACACGTATGTGATACATCAAACTTTTTTTTACCAACTTTGCTTGCCATTTTGCAAACCGTCTTGAGTGATTTTGTCTAAAAACACACCAGTGTGACACATTTAAGACAGATCAAAACAATAAACACCTTCGATACCAAAGACAGTTCCATTATAGTTGAAAAAAAAATGGTCTTAAGTTGAAAAGTGAATTTTTACCGATTTTGATGTCAAGTTTGTGATAAAAAAAATCCAATATTTCTGGTAATATCAGTGTTTAAAATACTAAAAATTAACCAACGTCCATCACAAATGTTAGTGTTCAATGTCTATAGACACAACAGTCATTTGATGGAGCAATATTTACAATTTTCCATATTTTGGCCGCCATTTTGGCAGCCATTTTGAGTCAAAGTAATGTACCTTTGAGTTGGAATATTCGTAAGAAATGGAATTTCTCACGTAGATTTCACACTTCTTCCCAATTCTTGACAAAATATGACTGGAACCCCAATGGTGATTTTTGGTGAAATTTTATACCGTGTTCTGTAAAATCGATTTTGTTAAGGGATCGGAAGGGGCAGGGAGCCCATGAATGTCATATTTCATTGCTCCAATAATCAATTAACATGAACAATACACAATAAAGTCACAATTATGAACCAGTTCCAAAAAGCAGAAACTGATCTTAAAGATATTACTGAAAAAAAGTCAAATTTTGGCTTTTGGCGTTCATTATGGCGGCCATTTTGGATTATCGTAGGAAAATTGGATGTGGATACAAAGGCGGTCATCAACGGTATTGCTTCGACATTCTACAGTGTCTATATATCCTGTAATGTAGCCTTTAGGTTTGATACAAAATAGATTCTCTTAAATCTCTAATGTTCAAAATGTCAAGGTCAATTTGAAGGTCAAGGGGTCACCAAAATCCTTGAACCAGATAACTGGTTGATGTGGACCACATATCCCAACCAGCCCTGAAAGTGTCATGCTTTAATCCAAAAGTGAACGAGTTTGCGTTAAGCTGCTTCATATAAACACTACTAAACAATATAAATACCGCCAACGCTTACCGTATCTTTAATACATTGCTCTGGGTTGGTGATACACTCCGGATTGGTAATATATACACACCGGGCACCGGGTTGGTGACACCAGGCTTACCGGTGGGGGGGGGGGGGGGTGATGTCAGTAAATTTTTTGCATACCAGTATTTCTATGAACTAATTTTGGATTTCATAAATGATTTACATTAATTATAGTCTGGCAGTTGTTATATATATAACTAGCAGGTTAGCCTGAAAAACATGACATTTTTTTAATTTAACCAAATTTCAAGTCGATAGCTCCACCCGTTTCCGAGATCTGGTCTGCGCATGCGCGAAGCTTGCGTCGCACGGGCTCGGCGACCCGATAAAATTCGTATCCGGGGCAAGATACATTCACGTAGCAAATTTCAAGTCGATAGCTCCACCCGTTTCCGAGATCTCGTCTGCTCATGCGCGAAGCTGGCGTCGCCCGGGCTCGGCGACCCGATAAACTTGTATCCGGGTCCGGGACAAGATACATTCACATAGCAAATTTCAAGTCGATAGCTCCACCCGTTTCCGAGATAACGCATTCTTTGTTTTTCAATGAGTTAATTCATGGTACCCGTCCTCCCCGTCCTAAACTTCAGAGCGGACAGTCAATTAATCCCGTCGTGAAATCCCTCTGCATAATATTTCGAACTCTTAGATCAATTCTGCCTTTTTAGTCGAGATAATTGCATTTCGTCCGCATCCGTATTTCGGACGCATGGGGTCAGTCGTTTAGCCACGTCCATTGGAATCCGCATCGTATTTCGGACGCATGGGGTCAGTCGTTTAGCCACGTCCATTGCAATAAAGACGGTTCATTGTTAAAACCTCCGTATAAGGTCAATATAAAGATCGTTGATGTCTTAACCACCGCAGTGCCGTTTTTTGTGACAGAGATTGTAGAACGGGTGCTCTGAGCTTCTCCAAAACGCGACCACGGTCGTGTCTGTGGAATTTTACACTTACATACGAAATTTGAGCTCAATCTGTACACGCGTTTTGGATTCCATGAAGTACCCACATATATACACACACACACACACATATATATATACGGAAGTCTCAAATTATATAGTAGATATAATTTTACGTTGAATTGACATTGTCAATTCAGAAGTGACGAGTGTAAAACTTTAGATGTGGAAAGGTATGTTAAAGACACGGTTGGCCTTGGCGGTGGGTATCCTGTAAAAATATCTCCACCCGTCAAAAACCGCCACAAACACAAAGAACATCAAAATCTAGATAGACTTTGTCCGTATACAAATAAGAAATATCGCATAAACAGTATGTTATGGTCATATGTTTGACCATTGTTATGTAAACAAAAGCATAAAAAGTTACTTTTCTGGTGTTTGTTTATATTATGATGGTAAACATAAAGAGCGTTCTTTGTTGGTGAATACCTGATATGGAACTAATAAAGAGCGTTTATGCCATTTGTGTGTGATTAGCCAGTAGCATTGTGCTGTCTTCTGTAACACAATCAGACTCTTGCTTAGGTAAAATATAGTAGGTCTTTATGATAACATGCTGTTTACGCGATGGTCATGGTATATATGAACGGAACTGTATGCGTTTTAATGTTTTTCTGTTTACGGTGTTTGGAACAAATATGAATATTTTCGACAATTAAGGCCGCACGTGCCTTTAATTAATTGCACATTTAAAATTTTACAGTACAGCGATATACAGACGGATAACACACTATTATTTACCAAAAAAAGAAACGATTGACTACAGAGGAAAACATCAGCAGGACAAATAACAAGTCAACACTATACACGCAGTATACCCCGGACACCATACAATCATAGAGGTCATCGAGGGGGAAACACTACACACGCAGTATACCTCGGACATCATACAATCATAGAGGTCATCGATGGGGAAACACTATACACGCAGTATACCTCGGACACCATACAATCATAGAGGTCACCGAGGGTACCAGGACCAATAACAAGTCAACACTATACACGCAGTATACCTCGGACATCATACTTCCATTCTTTCGCTGTAAGTAGTGTAAGTAGCCCTATCTGGAGTTCTGAACTGTGAGACACCATCGGTCGAATTCTGGTCACGTAAACCCTGGTACAGACCAACTCTAGACCATCTGCGTTAGATACTGCGATCGCAAAAATGTTATACCTAGCCCCGAACCGAGCAAGCCGAGTTTATTGATCCAAATTCTCGTCTTTTAAGAACCAATTAGGTATATATATACGGAAACCAAGGTTTGCCTCACATGGTCGTTCGAGACTGTATCATGTCATACTACAAGTCAGAGTTTAGTCCCCTCGCTACCGCTGACGTTATTTTGTGGGAGAATCCACTGTGGGGGAACTACTCATGGCGATTTGGTTCTCTACCGAGTTTCGAGAGTATTTTGGAGGGACGAGTTCCATCCTCTATTGAGCCATCGGTGGCATAAATCGTGAAAACAACAACATTACAACATTGTTTCGTGATTTATATAGCGCTATCATGAAATTATAGTCACTGCGGCCAAAAAAGTTAAAAGCTAATCCCGAATTATACAGAAATCGACTTTTTATTTGCCGACTCCGATTGACTGCCGATGGTTCCAATTCTCTACCGAGTGCTCGGTTCTCTGCGAATAACTTGATTATCTGCCTTATATAACGTAGTGCATGTCATCAGCTTGATTTCTACCAATATGACTACATAATTAGTTATAAACCTGGAATTTGGTGAGAGGCGGCATTGACATAGGTATTCAGGTTCATAAGCACGTCCGATAGAATGCAGCTGGATCAAAGAGTACTTAGTTACAATTACAAAAAAAAAGTTTTAAAATTTACACCAGGTATCTCGCAATAGGTAGCGTCCTATAATGGTCCCTAACATTACAGCAATTTGCATGGAAGTTTGCGCTCCAAAATACATTTAATAATATTCGCTTTTGAATTTCTCCCAGTATAACAATAGGACGATACATACTTGAACTACCTTTCACCTAACATTATAATTATGTCCCAGAAAGACTCATGGAAGTCATAAAAATACAAGTTTGAACACTGGAACAGAAAAGAGTGTTCCGTGTTAGTCTATTCCTGATATAGTACAAATAAAGAGCGTCTGTTTCACTTCTGTGCGAACACTTGACAGCAGCTGAAAAATGGTTGTGACCATGCCAATTATGAAGCCGGTATTTAAAAATATTGTGTATTTGTCGACCTATCGTATACCTCCTTCCATATTACGTAGACACAATGTGGAAGCTCAAATGAGCCATGTCCGTTTAATGACCATGTTTTAATTTCATCGCGAGATATAGCCCACGGTCATATATCTTTGCTTGACAATAAATAGTATTGCCATTTCTGAGGAATAGATATTGAAAACCGTGATAATAATTTTTCATGAAAATTGAACAATCAAGACTGTGGTGAAACTCTAAAAGGTGTACTGCCTCTTCGCGAAAATAATAAGCTAAATTTATGATCCGGCCCCTCTGGCTAAACATCTTATTTTATACCTCCCAATCAACACAGAATGTTTAGGGAAGAGATATGTTAAATTGACGTACACATGAAGAGAAATAATGTCCACAAGAAACAACAATATGGTCCGTGCTCAGTACTTGTTTGTATGACGTAACTTTGTGAGAAAGAGAGGTTATGACTATGACAATATAACTGTAATTAGGTAATATATCAACCTTACAATATATTGTTATAGCCCAATGATATTGGTGTTACGTGTTGGCTATTTTTGTGAATGAAAACTGCACCGCACACCAATAGAAAACAGGAGCAACCCCGATTAAGATGCAAAGAATCGGAGCCCTCTCTAGAGAACTGGAACTTTCACAATATTTGCTTTATAGCTTGTTTTCTCAAAAAATGTGAGATATATAGTTGATTGTTTTGTTTGCATCCCCCGGTGGATGTTTTGGGATCCATATTTTCAAAGTTACGACAAATTTCTATGAGTATTAGTTTTGGGAAAGTGATGTGGAAATGAAGAATTTTCTTCACCAACTGACAAATACCGAGTAATTTCCCAATAACAATTGAAATTTCAACAGTTGGAAATTTCACGCCCGACACAACATTAGTTGGAAAATTGACACCATAACATATAGGTTGGAATTGTTCTCATTGTATCATTTTCCAAGAATTAATTAGTGGGGAATTTTTTTATGAAATTGTCATCAGTTGGAAATGTTCCAATCTTAGGGCGTGTCAGTTGGATATTCCAAGTGTGTGTGTGTGTGTGTGTGTGTGTGTGTGTGGTGAATATTTAGAATGTTTTGGGGGGCCACCAACAACACCCTTTATTTTAGCGAAATATAAAACATATCGAATAAGGAATGGGGAATGAGAAATGGAAGTCACCATCGTTATAACGAAGGGGTCTGTGCGACAAAAATATCTCGACAAATAATCTGAGACATACTAGATCTTTACTCATCACATGATCTCAATGGCGCCATTGAGGTTTTAACCCTTTACCCAACCGCAGGACCCTGTGCCAATGCATTCTCTTATATATGCGAGTCGACCATAGGTCGCCTCGCATATATAAGAGAATGCATTGGCTTAACACATTAAAAATTATAAAATTGTTAAAGAATGTAAGAATATTTTTTTTAGGCCAATGCATTCTCTTATATATGCGAGGCGACCTATGGTCGACTCGCATATATAAGAGAATGCATTGGCACAGGGTATAACTGTAACTATCACAATGTGGTCAAGGAGCCGGTTCCAATGATATCCATATTTGTATGGTTCTATTGAGACAGACCGCAGATATTTTAGGCTGTTGAAGCTTTATTTGGCCGGTTTTGGCCGGTTTGTTGGGTAAAGGGTTAATCGATACACGCAGTAACAAAAACGTCCACACGAGACCGATGTCTAAATAACAAATACAAGATACAATGTGTGTATTGCAGTACATCCCAATGGGTAGTTGCACAATGATAACAACGGTGAATATATAAATTAAGTTACATTAATATATAGGAGATATAGCACAGTAGCAATGTTATATTTATTGCCTCCGAAACATGCCGAGCCGAGCTGGCCCTTAGAACATGCTTGGGACTATACAACACACCAGGTGTCTATGTTTAGAGCCGTGTGGTATTGACGTCGGACTTTGAGTCGCAAGGCGCGCTCGCTGTCGGCCTGGGGTTCGTATCCCACCCAATCTAAAAAAAAATGCACTGTCTCAAAAATCTAATTTACATTAATATACGTTGCATTATCAGAGTTATGGAGGCACGAACTCAGTATGGGTGTTCATTGTTTCATATGTGCTTAATTCGGTGATCGTGAATTAGTTGTCATTTCTTATCGAAATGGTCATGTATCGATCGGAATGGCATAATATACAATTATTTCTAAATAAGTATAGAATTTGACCTTTCTTTGAAATATGTCCGGACCATGTTTCAGATTTCGTTGTTTTGCGTTATGTATCATCTAATTCAACAACATTACCATTCTTAATTCCAATCCCATCAATGACAATACTGTTTAGTCACAATACATATTTATCCATTTAGGGCATGTATAGAAAGGTCAAAAGAGATAACAGCTCTGTGAAAGAAGAGTGTACGGATTTGGACCGGAGGACCAAGGAATTTTTGGCTAATAGGCAAAATCACTTAGAGCGTCTCGAAAAGATGAAAAAAGATGCAGAAGAAAACGTTGATTCTTACTACAATAATCTTATCATAAAGCTGTCAGAAATGAAGAAAGACACACTAAGAGTGTTCAATAATCAACACGCGATTGTTAAGGCAGAAACCGAACGAATTATTGTATCCTGTCAGAAGCTATCAGAGTCTGTTTGTAAACTTTGTGCGAGCCCATCTATCAAGTCTGATAAGATGATTCATGATTACACTACAGAACTGGACGAGTTAGAGGACAAACATACGCATACAGAGTATCTATTCACGGAAAATTTAGAGATAAGAGATTTCCTTCAAAATCGCAAGAATCTTGGCATGGTCAGTGTTTTAGACAAACTGTCCCCGCAAATGCGTCAAGTGTCGGTGTGGGGTGCAATGTCGGAAACAAAAGTCCGAAGTCTCTGTTCTCGCGCGTGTATGTTACCCGATTCATCAATGGTTACATACAACCCAGAATCTCCAGCGCAGCTTATTGTTTATAAAGACTGGAAGGAAAGCGGAAAGCTAGCCGAATTCGACAGAGCAGTTGACAGTTTCTGTGTGATGAACGACGGACTGTTAGCAGTTGTCTTGATGAATAATAACTGTATCCGATTCTTTGATACCAGCACACGAGAGAATAAGGATACCGTCATGTTAGGAGACGGTATCTGTGGCATTTCACAAACAGGTGGAAAAATTGTCGTGGCCCGTCGTCATTCCAACCCTCCTCGTGTAGACGTGCTTGACATTGTTGGCAGGGTCGGCTTATCCTTGGCCACTGACGAAGACGAAGATTTGTTTTGCGACCCGCGATATACTACATGTGGTGACGATGGAGAGATCGTCGTCTGCGACATGAGGGCAGATGGAGTGCATGTATTTTATTTCCAATCAGCCGGTGAATTATCGTGGAAAAGAGTTCTGTCTGGAGTTACAGAAATATACGGGTTAACCGTTGCACCGAATGGTAGTATTTTTGTCTGTGGAAGAACGCCAACGTGTATATTCGAGTTGAATCAGTATGGCTTCATAGGAAGGTCTTTCCCTTACGACAAGAAAGGACAGCCAATCTCATTCGATTTCCAGTCTATGACGATAAACTTTAGGACTAAAGCGGGGGACTTCTACAAACTACAGTCAATTAAGTCAATAACACTTGGTGACTGATATTTATAGGACATATCATGACTCGGAACTTCAGTCCTTCACAACGCTTGATTGTCCGACATTACTAGGGTGGCGCTCCCTCGTAATCGGGGTGTTGCTCTGGTATATGATATTGTGCATGGGGGTTTTGGTAATTTATCGTTACAAGCTATAATTTATCGTTACAAGCTGTTGAATTTTATTTAATTGAGATTGATGCTATGTTCACTTTTCATCGATGCTACACCCGAGCCGGAAGGTTAACAAGGATATTTGATATTATTGAGTAAACATGTGATGCCCTTAGTGAATAGATAAACATTAGTATTATCACAGACACAAAAGGTGTTTTGATATTGTTACATTTTACAGTTCTATATATATATGAAATAAAATCAAAAGTCAAAAGTGGTATCAATATATCACAATCTAATACAACAGTAAGAGTGACAGACATCCTAATAATTGAAAGGTTAAAATCAGAACATATAAGTAAGTTCAAAAAAGACATTTTCGATGACGACAGACCAGGTGGTGCTAATAAATTGCGAACTTACAGAACTTTTAAAGACAATTATGACATAGAACCGTACCTGAGGCACGTTCGATCGTCCGCGGCAAGAGAGATGTTCACTCGACTACGTGTTAGCAATCATATTTTAGCTATAGAAAAGGGTCGACACACGCAACCGAAGACGCCATTAAAAGACCGAATTTGTCACGTGTGTGATGAACGTAAAGTTGAAACAGAAAAACATTTTATTATGGAATGCAGTGCGTACGCTGACTCTAGAAAAGACTTGTTTAATATTGCTCAAAACTATAGCATAGATTTCATAAACATGAGTGATGATAATAAGTTCATCTTTATAATGAAAAACAAAGACAAACAAATAATCAATTCCGTGTGCAACATGATCCGGTTATTCTTTCTAAAAAGACAGAATGTCAATATGGGGAAATAAAAGTTGAAAGTATTAATTTATAATACTAATGATCATTTATCGTACATATGCATAATTACATGTATTTTATTTTAATGTGTAACTTTTCATGTATTAACTGTTATTTGCAACTGCCTCCATTTGGTGTATTTGTAGAGTAATGATCCCGGATACATACTAAACATAGCTATCTTAACCGATGGGGGGGAGACTGGAATATAATCGAACTATAAGTGACCCCAACCAAATTGCCAAGGTCATACTCGGAGAGGCCGCGACCTATGAGTTATGCAATACTAGCCACAAAGGAAAGAAGTTCTTATGTAATAATTCCCAGTTCACCCATGGGTCAGTACAGACAAAGAGATGCACTAATGACGGCTACCAGTCATTAGCGATATATAAACCAGACATTAATCTACTCTCCAATTAGTTTCGGACTTCAGACTAATTGGCAGGCATCAACATCAGGTCGCTAATTAATAAGCGACGCTTTCGGTCGTTCTATGACATCTATGATTGATTCACAATTATGTATCTTTTACCATCACAAGCGGTTGACTATACATTGATATTAGATGTGAATAAATGATATACAAGAACTGACTTCATTCTTCCACATAGATGAAATGATGCCGTTAGCAGTTCTGCGTCTCACTACTACACAACTTGAAGTCTCGGCCACTAAACGATCAAATCCAAAGAAGAATACAGAAGATTGCTGCCAAAACAAAGAAAAATACAGAAGATAGCAGCCAACCCAAAAAGAAAAAACTTTATAAAATTGCTACAGAAGATTGCTGCCATAACAAAGCAAAATACAGAAGATAGCAGCCAAACCAAAGAGAAAAAACTTTATAAAATTGCTACAGAACATTGCTGCCAAAACAAAGAAAATACAGACGATAGCAGCAAAAATAAAGACAACTTTATAAATTGCTTACGAAGATCACAGCCAGAAGAAGATAACATAGACGAAAAAGAGAAGAAAAGACGAAAGAATCAAAGACAAGAACAAATAGACAATTTGAACTCGACAGTTGTGATAGTTTATTCATAGGATTTGGTGAGTCAAACTTTTTCATTTTTGCCAGATGTGCGTTTTCACACCTTGTTAGAGGCGTGATTATTAACACCCAATTCCACCCTAAATTTTTTTCGCGTGGTATGGCCCTTGTCCCCAAACAATTTTCAAACAAAACAGATAGCAGATTTAATTAACTTTCATGGAACCACCGCCACCCGAATCCGTGGAATATTCTAATCAAGATAGTTTATTTAATCGAACTTTCAATATGGAACGAGAATGCCACCTACACGCGGCCAGTAATCCAAACATGCAAGACATAAATGTACCAAATCCATCCTTTCAAATTCCGAGCGCACAAGACACACAGAATACCCTCATATCTCAATTAACGCGAGAAATAGGTCAATTTAACATGACAATGCGTGAAACTTCTGCCGCCACCCATTCACAGGCCACAGTATCTGCCATTATAGGCATGAACGCAATGGTTACATCATTTGATGGCAAACCATCAGAATTTTCAAATTGGATGCACGAAATTGAGAAATATTCCTCGACACTTGGGGCAGAGGACGAAACAATAATTAAAATAGCGGCCCAGACAAGTCGTTCATCTGTTTCCGAGTTCGTGCAACGATACATCAATGACAATACGGTTAACGGCAAACTAACGGTCACATGGCCTGATTTGAAAGCGCAGTTGCGATCCCGTTTCAGCGCGATAAGTGACGCACCACAGGCTCTGGCCATGTTGCGAACATTAAAACAAACACACAAGGAAACACTACCTATGTTTGCAGAGAGAATTCGATCACTCGCAAACACTGCCTTTATTAATGAAATAAATACACAGGCGGTACAAACACAATTGGTAACATTTTTTGCGGATGGAATACGCGATGATCATATCAAATATACCTTAATTAAAGATGACCCAACGTCGCTCGACCGTGCCACAGAGATCGCAATGAAACAAATGAACATTAAACAGAGGTTCAAACTTCGCTATGGTGATAGAACATCGAGGTCAAATGAACAACACCAAATACACGACTCCTTCCCACAACCCATGGATGTTGACCATTTTAGGCGACGTCCCATACTATGGAGACCGCGCAATAATATATCTAATAGCTATGCAACTAACAAACCAATGCACCGCGCAAATCATCAGCAAAACCCCCCATTCAGAATGCCATCCAATTTTCAGAATACTAACTTTAATAAACAAAGCAATTACATCCGCCAGGATCGAGTAAACAATATAGACTACAACTCAAACCGGCCAAACTTCTCAAATAAAATGAAACGCCAGTTTTGCACACTATGTAAGATGAACAACCACGATATACGAAATTGCCGAAGACGCATAGCCAATAACAAACATTATTTAAACATGTAAGAATGTCTTTGAAGAAGCCGCAAGGACATTCTAAAAATCATAATCATCATCATCATAATACATCACATCAGAGCGCGAGATATCAAACTAAAACCGTATTCAAAACACCCTCAAAACATATGACCATAAATAAATGTCCACCTAATTACCAGAAGCTAAGTAGTTATGCAACTAAACCAGCGACTGGTACCCTAAACACCAGAGCAGCACGTGTTACTATAAAAGAACAGAGACATCGTTCAGACCAGGCCAATAAATTGAAACCTAAAACATCTTATCATGCTGATACGAACACGAACAAACACGTGCATTCTCCAATTATAAATAGAAATTCCGCTGGTCACGTTAGAACAGATATGAATAAACGATTACATAAGATCGTTCCCAAACAAAAGGACATTCATAGTGAAGTAAACACTAAAACTCGAAACCAACGACAAGCTAATCGAATTGCAACGGTTTACCAAAATAATAATAATAACGAGCCGAGTAAAAACTGTCAAAGTATAAATAACCAGTCTGAACAGATGCAATTGCATACATTACCTAAACTCAAATACCATGCAGAGATTGCACAAGGACTGCAACAGCAAACGCCTTGTTCAACAATTATTAAAATTGGTAACCAACGCATTAGGGCATTACTTGACTCTTGGGCAAGTACAAGTTGCTTAAAATATGACGTATATCGATCCCTTCCAAATAAGCCCCCGTTAATAAAGAAAAAATAATTCTGACCTCAGCAACAGGCCAAAATATGCAAGTATACGGCAGTATACATTTGCCCTTCAAAATTGGATCAATGTCATTAGTACATAAATTCTTTATATTACCCAACCTAGCAAGATCAGCGATATTTGGTCGCGATTTTTTAACAGACAAACATGTAAGACTCTATTTCGATTTGAACGCATTTAGAGTAGGCAACAAAACATTTCCCATGTTACAGGATTTACATATAGCATCATTGCTACGTTCGCGGCAAGATATCAATTACCACCCCATTCATGTGCATTGGTGAACACAAAAATAATTGGTACACCAGACATGTATGAGACACCATATCTTGGAGTAAGTCACGCCGATATCGGCGTATTTAAGGATGAACCTAATGTGTCCATTATGGACGGAATAGTTTCTGCATCAAAACGAGATATACCGGTCATGATCACGAATAATTCAGACTCGTATATGTCCATATTTAAAGGTAATATAGTTGCGAAAACACATGGCCTAAGTTCAGACCAGATCTGTCAAACAAAGGCTAAAGTACCCACCACAAATAAAATGAATGATTCTCAAGAAGTATTTAGTATAGAAAATCAAACAAAAATATCTAAGGCTGGCCAGAAACCATTCAAATGGGACGATATATGTGCCCCCGACCACCACAAAATTGAACTACTTGAACTGGTATCCCAATATCAAGATGTGTTTACAAACGATCCAAATAAGGTAGGATTTTGCGATAAAATAGTCATGCGTGTGGATACCAAACCAGATGCAGAACCTATCTTTTGTCGTGCGTATCCTACTCCATTACATAGACGCGAACACATGGAAAAAGCACTTCAAAAATTATTAGATGCTGGTATTATAAAGAAAACTACAAACGCGAGTTGGTCATTCCCTGCCTTATTGATCCGTAAGGGAATCGTAGATCCTAATGGAAATCAAAATTATAGACTATGTATAGACCTGAGAAAGTTAAATAAAATCACCGTCCCATTACGATGGTACCTCCCCTCTTTTACCGAAGTTTCCAGCCGCCTCCAAAAATCCAAAGTTTTTTCCACAATCGACATTAGCCAAGCTTATCATGTTATCGGTGTTCTCAAAGAACATCAAGAAAAGTTAACTATGAACACAGATTTCGGATTGTTTTCTTTTACAAGGGCCCCATTTGGCTATTGCAACTCGAGCGCGACGTTTTTGACATTAATCCATAAAGCATTGGAAGGGTTAAGTTTTGTTGACAGCTTCGTCGACGATTTAATTTGTCACAGCGAAACGGAGGCCCTCCATAAACAGCACCTCAAAATAGTATTCGAACGACTCAGAGAGTATGGATTAGTAGCACGATTAACAAAGTCCCAATTTTATATGAAAGAAGTAAATTTTTTAGGGCATATCGTATCACAAAATGGAACCCGCCCAGATCCCGCCAAAGTTAAAGCCATACAAGATGTGCCAGCCCCAACATCAGTGAAAGAAGTCCGTAGAGTATTAGGGATTTTTAATTTTTATCGGAACTATTGTAAAGATTTCTCCGACACTGCTGCATCATTAATTAAATTAACTGCTCGTTACGCAAAATTTGCATGGTCCGAAGAATGTCAAAATGCTTTTGATACACTAAAACAAAATTTGCTTAAAGTACCTACTCTGGCCTACCCTGATAGGAACAGGAACATGATCTTATATTGCGATGCATCAATGCATTCAGTGGGGGGATCATTAGTCCAGCCATACCCAGAAAACAAATTAGAAACTGATATCAAAACCCCGGAATTTCCAATTTGCTTTGTTAGCAAAAAGTTGAATCACTCTCAACGAAATTACAGTACTACAGAGCGCGAAGCACTCGCCATATATGTATGTCTAAAGAAACTCAATTTCTATCTAGAAGGATCGGACGTAGAAATACGAACAGATCATTTACCCCTAGTTTCTATGTTTCAAAATACTCAGATGGCTAATAAACGTATTCAAAAATGGTTTATTGAAATTTCCGCATACAATCCAAAACTTACTTATATACAAGGGTCTGAAAATATCGCCGCGGACTTTTGTTCTCGGGTGGACCCGACAAACCAACAGAGTATGTCAGAGTGTTCAGTGGAGAGCGAAGAGAAAACGCCATACGACATAGCGATCAATGACGGATCACTAAACATATTAGATTCACAGAAAATAAAAAATTACGTCAAGACAATAGGTAAACAAAAAGTGCATACGTTGCCCGACACTATATTAATTTCCGAAAATGAACAACTAAATGTACCTACCAATATCGAAGAAATGCAAAAAGAGGACCATATTATATCAGACATAATTCGCAAATTAAAATCCGATAAACCACCCGAAAAGATAACAAAGCAATATATATTGAAAGACGGAATTCTATACTATAGGTCTGTATTTAATGAGCAAGCATCGGAACGCATTTATGTCCCGGAAAAGCTGACTAAGCAGATAATTTCTGAATATCATATTGTCGGTCATTATGGATCCCAACGAATGTACCATACCATACGTTTGCGATATTATTGGCCACGAATGTTCCCAATGATAGTCAGTTTCGCCAACAATTGCCACATTTGTAAACAAAGAAATCAAAACACTGCCCGTATTCCAAATCAAATGACGGATATACCGAGCCGACCAGGGGAAATGATCGCGATAGATTTAATGGGAAAATTTAACCCACCCACAGCCAGCGGCAATTCCTACATTCTAACGGTCATAGATTTATTCAGTTTACACAAAATGGCATATGCGCTTCCCACAAAACATGCCGAAGTGGTCGCTGAAAGACTTATGACTCAGTATTTCACCATATTTGGTTATCCTGCCTGTCTGGTCTCAGATAATGGGAGTGACGTGTGCAGTGAGGTCTTCAAAATAATATCTAACTACTATGTTATTCAGCATCGCAAGACCTCGTATTATAGTCCATTCAGCAACGGATCAAGTGAACGATCTCATCGCGACTACAATGGAATATTAGCCAAATTAACTGAAGGAAATCCAACATCGTGGGACCTATTTCTCAATTTCGCATCAGAAGCCATGAATTTTCATGTCTCAGCAACGACTCAATTTTCTCCATATTTTTTAACTTTCTGCAGACACCCCCAAATAAATATTGACAAGATACTGACACCGCGACAGAAATACACGGGTGAATGCCTCATTCAACAGTTACTAGAGAAGCAGCACTTCGCATTTCAATTAGTTAAACAAAATATGAAACAAGTCAAGACGAAACGAAACGAAAACAGTAAAGGTAAAATACCGGAATTTCCCATAGGTTCCCAGGTCTATGTTAAGAATCACAGACAAACCCATAAACTAGGTATGAAATATGATCCATTTTGGGTGATACTTAAACAAACAGGACCAGTTTCGTATGTAATTCGTAATCAAATTACAGGCAGTTTTTCTAAAAGTCATGCCAAACATTTAAAATTAGCGACGACTAAATGGCATACACCACAATTACAGGAGAACCAGAAAGTTCGGAAAAGCAGATTTGTATTCCCACATAAGTCATCAACACAAAGCTCCGATGCTGACATATCGAGTAATAGCAACAATTCGGACACCGAAAATGAGAACCACGATACAGCCCCTTTAACACAGTTAATACGACAAAACCGCGTCATCCGGGACGGATCGGATTCAAATGAACCAGTGCCCCTACCAGAGATGGCACATAAGTTAATAGCATCAAAGCGCGAACATGAAAAACAATCATTTTCATCAACCGAACCATATAACCCTTATGAAATGCTAACTCAAAACGATGAAGCAAGAATGTACAATGCTAGTTCATCAACCGAGCCATACAATCCGTATGACATGTCAACCCAACAATTAGTACAACAAAACAAGCGTAAAAGCAAGTCCAGTTGCGATACATATAACATGTCAACCGAAAATTATGATCCTTTCGATATAACCACTCAAACCGACAAAAATAGCACAGACGAACAGATCATGTCGATATAGGAAAATAAAATATGTAAACAACTACCATAATTAGATAACATACATAATCATAAAAGCAACTAACCTCATAAACTCAACTCTATATCCACACGAAAAGCACGAAACGAAAACAGCTCACACATGTATTAACTTTAACTGAATAAAACTCAACAACTTAACTCCACTAAACAAACTGACAAAGTAAAAACTTACCAATTTCTAACAAAGACGACCAGATCTATACCGCGCGAAATGCAACGAATATTATTGGACAATCTCGACCTATCATAAATAAATAGCACCCTGTCGTAAAAAGACACAATACAAAGAGAGAATTGTCATCGCGCAAAACCAGGACTGCCAGACCATGTGCAGTGCATGTAACGCGATATGGCAATCACACACGCACCAAGTGGGTGACATATTTATTTTCACCAACCCGCCCAGATGCACAAAATCGAGGCTTAATTAATCAAAGAAACCGACCCGAACTATACAAAGTGGGTTGGTCAATAATACAGAAATTTAACGCCATGTACCCGTATATATCACGCACATGGCCCCCTCACAGCAAGGCAATATTTCATCTCCAGCAAGTTATCACCTGGCGGCCAACACGCTTTATTATCGCATCAATCAACAATTCGGGAGACGCGAATAACTTCGACCTCTTCAAATTTCAGGCGAATCGCATGCATTAATTTAAATGCTAAATCAAAGCAAGAAACATGAAGCATTTCCACTCATACAAGAAGTTAGATGCCAAGTTCATAATTTGTCAGACAGTTTTGCCTCATTAGCACTCAGATAATAGCATGTGTCACGACGGACACATATACTAATTAAATTATTCACGCCCCATCTTCGGAATAATTATCACAGACACCGAATAAACAATTACGTCATAATGAATCGTGTTAATCACCACAACGGTAATCATACACATAATCACGCGTATAGTTACCACCCTGTGTTCAATCCAATGCAATAGCGACGATTCATAGCTAAAATTATCGCTGGTCCGGCCGGGTAGAATGTAGACCATTAAATTGATCCCGTACAGAAGTGCAGTCAAAGTCTGATCAACTTTGATTCCACATAGATCAAATGAACTAGTATAGAGGCCAGGAAACGCATCTCAACACATACGCGTAACTACTCTTCATATAAACATATCATGATTCATTATACTCCCAAAGATAGCTTTACCGGTTCAAGTTATCCAAATAATCACAATTATATACCGCTTGTAAAATATCTTAATCTCAAGTGTCAAAATCGCCCCACGCTACATCGACAAATACAATTGTCACATGGCGGGGTATGACAATAACATTAAGGGACAAGCGCATATATCTCAGAATATAACTTTAATTGTGATGTAGCAATGCCAAGCATCAATGATGACCGAATCAATCGATATTTTAACCTTACGCGCGCGATGTAAAACTTCAAACCCAAGTACCCAGTTGATATCGTACTCCAGTATAAATCATACGACATTATGTGAAAACAAATTTATTTCTATCTCAACCACAAATAAATATCACATGAATGCAAATGGCAGCCCATGTTTGAAGCAATCGCACAAATCCCAATATTTGTATATACAAAGCACGACTAACAACAGAGCCTACACCCCTCCCTCAACATTTAAACCAATTGAGTCCCACCCGAATCATTTTAATGATGTAACAGTTCTCCCGATTTTTTTTATTATCATGATAATTTTAATCATTATTATCCAACCCCATTTCCAAGTCATTACAACCGAATGCCTCCAAAAATACAAGCTTTGCAAACGCACATCTTATCGCAATAATGAAACAGTTTGTCCACAAGCCAGGAGCCGGAAGTGGACATTAGCGCTCGCCAATCGAGCACATCCATGAACTCTTGAACGAAGTATCGTTCACCCACTGATTGTTCAACATAATTATTATTGCATTACATGTATTCTAATGTCATTTATATTGATACCCTTTATATTATCACACTTATGTTACCTCATCATGCCAACCCTCTTCATAATGCATATGGCTTCAACATGTACATAGATATATATATTCAATTTATACAATTTTTGCTGATGACCACACATCGTAACTTATATGCATACCGAAGTATCCAACCCTTAGATTTTAACACCAGTAGTCATAATCTGAAAATAAGGGGGACCTTATGTAGAGTAATGATCCCGGATACATACTAAACATAGCTATCTTAACCGATGGGGGGAGACTGGAATATAATCGAACTATAAGTGACCCCAACCAAATTGCCAAGGTCATACTCGGAGAGGCCGCGACCTATGAGTTATGCAATACTAGCCACAAAGGAAAGAAGTTCTTATGTAATAATTCCCAGTTCACCCATGGGTCAGTACAGACAAAGAGATGCACTAATGACGGCTACCAGTCATTAGCGATATATAAACCAGACATTAATCTACTCTCCAATTAGTTTCGGACTTCAGACTAATTGGCAGGCATCAACATCAGGTCGCTAATTAATAAGCGACGCTTTCGGTCGTTCTATGACATCTATGATTGATTCACAATTATGTATCTTTTACCATCACAAGCGGTTGACTATACATTGATATTAGATGTGAATAAATGATATACAAGAATTGACTTCATTCTTCCACATATTGCATTAAATCATCTCATCTTATCTTATCTTATGAACATGGAACTTGAAATCAAATGTTGTTTGCTACACATTAATGAATAATGATGTAAACAATCCATTTTCACTTGCCTATATATACCTCACGTTGTGGCATTCCATGAAACCGGTGAGGACTCCAAAGAACCCGCCATGGATTAAATAGATGTGATTCCTTCCAGACTAGATACACTGCTAGTATATCCTGTTTTAAAGTTAATGCGTATTAATTCTACACCCGTTTACAAAAACGGAACATATCGGTGTTATGTTTGAGGTCTGTCCGTCAGTCGGTTCGTTCATATTTAGTTTGCGATGATAACTTTAGCAAAGTTTACTAACTCTACTGAACTAAACTGAATGGAATTTCCTATGTAGGTTCATACCACAAACTACAGGTCAAATTCGATTTTGACAAATTGACAAAAATGGTCGCCTATTCTGCCAGAGTTACGGTCCTTTCGTGCTCTATTTTCGTCTCCTGATAATAAATGTAGTTAGTGATAACTGAATGTAATGGAAGTTGACATGCAGGTCTACAAAATGAAATATAGTGCATGATCCCTGCATGATCGTCAACAACATTACCACCATCGCCATCGTCGTCGTCATTGGCATGATTATCATCACAATGTGTATAGATAATTCACATTAATTTTGCTATAAAAATACGGAATGCCAGAAATTTGTTTTAAAAAAACATGACCACCAGCGGCTATCTTGGATTTTACTCTTTGTATGACTAAATCCTTCGGAACACCCTACAGGCCATCTCCCACATCCGATCATCACCAAACTGCATACGGTTGGTTCTTCAGGGTGACCTCTAGATGGGAGCCTCCTATTTTCACCGAAATTCGTGAAAAAACAGGGCCGACAGCAGCCATCTTGGATTTCAAATTTGAATCCATCGACACACACTGCAGCCCTTATTTATTGGAGAATTTTTTGGAAAAATTACAGGCATGTTTAGGATTACCTCTAGTGAGATATCAAATTTGAACAATTTTCTATTTAAAACATGGCCGCCGGCAGCCATTTTGGATTTTGCTCTTTGCATGACTAAATACTTTGCCACACACTATACAGACCACCTCCCTCACACGGTCGTCACCAAACTTCATATGGATCGTTTGAGTGACCTCTAGATGGGAGCCATACATTTTTTTTCCGAATTTTATTGAAAAAACAATGGCCGCCAGCAGCCATTTTGGATTTTACTTTTACTTTGTAAAATATTATAATATAATATTGTGTATATATATAACTAGAAGGTGACCCGACTTCGTCCGGGCTTTGACCTTGAATTGTCCATTTTGAAGGTCAAGGTCAGGTGTGGTCAAACACCAACACCCCAAAAATGGTGGAAATCGGCCCAGCGGATACCGGGAAATCGGCCCAACGGATACCGAGATACCCTATGCATCAACTTTCGTCCGTAAAAATCCGCCAGTTTAACCCGATTTGATTTCCACTCAAGTATATAAACGCGCCTCATATACACACGCTCATTAATTATCAAGTTTCAACGTAAAGATAAATTACCATCGGTGCCCGAGATATCGCCAAGACGTCTGAAACAGTCAAATGCATCGGCCGGTTAAGCGTTAACGTGATCTAAAGTTATGACCTCTAACGACGTCATAGAAGTTACGCATTGTTTTTATCCTGATGGAAGATAGTACCACTTCTTCTTGATAATTGAGGCAGATAACTAAAACGGATACATACGCATTATATATCGTTGGAAAGAGGAAACACGAAAGATTCTCACAGTGTCATTATTATGACTGGCATTTTATTATTCGCGCTGTTTCGAATCGATTTGTAAGCACCGAACTCAAATGAAAGTCCCGTAACACAGCGTAAAAAACAGATTTGACCTCGGCACGTGAAAAGTTGACCTCGGATCTGAAAATTAATATGCCTATGCCACTTCCCAGCCGATAGTAACCTCACATACGAAGTTTCATCGAAATCGGCTAGGCCGTTTTCGAGTCCATCGCGATCACACACACACACAGACACACACACACACACACAGATCTTCCAAAATATATAATAGACTAGCAGGTTAGCCCGCCACCGGCGGCTTGTCGGAAACATGACATTGTTTTATATTTTTTTTTAATTTTGAGCTCCACGCGTTTCAATAAGTAAAATTTGTACCCGGTAGCTCCACCCGTTTCCGAGATCTGGTCTGCGCATGCGCGAAGCTGGCGTCGCACGGGCTCGGCGACCCGATAAAATTTGTACCCGGCGCAAGATACATTCACATAGCAAATTTCAAGTCGATAGCTCCACCCGTTTCCGAGATCTCGTCTGCGCATGCGCTGCACGGGCGTCGCACGGGCTCGGCGACCCGATAAAATTTGTACCCGGCGCAAGATACATTCACATAGCAAATTTCAAGTCGATAGCTCCACCCGTTTCCGATATCTCGTCTGCGCATGCGCGAAGCTGGTGTCGCACGGGTTCGCCAATACGACAACGACCACCGCCTGGTCAAACTACTCACACGTACCAAGTTTCGTCCCGATCGGTCGAGAATCGTAGATTTGTATGAAGTACCCACACACACACACACACACACACACAAACATAAATATATAAGAGAGATATGTAAATTAGA
Source organism: Siphonodentalium dalli (assembly GCA_032622095.1). Classification (NCBI taxonomy): domain Eukaryota; kingdom Metazoa; phylum Mollusca; class Scaphopoda; order Gadilida; family Siphonodentaliidae; genus Siphonodentalium; species Siphonodentalium dalli. The sequence continues at coordinate 191,299,105 of CP136063.1, read as the reverse complement.
TAGATTGTATCAAAATATATAGGAGAGAATAGAGATATGTAAATGATCTACACACCATTACTGGTGTTTGTCAAAGTTTAGTGGGGTATATCAATACTCATTCACGATCATATCATTGAGGTCCGAAGGGTGTGGGCTATCTCTCGAATACACGGAGTTCTCAAAATATATAGTCTAGATAGAAGAAGAAGACTAGAAGGTGACCCGACTTCGTCCGGACTTTGACCTTGAATTGACCATTTGAAGGTCAAGGTCGGGTTGGGTTCAAACACCAACACCCCAAAAATGGTGGAAATCGGCCCAGCGGATACCGGGAAATCGGCCCAGCGGATACCGAGATACCCTATGCATCAAATTTCGTCCGTAAAAATCCGCCAGTTTAACCCGATTTGATTTCCACTCAAGTATATAAACGCGCCTCATATACACACGCTCATTAATTGACTTGAATTGTCCATTTTGAAGGCCAAGGTAAAGTGGGGTCACGATTTGACCCGTCCTAAACACTGCCCGAACAAAAGTACCCGTCGAAATCCATCCGGTTTTACCCGATTTGACCTTTTAACCCGATTTTATTTCCACTCAATATATAAACGCGCCTCATATACACACGCTCATTAATTATCAAGTTTCAACGTAAAGATAAATTACCATCGGTGCCCGAGATATCGCCAAGACGTCTGAAACAGTCAAATGCATCGGCCGGTTAAGCGTTAACGTGGTCTAACGTTATGAACTCTAACGACGTCATAGAAGTTACGCATTGTTTTTATCCTGATGGAAGATAGTACCACTTCTTCTTGATAATTGAGGCAGATTACTAAAACGGATACATACGCATTATATATCGTTGGAAAGAGGAAACACGAAAGATTCTCACAGTGTCATTATTATGACTGGCATTTAATTATTCGCGCTGTTTCGAATCGATTTGTAGGCACCGAACTCAAATGAAAGTCCCGTAACACAGCGTAAAAACAGATTTGACCTCGGCACGTAAAAAGTTGACCTCGGATCTGAAAATCAATATGCCTATGCCACCCCCCGGCCGAAAATACCCCCACATACCAAGTTTCATCGAAATCGGGTCGGCCGTTTTCGAGTTCATCGCGAACACACACACAGACACACACACAGACAGATCTTCCAAAATATATCATAGACTAGAAGGTGACCCGACTTCGTCCGGGCTTTGACCTTGAATTGTCAATTTTGAAGGTCAAGTGGGGTCACGATTTGACCAGTCCAAAAACACTGCCCGGACAAAAGTACCCGACAAACGTGCCCGTCGAAATCCATCCGGTTTTACCCGATTTGACCTTGAATTGATCATTTTGAAGGTCAAGGTCTGGTCGGGGTCACGATTGGACCCGTCCAAAACAATCAGTGGAAAAAGTAACCCCACGTATCGTCGAAATCCCATCAAAATTGGCGATTTGACCTTGAAGTTACCCGATTTCAAGGTCAATGTCACGTCGCACGGGCAAATGAATATGCTTATGAGACTCGCCATAAGAAAGTACCCCCACATACCAAGTTTCATCTAAATCCCTTGATATTCGGGCGTTTGACCTTGAAATTACCCGATTTCAAGGTCAAGGTCACGTCGCACGGACAAATTAATAGGCCTATGCCAGTTCTCGGCCGAAAATACCCCCACATACCAAGTTTCATCGAAATCGGTTCGGCCGTTTTCGAGTCCATCGCGAACACACAGACAGACACACAGACAGACACACAGACAGATCTTCCAAAATATATAATAGACTAGCCGATGAGCCCGACGTTGTCCGGGCTATTCAAAAACCAAATTTCAAGTCGATAGCTCTACCCGTTTCCGAGATCTGGTCTGCGCACGCGCGAAGCTGGAGTCGCACGGGCTCGGCGACCCGATAGAATTCGTATCCGGGGCAAGATACATTCACATAGCAAATTTCAAGTCGATAGCTCCACCGTTTCCGATATCTCGTCTGCGCATGCGCGAAGCTGGCATCGCACGGGCTCGGCGGCCCGATAAAATTCGTATCCGGGGCAAGATACATTCACATAGCAAATTTCAAGTCGATAGCTCCACCCGTTTCCGAGATCTCGTCTGCGCATGCGCGAAGCGGGCGCCGCACGGGCTCGCCAATACGACAACGACGACCGCCTGGTCAAACTACACACACGTACCAAGTTTGGTCCCGATCGGTCGAGAATCGTAGATTTGTATAAATGACAAACATACAGACAAACATACAGACAAACATACAGACAGAGGTCTTCAAAATATATAGGAGACTAGCCGATGAGCCCGACGTTGTCCGGGCTATTCAAAAACCAAATTTCAAGTCGATAGCTCCACCCGTTTCCGAGATCTGGTCTTCGCATGCATTTCAAGTCGATAGCTCCACCCGTTTCCGAGATCTCGTCTGCGCATGCGCGAAGCTGGCGTCGCACGGGCTCGGCGACCCGATAAAATTCGTATCCGGGGCAAGATACATTCACATACCAAATTTCAAGTCGATAGCTCCACCCGTTTCCGATATCTCGTCTGCGCATGCGCGAAGCTGGTGTCGCACGGGCTCGGCGGCCCGATAAATTTCATATCCGGGGCAAGATACATTCACATAGCAAATTTCAAGTCGATAGCTCCACCCGTTTCCGATATCTCGTCTGCGCATGCGCGAAGCGGGCGCCGCACGGGCTCGCCAATACGACAACGTCCACCGCCTGGTCAAACTACACACACGTACCAAGTTTGGTCCCGATCGGTCGAGAATCGTAGATTTGTATAAATGACAAACATACAGACAAACATACAGACATACAGACAAACAGACAGAGGTCTTCAAAATATATATGAGATAATGTTGACATCTAGTATTACTTAGACACTTAAACTTTCCGCATTCCTAATCGCTCTATTGGCTGTAACACATGAAATTATCATCCAGCCAAGTCATTGATACTTTCATTTTTGTTGCGCATGTGTCCCCCCCCCCCCCCCCCCCCCCCCCCCCCCCCCATGGTTAGGATTAGATATTAAACAATATCTAATCACCCCTCCGACAAAGTATTTATTTATATGTAATCTTATCAGAATGGCCTGACCGAAGACGCGTGTTTGGATAAACCAGATTCTCACATGTGATAACAAACTGAGGCGGGCGTTTATGGTATTCTAATCGTGCTTGTCATATAATGTAATTCCAGCCCAGAACCAAGGAGGCAATGTCCCGGTATTGAAGCACATTCGACGTGAAACTAATCGGCATTCGCGAGAAACACTCAACCAAACCTGGATATTGCCTAAATTTTCCGATTATGTGAACACCTTGTGGAATATGTTCAAATACACTAAACATTTGTGAGTTATAATTGTTATTATACATAGTCGACATTTGTGAGTGCGTGTTCCAGGCTCCCACATAACCTCTACAAATGGCATGATCCGTGTTTTAGCTTCCTATTTATCCCCAGTGATCGTTATCGTTGCCGATATCACACCTCTATTGTTCAGCTTACACTCCAATCAAATTGATTATTAAAGGTACTCAATCCGGTCAGACGCTCCTAAATTACTATTTCTTTGGCTTCGGGGTTAAACAAATATTTGATTCGAGTCGAGAACACACCCATCAAAGCTCAGATTGATCAGATATCGATTTTTAAAGTTTTTTATTTCTCGAATTGTGTAATATGTGGTCAAGAAAACGTGGTCAAACGGAGGGTCTCAGACAAAATTGCGGATGAAGATGGATAACTCTAAAATCAAGTGGTAATACGGTCAAATTTCGTGATACTTTAGTGATAATACGGCCTTATTTTGTTGAACAAAATGTTGATAAATAACAAGTTTTGGGAAATTTGATACCATAGTTGACAGTGGTTAGCATTATTTTGTTGCAATAAATCGATTCTGATAACTAAAGCGTATTTTGAAGAAATGTTGTTGCTGTTGTTGCTGTTGTTGTTGTATCTTGATGGTACGGGGACCGTCTGAACGGATTGATCTGATCGGTACCTTTAAATAATCTCACAGTAATAAGATGTAATCAAAAAAGTACGGACGGACGGACAGACAGACGCAGTCAATCCAGTATACCCCCCATTTTCTTCGAAAGTGGGAGTATAAAATATATATATATATATATATTACTTTCCAACTGGATGATTACAATTACAATACAGATACTTTTTCCAGTTGATGAATTTGATTACAAATACAATAGTTTCCTAAAAGTAATACAATACTTTTTTGGTATACATGCTTCTCACAATACCCTCTCTACATGATGCGGCTAGGGATTGGCTCAGACTGTTTTTCGTAATATTACACTTCCTTTTCGACTTATTTTGACTTAGAAAATTCTTTCTGACTTAATAACTTTAACAAATATGAACCAATTTGAATATTTTTTTCTGTACAAGCTTCTCGCGACACCATATCGATATTATTAGTCCGAATTTTTCTTTAAGTTAAAAATCTTTTTTGTTGGGTTTACGGATAATGCGGGTTGAATTTGCCACGGTGGGGGTATATATGCTAGCACTCGAGTGCACACCTCTTGTTTTTTTTAATCAAATATTTTAGGCCATGTAATCGCCCCATCCCTGCAATCAATGGCAATTTCTAACCGAGTTTTAGCTCGTCTTATTTTGCCTCAACGAAATACAGATTCATACAGTTAATATTGTTCATGGATTGGAGCGATTTTATTGGCCGGGGGTCTACATGTATAAATAATATATACATATAGACACTGAATTGTGACGATCCGGCTTTTTGGGCAGAAACTGCATATTGAATTTCGAAAAGCGGTTGTTGAACTATTTCAAAACAAACACGACGGCATAATTTTCTGACTCCGGTCTATCAAGGCATCAACCCTTCCATCAATTATAACAACTTAGTCAAATAACCACAATGCGAACATATGTGGTCTAAATTTTCATCAATTAGTGTCAAGCTGCTCAGTTGGTATCCAGACACTGTATACTGAAATAATATAGCAACTATAACATTACCGAAAATCCAACCACATCGATAGTCCTAATTTCAGAAAACACTAAGTCTGAACTATATGCTTAGTAATACACATTTAGTCCTTAGTTAGTGACCAATTCGTCGCTAATAAACAGACGACAACGAATCCTCTACCGAGGGTTATATATAAGAATGACATTGTGCTCTGCCAATTTGTAAATATTTTTTATGAAGATAACAGCTGTGCGCATGATGAATCTGTATTCCTATTTAGTAACCATGATAGAGTTTTGCACATCTCCTTAAGGCAATGGCATCAAGCAGAAAATTAATTAGGTAAGTCCATTTCAGGAATGAGATGTTTTCTTTTTCGTCACTTATATACTGTTCCCTCTCCGTTGGTAAATCCTGGCTTCCGCTGGCCCTCAGTAAGACACTTCCGTGGCAACAAATATTTGACCAGGCTATGGTCAAGAGAGAAAATCTGGCGTAGCGGACAACATATAGACACGCATTATGTCCGGTTTGAGAAACTATCACAAGTCATCGAGCTACACACATTGGATTAAATCTGACATTGAGAAAAATAGAGGTCACGAAAATAACCAAGAAGAATGCAATGTCCATCTTTGAACTGACATCCTTCCATGTGTGGATACTGATACTGCGAGTAGAGATATCTCTATTGGTGACAATATCGTTCTTTTCAGATGTTTCAGATTCTAAACTATCTTTCACAGGGGCAATCTTCTTTCGACACATCCAAGAACAAGATAATAATTCATTTAAACAGCCGGGAATATCTCCGGCTAGGTGGTGGACGTAAACGATCAAAATTGTTACCATGACAACAACCGTACTTTGCACCAACATAACCAACAGATACATCGACAGATTGCAGACGTTTCTACCACCTTCTGGCAGATAACCAGATATAAAACTCATGAACACTGCGAACGTAAGCCACACTGAAACGGCGAACGAGATTTTTTCCCCAGAAGCCGGCGGTATCATGAAAATACCAACATTTAGAATATTAAGTAGCATAACAGGCGCTATTAATGTGACTGCCATAAACTGCGGTAACCTCTCGGCGGTCACTGAAATATTAATATACTGAACACCAGTGTACCACTTGTCCCTAGAAATACTCCAGTTAGAAAGGCCCCACACCCCATCCGCATCGTACTCTTCCATAGTTAGACTAACATTTCTTAGTGTAACCTCTTCTGGTGTGTACATCCATTGAGAAATTATCAGGCTGCAATCGTGTTTATCAAACGGAAATGACGTAATGTCGATATTGCATTTGCTATGCAAAGTCCCAGTAGTAACCATATAGACGCGGCCGTCGTTGCTAACTTTCACAGGGAGGACACTGTTGGAAAAGTCTGTTGATGCTTCATAAATATTCATCGGTTGAAAGTGCGGTTTCCACACGTCTTTGTTTGGGATTTTGATATTTCTGATGCCGCTGAAATACTGGGGGTCCCACGAGAGCAGCAGATCGGTCCACTTTGCTTCGAGGTGTATACCCGCCCACATTGATTGAGTAACATCGTCCAATTTTGTAACTGTCACCAGACTGAGCAAAACATCGACGTATATCGTATCATCCTCGAATCTCATAGGCAGAAGACTTGGTGAATAGTTCGTTGTTATGTTGTCATAGAGCTGCCTGAACATACTTGTTTCCGATGTAAAGACGCAAGTCAGACCAACCAGGTAAAAAACGGAAACATTTGCACTCTTTGGGAACATGACCCGCGTTATAACACATGAAACACGTTATGTATCCATCAGAAGGTTTATGGAAAAGAGAATGTCTCCCGGCGTTTAGCAACAAGAGTTACACCAAGCAATGTGTGTTTGGTCCTCTCCCTTATACACGTTATTTCCCAGAATGAATTCAATCGGTTCTAGTAATTGGTATATGCCACATTTGCAAGCGCTAAAAGTGTTTTTATGTTCGTACTAGGCAATGGATCCATCACATTGAGTATGTGCCAACATGTGCTGAATTCAATATTGAATACCCTCTTCTGATTACAGCAATTGGAATTAATGGATGTCACTGTCTTTGTTGGTACTCAGCGAGATCCCGTCAGCCATTGTGTTGAAGTAACATGTTAATGGTTCAGGTGTGTTAACTAACGTCACTAGATAGCTGTGCAAGGATAAACGCCCACCACAGTAAACACGAAGCACTGACTGACGGTGGCTCAGTGACATTAGCACCTATCGATGCAATTATGTATAAACATTATGAATCACTTCCGTTTTCTATGATGTAGCCTTCCATGAATACATTCTAGAAAACAAGAAGAACTGCATGTACCATGAATACTGATCTTATCCAATTGAGAATAAATTAAAAACTATTCCTCGAGAAAATGGGTGCACTGCGCAACTGACGAATTATGATGGGCTTTTATCGATGTTACTTTTATTTATTTATTGGGGTTTAACGTCGCTTTCAGCAGCCATGGCTATATCATGATTTTGCCAGTTCTCTTGGTGGAATGAAAGTCCGCGCACTAAGGTAAATCTACCAGTGATGTCATTAGCTGGAAGAATGACCCATTGCAGTGCCCGGCCAAACCACCGACCATCGGCGAGTAATTGGCAACTCCCCCAGATAGCGATATGGGCTACGAAGTCAGCGATGACTTCATCGGGAATTGAACCCATATCGCTAGCGATGGAGAGCGAGTCGGTCTGGAACACACAGCGCCCCTTACCGATTGAGCCACCTTTTATCGATGTTACAAGTCGAAGGGAAGATGTGTGACAATTTTTGTCAATCGGTTAGAACTATATGGTTAAGCGGTCTTGCTAGAATGATATGTTGGCAAGGCCTGTTGATTTATAGGAGCTTGTGGGGAAGATCAATGCTGTTAAGAAAAAATACAGCTATTATTTAAAAACCGTTAGATGGCACCATGCATGCTGCAGTTTGAATAAGCTACGTGTAATATCACACGATCCTTACGATATTATACGCTACCGCGGGAAATCTGTTTTAAAAAGATATATAGCATGGCAGCGCTATCAAGATCTGATCATTCTAACTTTAGACCCGCTCTCCGTCTGCTGGCACCGCTAAGGAATCACGGAACTAAATGGTTTCCCATAGGCGACAGTGTTAACGTTTCGGCCAAATTCACTGAATTGAAGCCTGCAGGCCATATCAGTGATGTTTACCCGGCTAGATTGACACCAGTTGATCACGAAAATGGTAGAAAAATCATAGGTCATGTGTTTACTTTTTAAAATAAATCCCCAAGTGTACGACAGGGCTATCACACAGCCAAATTTTATCTGGACAAATCCAGAACTATATATACAGCAGCTAGTTAAATAAATTTCCCGCTCACAAAAATCCATTCCCCCATTCATTCACCAGTTTAAATTATTTAGATATGATGTACAAATCAAATAAACGCGATGTCATCCTTTAATAAAGTGTCGCATGTATCAGGTGAAGGTCATTCTTCAGTTACTTTCACCTTTAGCATTCCACGGTGTACTCGTTCCCCGACTCTAGAACACATTTAGCTCCCTGATTCCATAACGGTTACACTGGTGTACATAGGGTTCGGAGTGACATCTAGCGGATGCGAGAGGAGAGAATAAAATAGACACTGGGTCCTGATTGGTAAATAGCCTTGTGTGATTTTTGCATTAAAAAAAATCATCACACCTCTTCCCTATGATTTCCCATAGGCAAAATAGCCACTGGCACAGGAATTAACCCTTTGTAGGGAAGTTTTAATTTTTTTGTGTGGTCTAAAATATGACAGTATTTTTTAGTGCGGTTCTGACACTAGTTACGTACACACAAGATTTAGAAGCGAACTCCTTATTATGGGTGTGTTTCAGTGGGCTATTCCGGATTACTCGGTGTACTATTCCGAGTAAACCTAATATGAGGCGGAATGGTTTTACCTTTGAATGAAACGAAACCGGAATCGTTGGTACGACCTTCACCTAAAGTTTAGCAACACACAGCTTTGAAAGTGTGCGATTTGTTCGATCAATTATGTCAGACGTTTTTAGAGCTGTTGTCAGCTTCGCTGTTGATGAATTGAATGACAATACATGTGAATTACTTTCTTCATTTAACGTTTCTTCAGCCTCGACATCATCAACTATTACGCTCTTCTGGTTGGGGCTGCTAGATCCCGAAGAACATAGCAAGATATTTGGCTACGCGGAACTGACTGCTCCAATGTACTCCCTATCGGACTTTCAGTCACATTTTCTTCTAACTAGAGGGGCTTTTCAGCTCTTATTAGATAAGCTGGGTAACAATCTCATTGCAGAAATTCCACATGGGGGGAAACCCGAAGTCTCTGCAGAAACAGAACAGCTTTTGATAACTATATGGCTTCTATCTAATCAGGAGTCATTCCGATCAGTCGCGGATCGATTTGGTATTGGAAAGGGTACGGCTCATAGGGTGTTAATGAAAGTATGTGGTGTTATCAACATGTTAATGATGCCAGAGTACATTAAGTGGCCGTGTCCCCAGAGCATGCAACGCTTGAGTCAGTCGACAAGTGTTCCCGGAATGGTTGGTGCAATTGACGGGAGTCACATCCGAATTCAAGTTCCACACAAAGACCCAGAGTGCTACTTCAATCGTAAAAAGTTCCCCTCGATCATTATTCAAGCCGTTTGTGACTATCAGATGCGGTTTCTTGATATCTTCGTTGGTTATCCAGGGTCATGCAGTGAACGATGCGAGAGTTTTACGAAATTCGCAGCTCTTCATTGCCGCTGAGGCTGGTGGGTTGTTTCCGAAAGATACATTTTTGGTCGGAGATGCAGCTTATCCATTAAAGTCATGGATTATGAGTCCTTTTCGAGACAACGGGTTTTTGACAAGACAACAGAAAAAATTCAATACAGCTATCTCTTCCGAGCGCAGTGTCATCGAGCGAGCATTTGGACTTTTTAAAGGTCGTTTCAGGAGACTCAGATGTATTGACATGACTCGAACTGATTTGATACCTGATATTATTTGCAGTGCACGTTGTCTTCACAATTTCTGCCTGAAGGAAAACGTGGACAACCCAAACGACATAGCATCGCTGATCCAACTCGAAGAGGCAGGGGGTGACAGTTTCGCACAAGCTCCACAGTTGGCTACGTTTGATAGCGACGAGAGCGAACGTCGCAGAACTGAATTAATGGATATTCTAATCCCATCATAGATTTAAACATTGCAGAATAAAAGATGGGCCATGAATATATATGGAAATTAAATAGTGGTTATAAACTAATGTAATTGTTCTTCAATAAAATATATAGCGTCTAGCTCATAGCTGCATTGGATCGAATATCGTACTATTCAATATTATTGAGGGTGTCACACGTCGCAGGGACGAAGTGTATCCCCAAACTTTCGTTAAAAGTGAAATTCCATGTCTGGCACACACAGCTTTAATTGGAAATGTTATGCCACATAGGCCTATAAGTTGGAATTGTACTCACTGTTTGAATTTCCAACCAATTAGTAGTGGTTGTTTTAGACCAACAGTGCTCAGCATATAGTTGAAAATAGTGTAGTATAGTATCCCCCGTGTAACTAACTGTTGTTTAGATAGTGCATGCGTATGTGACATGAATCACGCCATATATACCCTCCTGAATACTGAGTTAAAGCACCGATAGTGTTTTTACTCCATTACAGATACATAATCCGATTTAACGTTCCTAATATATATATTTATTTTTTTTCACCACCTGGAATATTTGGCGGCCTAGCAAAACTCTCGATTGGGTCCATCGAATCGGATTGTGTACCTTTAACTACCCAACCTATATATATATATATATATATATATATATATATATATATATATATATATATATGTATGTATCTTTTTGTGCCAGTTTATATGGACATGGGTGACTTCCTCTCTGTGTTTGTGTTGGTGTCCTGTGTCACTTTATATATATATATAAATCGACACAAGATGGATAACTCTATATATATGTCCAACGTACACACTTCACCTAAACGTATACACTATGTACCATTATTTTTACATCTTAAGAACCTTGAATATGTCATAAGTTTGAACTTTTCGACAGATCAAGACTCATAATATAGCCTAATATGTGTATACCACGAAGCTAACAATGGATTTAGTTAGTCGAGCGGAAATTGGATTGATTCGTTCTTAAATATAGGGGGGTATAGGGCCAACCATCCCATCCCAACCAACCATCCGATCCCTCTTGTAATATTATATTACAATAAAATATGTTTAAAAAAAAAAATATATATATTGGTTTGTTTTAATAGTGCATTTGGTCCAGCGTACATGATCATCATGATAAATGCCCCCACCCCGATATAGAAAGCTCAACTGGCACATAAAAGGTTACATATTATTCAAATTGATGGGGGAGGGGTGTTAACATAATTTCATATATATATGTATAATGCTCATATGGGTCCATGGGAATGAAATTATAATTTATCACCCATGGCTATAAGAACAATAACTCCGCATTACCAGTACATATGAAGATTTGACTTTAATGGCAAACGATAAGCACTATATATTATCAATGCAATTTGTTTAAGAACTAATCTTTCTTCGCAACCAATACATCGATCAGTCTGTCCATTCTTTCCACCCTTTCTCTGTGCATCATCAGCAGGTCTGCTCTCAATCCTTCAACTGCCTTTAGCTGCGATTCCTGACATTTTTCTATTTTGTTCGCGAGAACAGACTTCCAACTTGATTTCTTTCTTTTCTGTGGGGGTTCCACGTCTTCTGCCTCTTCTATTTGGTCGTCGTGTTGTCCCTCGACCTCAACGGGTGCCGAATGTTCTTCAGTGGAAGGGTCTTTGTGACTATCTTGACTATTTGCTGTTGTCATATCCTTCTCCGTGGGAACAGCTTGGGCTGGTAATGAAGACATCACTTTTAAAGGATGAACATTGGTCTTGCAGCCAATTATCTCAGACAACTCCTCGTAAAACGGGCACTTCTTCAAGTTCTTCTTCGTTGCAGCCTTGGTGCCGGAAAGTTTATTAAAATCCTCAGTACGTTTAAATGCAGCTGTGAGGCTTTTCCACTTATTCTCACACTGCGAGGCCGTGATGTTTGCAGGAATGTTATTTGCAATAAGTCGCCATACGTTCTTCTTTCTTATTTTACCACTGGTAAACATCTCTTGGTTGCATTTATACAAGTCGATCAAGGATTTTGTCAGATTAGTTGTCCACATCATTTTGGTAGAAATATCTTCTGACGCTGTCTGGTCAATTGATTTTGATGGGATTGGCTCTGTTGGTTGAGGTTGTGGCATAATAATATGACAAGTATTCTCGACATTCTCCGGCGGTATCGAATCTGCAGTTTGTTCTGGTGGGTATGTGGGCTCATTCTCAACACCGACACAAATAACTTTATCAAAACCAGCCATATCAATTAGCAAGTTAATCACCCATGGGTGTATTTGCTGGATAGCCTCCTTTCCCTTATCATTCAATTTTGCAATGACACTCTCGTAGACTGCAACATTTTCAGAATGTAAGTAGACTGTACCTTTATACCCCGACGCATACAACTTATCACACTCTTCCTGATTAACAGCCAAGTATCCACCGAGCAGTGCTTCGCTAACATATTTGTGAAACGGCTTTGGTATGAAATCTGTTAGTGGTCCCATGGCCCCCAATTGATCACCGGAACAACTCTGTGCCATTATTAAATTACAATTTATAAATCAGTCTTGAAGTTATTCTATTGATAATTCGAAAATCGAAAAAGTCAGACTACGTCTATATTTCCGGTAAAGTGCGCATGCCATTTTAAAATCTAAACCCAATAACCCTCCTCCTCGACTGGTTTAAATAGTTTACATCGGAATAGTATTCCGGAATACAGATCGACCATTGGAACGACCCAGAGCTATATTCGAGTCGTCTGCGCATGCTCAATATGAACCGAGTAATCCGGAATGGTCCACTGAAACGCACACTATTAGACGGACATGATATTTTTGCGTAAAAAGTTTCCCCAAATGTCAATTTTTCAGATTTAAAGAAAATTTTGGACCCAAAATTTATATTGCCAACAGTATACGCTAAAACGTTAGCACTGAGGCCTATGGAAAACATTTACACCAGTGTAACCTAACATCGTTAACAAACTGTTATACTTTACCGCGGAAATATATCAACAAAGTTAGACCCTGGCATGGCAGCGGTAATCTAACAGCATAATTATAATATTTCTAGCTTGAGATCCGCTCTCCGTCTGCTCGAACCGCTTATTTATTGTTAACAAAAATTAGGCGATTTAAGTTAAAGGGATACTGTATCAAATGTTGTTGTTGGCTTCTTTAGTCTCTGAGTTGTAGAATAAGGTAACCAGATTTCAATTATTTGAAAGTCTGTTGATTATACGAAGTACAATGTTACGGGTGCAGATTAGCCGGAATGCGAAAATATCAATTGTAGTAATTTTTGGACAGAAACTGTTGTCAAGCAAATGTATCAAATAAATGTTATATTATATGCATATATACTAGTCCCATATACTCATTAAGTCATTGTATAGTCACTGGTCAGTGAGTGGCTTGAGTTTACGCCCCTTATCAACATAATTATGATCTTTCTAGCTTGAGATCCGCTCTCCGTCTGCTCGAACCGCTTATTTTATTGTTAACAAAACTTAGGCGGTTTATGTTAACGAAAATTTTACAAAACAACATGTGATCCACTTCGGCCTGACATAAGCCAAATTCACATATTGTGTGGGTGGGCTTGTCTGACGTTTTGGAACGCTCTTTAAAATAACTTCTTCGGAATATAAAACATTCTTTACAATAACTTTTTCGAGAGAAAAAAACGCACTTTAGAAAATAAAAACTTGTAAAAAATGTTAACTATGTTAGAGGTACCAGCAGACGGAATTCGAATCTTCAGCTGTAAAGATCAGATCTTGTTAGCGCTAACATGACCTCTTAACATTTTAAACAGGTCTACAATGGAAGCGCATACCATTGTAATGATCGGATGGCCTAGCTATGCTATTACCTATACTATTTTTCGCCAAAGCCATACATTGACATTCAAACCGGGTATTTTGGTTTTCAATTATTGAACAGAACTCCGATCATCAATATGATTTAGCAAAACGAAATGGACAAGAAAACCATAGTTAGTGTACCTTCAGACGACCACGATACACGTCGTAAGTGGATGGATCGGGCCCGACGAGATCGTGGATAGTTTGTTCAGACGATTGCGATGTCACGTGCATTATTCTATCGTAGGTTGTTCTAAAGCATGTGATTGACTACCCTACGACCATTTCCAGCTACGATTTTTACATACACACGGCTGCGATTACGTCGCAAGTGGATGTAACCAAGGATACGCCACGATATCGCATCTAAAATCAAACACTGTCTGATATTATTTTTTGTTCTACTATTTAGACGTGAGCATGCGCACTCCATCTTCCTGTTACTTCCTACGACGAAAATCCTTCCACTTACGATTGAATCGTGGTCGTCTGAAGGTTCACTTAGAAATGGTAACGCCACCAAGATCGTATTATTAGCCATAAATATAAATTATAATATAAAATATATTGGTTACATGAATGCACCGCCTCAGAATTCGGTTAAAACAACTAATCCTTCAAAGTATTACAAAAAACTACGGCTTATTACTGCTGAAGGGATCACTCTCACCAAAAAAAGGACATTCAGTCTTCGTATCTGCCATGATTTCTGTCAGAGAATAATTGTTTACGTTCCAATGAATATTAAAATGTACTGAAAACAAACTGCTAATGGGCGACAGACTTTCATAAACACAATTTATGTAATGGTGTTCGTGCCGATCACAAACCCTGTGTACCCTTCAGCACAATTTCAAACCCTGTGTACCCTTCTGCGTTTTTTTTGGTGAGAGTGACCCCTTCAGCCTTATTACTGCAGGTTTTTCATTCACCAAACCAGAAAGCTTCTAAATGCGGATAAAAAATTGTGTTCCCGCCATAAAATCTTCATGTGTGCATGACCCAGCCATTGTTCATATCTAAACATCGAACGCAATCAACGCGTCATAATACATGTAGTTATATATACTGCAACTACAAGACATCCAGCGAATACACACCCCACGAAAACTCGAAATGTGTTGTCCTGCGAGATATCCCATCGCTACAGCTCAATTTGACACGGCCAGATTAGCTTTTCTACAATATCCTAAAACAATAAAGCTTCTCAAATCATCGGCATGGTCAATAGAACTTTCACGAACTTGGACATTCCAAATACAGCTTTTACCGGCCTCGGGGTCGCAGTACAACTTTAACGCGTAACCGGAAAAAAACAATTATTTATTTATAAAACCTACATAGGACCATGGATTTCTATAATTTGGCCAACAGTATACACCGGTGGCGTTAATAACTATATATATTGTCTATAATATCGATCTGATTGAGTCACTGTGATCATGTGTGATGTGGTTATGCAATACATTACCCCGATTGTTTCTGTTGTATATCGGGGTGAGCCGCGGGGAGGCGGGTACAAACTTCTAAACACTGATGCAATTTCCTCTGAGCCTACAGCAGACTGGATATCTCCGGGCGACGAGGATTCGCCTGACCCATCCGGGGAACCGCCTCGCTAATTCGACACTCACTCAACTAAACACTTAGGGTGGATACACACATGCATGTAACTTCTGTATGTAAAATACATGTATTTTACATGGCCACACCAATAATTGACAAAATTAATCACCTGCGCGCGAGAGGTCAATTTCACCAGTGAGTAGTTATAAGCCATTATCAAACAAACTGCCATCAAGAAATTTCAGGCCAGTCAAAAACATGTCTTCTTTCATGGATGCCGAAATGAGTAATTCTTGTCTGATATATGTTGCTGTTTTTCATGGGTTATAATTCATTTCGAAAAGTGGATTAGAGCCTGTCGATTTTATACTTGATTTGTTTCTGTCATTTCTTGGAAACAGGGTCATCCAAAACAAAAATAAAATATGCAGAATTCTTTTATAGGATGATACCGGCTTGTTGAGATTTCTCTGATAATTTGAGAGCGAGCTCATGTGATAACATTAATTCAATTGGGATTGCAAATATTCATTATAGCGCCAAACAATAATGCAGGTACAGCGTTGAAATTAAAGAGTGACACCCCCCCCCCCCCCCATTTATATATATGTTTCTCAAGCCAAAGGTTGAACAAGCTCCTAACGGTCACAAGCTTGAATTATATCATTTTCGACCATAATCCATGATTGGGGGAGGGGCTGGTTCTCGAAAGCTTCCAATAATTAAAGGAGTTAATTGAATGTATCAGCCGGGATTATCTGGGCAAGAATTACAATATAATGTTTTACTTAAATATTCCATAGTTGTAAATTTTGCTTATACATGTATAACTGTATAACACAAGAGAGGAAAGGTGAAACTCGTAGCCATGCAACCCTTTCGCCGAATGAAGACAAACAGCAACACCATGCATTTAAATTTAAAGTTGTATAATATGTTCATAATTATATGAATAGCATAAATTGCTGCAATTAGATTAATCACTCGTAGAAAACAGACACGACAGACATGCACACCCCCCGTCGAGGAAATATGCAATGGTGAATTCGGTAGCTTCTGTGATAATATAGCTCCCCGTGCATGTTGGAGGTCATATCCCCCTGCGTTGAGAAAGAGGCCATCACTGGTATTAACATCAATAGAAGACTGACAATAATTTAAACAGAACGGCGACCATTTGAGTTATCGCGCGAATAATTATTTTAAGCGGCCTGACGACTTCGTCCAAGTCAACGGCTCTTCATCGGTTTAGAGTTTAACTCACTGTGGTCAAACACAGTCGCAATGATTGGGTTGTCAGCGGACGCATATTACACTGTCTGTATGATCCATGTACAACGCCAAATACACGATATTTACAGAGATTACATGCATGTGTGTATCCACCCTAAGGGTGGATACACACATGCATGTAATGTCTGTATGTAAAATACATGTATTTTACATGGCCACACCAATAATTGACAAAATTAATCACCTGCGCGCGAGAGGTCAATTTCACAAGTGAGTAGTAATAAGCCATTATCAAGAAATTTCAGGCCAGTCATAAACATGTCTTCTTTCATGGATGCCGAAACGAGTAATTCTTGTCTGATATATGTTGCTGTTTTCACGAGTTATAATTCATTTCGAAAAGTGGATTAGAGCCGGTCGATTTTATACTTGATTTGTTTCTGTCATTTCTTGGAAACAGGGTGATCCAAAACAAAAATAAAATATGCATAATTCTTTTATATGATGATACCGGCTTGTTCAGATTTCTCTGATAATTTGAGAGCGAGCTCATGTGATAACATTAATTCAATTGGGATTGCAAATATTCATTATAGCGCCAAAAAATAATGCAGGTACAGCGTTGAAATTAAAAAGAGTGACACCCCCCCCCCCCCATTTATATATATGTTTCTCAAGCCAAAGGTTGAACAAGCTCCTAACTGTCACAAGCTTGAATTATAACATTTTCGACCATAATCCATGATTGGGGGAGGGGCTGGTTCTCGAAAGCTTCCAATAACTAAGGGAGTTAATTGAATGTATCAGCCGGGATTATCTGGGCAAGAATTACAATATAATGTTTTACTTAAATATTCCATAGTTGTACATTTTGCGTAAGGTGACGTAGTTTGAAACTCGTAGCTAGGCAACCCTTTCGCCGAATGAAGACAAACCATGCATTCAAATTTAAAGCTGTATAATATGTTCATAATTATATGAATAGCATAAATTGCTGCATATTAGATTAATCACTCGTAGAAAACAGACACGACAGACATGACTACGATATTTATAAAGCAGGGTGTCATGACTCAGGGTGCTGCATGCACACCCCACCGTCGAGGAAATATGCAATGGTGAATTCGGTAGCTTCTGGGAAAATATAGCTCCCCGTGCATGTTGGGGGTAATAGCCCCTTCGTTGAGGAAGAGACCATCACTGGTATTAACATCAATAGAAGACTGACAATGATTTAAACAGAACGTCGACCATTTGAGTTATCGCGCGAATAATTATTTTAAGCGGCCTGACGACTTTGTCCCAGTCAACGGCTCTTCAGCGGATCAGAGTTTAACTCACTGTGGTCAAACACAGTCGCAATGATTGGGTTGTCAGCGGACACATATTACACGGTGTGTATGATCCATGTAAAACGCCAAATACACGATATTTACAGAGATTACATGCATGTGTGTATCCACCCTTAATATAGTGTGCAATACCTGCATTTTATGTGACTTACCGAAAACAAGAAATGGGTTCGAATCTCTCGACTTACTTTTTCGCTCAACATGCTTGCAAAAAGAAAGTTGCAAGTAGATTGAATTGTGTAACGAAATTTGTTCCCTATAGTATAACGGCGATGCTAGAATATAAATTGACATAAATACAACCACACAATAATGAACAATATTAGTGTGTTGAAAAATTTAGAGTGTAAAAAAAGGTCAAAAATATAATCCAATATTCCAATTGTAACTTCAATTTACAATTTCAATTTAGTTCTTATATTACAATTCTAACTTCAATTTTCAATTTTACAATTTCATTTCAACATTTTAATTCTTATACATGTTTTCTGATGTCCAATTTCACGTTTAGTTTTAACATACTAGTTTTTATTCATCTTGTTATTTAATTTGCTGATTACTATTTGTGCATTTAAAAAAAATATCGTTTCTCCTGCTTTTGTTTTCCAATTTAAATGTGTATGTAGCATTGTAATATCAATATCGATATATCTAATGTTACATTGCTTTTTTGTCATTTTGTTTGTTCAAAATTGTTCGCCCAGCTGGCCACTTCCGATTCGGAACTCATTGGGGTCAATTTCAGTTTATTATCCCACTTTGCTTATTTTCCACACATTTCGGACTCTTCGACCCAAATTATTTTTTCGGCCCAAATGTATGTCCTGCTTCACTCAATGCGTTCCCGTGGTCATTTGCCACAATTTCTTAAACTGAATTCATGTGGCTTATCACAAGCTGGTTTACTTCGAATGAAACTTGGAATAATCCGAGAGTACATCCGTCCGTCTGTCCTGGAGGCTGATATATATTTGTCGGGGATCATGGTGTTCGCCTTCACGGGGCTTCCAAAATGAATGTCGAATTGTGTTTCCGTGTTGGTTCGCATTTTTTATTCTGTAGAAAAAAGATTTGTTTACCGCTGGCGTAATATCTCAGCCACGATTTATCGCGGATCTCATTTGAAGTTGGTATCATTGCTAGCCATTAGACTTAGAAAAAAAAGTGAAACTTCCCGATTGCGGGGATCAAAGTAGCCCGATAATTACGAAAAATATTTTCATACCGACTTTATATGCCCCGAAAGACTTAGTGAAGTCATAGAAAGTATCATTTTAGAAACAAAATAAAAATGAATATACTTGTCCTCAATCACAGGCACTGGGGAAAATAACTAAATACCAATATAGACTATTATACCGGTCACTGGTATAGTCTAGCTATATTGGTATTTTGTAATTTTCCCCAGGGGCCTGTGCTATAGCAGTTATCAGTCTTCATCCGCAATTTCGGCTCGACGAATTGTTTCCAGGCCGCCAAAAATTATAGATCTCGGGGAAATAACACATTTAAAAAAATGTTGTTGTTGTTGTTGTTGTTGGAATCTGATGATATGGGGACCATCGAATCGGATTGAGGACATTAAAGCGTGGTTTAATTCTAATATGTATGAGGACGGGATATTCAATTGAGGCATGTTATATAATACAACAACAATTGGTGTTCACTTTTTTCTATTTTTAATAATTTTATCATGTAATACATTTAGGCATTCAGAAGTTAACTTCCTAACAGTTAACTTTATATATTATCAATGGAAGAACTTTGTTAGATCTTCTCAAACAGTTTATGCATGAATTACATGTTCCTCGTGTCGATTGACGTTATCGGAATAGTTTGTAGCACTTTGGCGAGGAACAACACATATAGGCCTATATGTGATCGAAATTCGAAAGCAATGGTATGCAAATACTCACCCGAATGCCTTTTATATATTTGTATTAATTAGAAAACATCAGTGACATATGAGGCCAAAGAAAAATATATCTGTGGTTGGGGTTTCCCAACCGACCATATTTAAAACCCCGTACCCTACACAATTTTCTCATTGTACAAATAAAAAAATAAAATCTCTTGAATTTTTCATCACATATAACTATAATAAATATACTGAAAAGAAAAAAAACTTATTTCAATGTCAAATTTGTTAGTTTCTTATTCAAAGCTTTTTGGCTTATGAATATACAAAAATCATTGAAAATTTTTCTCAGCCCAATGATATCATTGAAACTCAAGGCAGAAAAGAAAGCTATACAAATATCTTTATAACAATTATTTAAAATATTATAACTTTAATAAGCCTACCTACCGACCCTATTTTTTGCTGACATAACCCCGACCAGACATTTAATTTTCATTGGCCTAAAACATGATTAATGATAAAGGTGTTATAGTGGCCGTCTATATATATTTTATTAATATATACCAAATGAATGCGTAGAAAATCGTATATCTAACAAAACAGTCTATTCGTTGTTTTTCATCTCGACTTAACGCTTCCGCGACTGGAGCTCACTGAAATTATGCGACAACCCTGTGCCAATGCATTCTCTTATATGTGTGAGTCTCCCATATAGGGAGCATCGCATATATATAAGATAATACATTGGCCTGTATGGCAGTGTTTACCTTTACCTTATAAGCCAGTGCATCTCTTATATATAAGAGAATGCACTGGTACATGATATTTAATCTGCACCAGTGCAGCTCCAGTCACGCAAGGGTTAAACATGTCATATTCACAACAGTCTCAACCAAAAAACAACATTGGTTTCGGAATATTAAGCGTGGAACCCTAGATATATCATTCATATAATAATTATTTTCTGTAAAATATTTATAACATCAAAGTATAAAAACAACAGTTTATAAGTATTGGCCGCGTAGAAATCGTATTAACCAGCACCAGTAAACAGAATATGTTACAACTCTTTGCTTTTTCGACTTCGCTTCCATCCGCCCAAGGCGTATAACAACACCATTGTCTGTTCGTTCGCTTCTTAAGGGCCTGGGGCAGCTGAAAATACACAAACAAATAACAATAGAAGTCACAATCTATTATAGATTGCCTAATTTTATATTTTGATATAATTTCGTCGCTGTACTCTAATCACTTACACATGACAGGTGACATTACATTCTTATATATATTCGTTGTAACTTATATCTTTACAAACCAGTACATTGTGCGCATCCATCTACCAAAGGTGGATGTTGAGGGAATGGCATCAGCATATTTTCAGTTACAAAGTAGTTATAATATATTCAAGTTGGCGAAATTTATGAACGCGATTTATATGTCTAAACTCAACAATGATAATTTGTGGTATGATATATCGTTAACATAAATCGGCCGATGACGCGATCTATAATGAATGTGCAATATCTATTAGCAGTCTTTTCCCCTAATTACGGAGAAGAGACACCGTCGTAAGTTGATCAAGGGGGGATTTCAATTCGGTTATGGAAATTTTATACACATTCGATAGATAAATAACGAGTTATGTTGGGATATAAGATTTTTTGAAAGGAGTTTGATAAATTTGATTCACAACTCGTCTACGACTCTTTGTGAATCAAATTTATCAAACGTTTCATAAAATCTTATATCCCAACATTACTCGCTGAAGATCTTGTATACCACATGAAAAAACTAGAGATTTATGCCTATTTAACGAATCAAAATCTTTAAAAGGAGCTGAAAAATACTTGCAAAATGCATACATGCACGGCGTTGCATGACTGAGACCCTTCACAACCGTATATACGACAGTCTATTGCACTCTGGCTGGTAACGAAAAATAGAGTCCCTAAATTTGCCTCTTTGGTTTTGTGCATATTTTCGTTAGTGCAACGAATTTAGGCAATAATTTAACTTTAATGAACAAAGAAATCATTTTGCAATGTCTGGTGTTGGTGTCAACCGCGACTTTTCGAAATAGTATTAATCCGCGCGGTAATTTTGTTGGCGCGATGCCAAGTATCCCGGGAAGCACGCGACTATTTATCACTAGTGAGATATAAGGAAATATGTAATGGCTTTTTTAATGATATAATATGATTTTCTTGTGTACAATGTCATGTCTGTGTAATAAGGGACGCAAATATAGAACATTCTTAAAGATATATTATGCACTTGTTCGGGTGCGTGAAACTGATACGTTCGTATTCAGGCTCTATGCCAACTGGAGGAATGTAACATTCTATTATAACATCGCCGAAAATCTGAAGCAAATCGACCGCACTCCAAAGAAAACAACGTCTGAACTACGCTCAATTGCAAATATTTACTACTCGATTCGTGACGCAAATATCGGCGATAATCTAACGAAAATGATTCCGCCATCGAGAGTCAATGAATTTAATATATATACGTAAGAATTGCTGCGGACACACGTACAACATTAGCGATGGATAATTAGGTGTGACGATTTATTATGGTGGAGTTTGGTGACAATTGGTCGTCATAATTCTGTGCCATAGCTAGCTATGTTGCCGCTGAGTTTCCGCACAATGAGTCGACTGGACCAATTAACCCATTGCGTTTCACCAGGTTGATCTCCACTCATGGCGGTATGCTGCATTGTATTCTCTACGATATATATATAATTGCACGATCAATCGTCCAGAATTGTGTAATTTGACCGTGGCAATATCACTCACATATCATGCACGTAGTACGTTTTATTGATATGATCGCAATGCATGCTTATCTACTTATATTAATTTCATGCGTATTAAGACAGTTCCCCAATTGCGTTTTTTTATTTCGCGACTTTTATTTCTACGAATAATTCCGTTAACATTATTAGCATGTGGACCGATGAAGCTATGTCGGAACTGTTGGAGGAAATACAGCTGAGAGAAAGTATCTGGTAGGTATAAACAAAACGAACTATATATACAAGGACCAAAACAAGAACAGGGCTGATAATAACGAACTTTTGAAGACTCATTGTGCGAATATGCAGCGGGCGACATGGCTAGCTATATGGCATATTAATTATGACGACCAATATTGTCAGCATAATAAATTGTCACATATACTATGCCATAGCTACTGTGGTACGTGTGTCCGCAACCAATGTCGGTGTGTGTTGTCAATTTGCATGGATATAATATTTGTAAAACTAACTACCGCGAGCAAGATATTTCTCCATTTCTATTTGATCACCCTACTGGGGTGTTTCACATCACTTTAAACTGTATCTCTGGTGTTATGACTAGCCATCTGGAAGTATATGTGTGTGTCCTCGCGTTGTTGTGTCTACGTGCTGGGTGGTGATAGTGAAGACATATATATGTTCCTGAATCTGATAGTGATAAGTGCTAACCGGTGCGAACAAGGAGTTTATTAGTACCCAACCGATAGTAAGAATAAAGACATTCAAAGAAATGTCAACTGTGCAGAGATAGGAATGTAGAGAGGGGAGAGATAGAGAGAGAGAGAGAGAGAGAGAGAGAGAGAGAGAGAGAGAGAGAGAGAGAGAGAGAGAGAGAGAGAGAGAGACAGGCATACAGAAAGACAGACAGAACACAGGGAGAGGTGAAAACAGAGGTGGGGTGGGTGGGTCATCATCAGCTAAAACAAATCAGTTATTTCCTCAAATGTAATTTGCTTTCCTTTTTGCCTTTTTTTCAAAATATATCACCAATGTTGACACATACTATTTAACGGCAATACACATTGTATACTGAAGTTACACACAGCAGCTAGCATACTATGTTATATAGTTGTGGTTTATCACTTCAGAGCCCATATACTGAACCCCTAAGTTGGATGAATTGAATTCATCACTATTCCAGAATGTGACCCTAAAACAAAATTTGAAAGTAACATTATGCTAATCGAAATGAAACTAACGCATATTGCCTGTCACTGCCTGGTATATAGTCCAAGTCTGCTCCTACTAAAACCAGCTAAGATATTGGGATAGTGAGATACTAGTTTTTGTACGAGAACGTCCCGTTACCATATGTTAACATGGTACGGGACCATCTAATTGGATTGTTTATCCCAAAGGGTGATATTAATATTGAAACTGTTCGTTTACACTGTGTCAATAGATCTCACCTGGGTATCGCGGTTTACCAACACGAGCAGATGTTAGCCCGAAATTACCATTGCTTTTCTTTGTTAGCATATGAAACCAGCCCAGAGTCGCTTAATACCAGCCCAAATATATTGACAGGGTGCCAATTACCGGTGTGACTAAAACTTACCGCCGGGGACCATGAACCCGGAGCAGCTCGGATCCGGATCAGCCCAGATCGGCCACATAGTGCATAGGCGGTATTTTAGGGACAAAAACAGAGCGGGATCTCATGAAAATCCACACTTGCAGGTTTGGGGCCGCGGAAACATGGAAGTGCCGATATTAACCCCTAACGTTCCATGATTTCAATATGCATGGTGTCTGCAATGACATGACTTGCAGACGGGACCCCCATATCGCCCTGGTAGGCAATTAACACTCGAAATGCCGACACCACCGATATATTTGTCGAGAATGAAGTGAACCAGCCAGGACCGTTCCCGGTATAGGGCCTCCGGTGATTTTAGTGGCCAGAACATTGGGATGGGTTCACCCGAAAACCCACACACACGGACGATGGTCGTGGCCACGCAGAAGTGCCGTTATAACACCTAACTTTGCCAGAATTTCAATATTATGCCTGCAATAACATGAATTGCATATAGTTATAATAGTTTCCAAATATACGTTAATAAATCTTGTGAATATATAGTTCATGGGCGATCTAATCCATGCAACTTTTTTCCTGTGTATACCTTTAATCACACGAGTCTCCTATTTATATGCACTTGAACATTTACTTTATAGTATACATAGTGGATTAAAAATATTACAAATTAAAAGTATATGTTCAATATGAAGCTGATTATCCGGTAAACATAACATAAATAAGGTGTCTTTTTTGTTTAATTCTCACCTGATTTGCAGATTTTGCATGTTCTTTTACACAGCTGTTTGAAGGAGGATATATGACAGGTTCTCGCCGAAGCGGTTGATATTGAAGCGCAAGCGGACGGAAATTCGTCGACGCAAGGGACCACTGTTGTTGTCTGATGAACCGGTGCCGGTACTGCAACACAACACAGCCTTTATTTACTGAATGGATTCTTTTATAAGTTCAAGATCGCATGACATTTCCCGCTAAAATCAGCTAAATCTATTTTTGGGCAAAATTCTAAATTTAGGATGGCGTCCATAATGGTAGCCATCTCTCTTGTACTTGAAAAATATTACTAAATTTTGAAAGATCGCAAGACACTTGAATGCCAATCGCTATCATACTTGTATAAATGGTAACCGATTCAACGGTTGAAATATATGGAAAAAGAGGATGTGGAGTGAATCCAATGACTGGAATATAATAAAGTTAGGCATGCATGAGTTTGAAGAACATGTTTGAGGATATATTCAATGAGAGTTAGTATATGGAAGGCAAATCACCGAGTGAAAGAGTTCAATTAACAGAGACTAATCTACGGAAGACAAAAGCTAAAACTAGCATATGCATGCAAGCGATGACTGTTTTCATCTATTTGTGCGTATTTATATAGTTACCGTTCGAAACACGTGCATAGAATTGACGAAGCACCCAATGCACGCCGTAATATATATATAAGTATACATATATATGAGAAAGCTAAAAAGGGATGGACATACCCTGTCCGGGTGCTGCTGGAGGTGGACATAATCCGCATGTTTTCTCGCAGTGAGGGCCATACGTTGCATCAGTGCACAATGTTCTTTTCTTGACCTCTTTGCAGTATGTTGCGTCGCCGTTGTCAGAGCAAGCTTCAATGGATGTTGAATTGAACTCTTAACATAAGATCTCCATGTCATTTAGTCATCAGACCATTGCAAGGCACTGTGTACATGCATGTCACATGGACGTAAATGGAATGCTGTATGCGGTGGCTACTCAAGGCAGCAGCAATGGAACTAAATGTGCGGGTAGCTGATCGCATGACTTCATAGTAGCAATTTAATCCTTTCTATTCTGAATGGATTCACCCATTTAGGTTTAAAATTATACATTGCGATGATCTTTTATTCATTTTGAGGGGTGTTCATGTAATAAAAGCAGACGGCAAACAAACAAACAATTAACAAACAGCTAATATGAGTGTAGAAGATTAATATCCATTGGTGAGAAATTTAATAAAAACGACATAATTTATTTAGTATAGTAAGGGTTAAAGTAGAACGTGTCACGACTCGTCAACAATTTTGTCGGGCACTGACATACTCTTTTCAAAAGCGACGGTTCCAAAATATTCTTCAAACTTTTATTGTAACCCTTTCATGACTGGAGCTTCCTGAAATTTTGCGAAAACCCTGTATCAATGCATTATATTATATATGCGAGTCCCCCATATGGGGCCTGGTACATATAAGAGAATACATGGACCTAACAATATTTACATTGACATTGTAAGCCAGTGCCTTCTCTGCTCGCATATATAAGAGAATACACTGACACATGGTATTTAACCCTTTACCCAACAAAACGGCCAAAAACGCCCAAATAAAGCTTCAACAGCCTAAAATATCTTCGGTCTGTCTGAATAACAATATACAAATATGGATATCATTGGAACCGGTTCATTTACCACATTGTGATGGTTACAGTTATGCCCTGTGCCAATGCATTCTCTTATATATGCGAGTCGACCATAGGTCACCTCGCATATATAAGAGTATGCATTGGCCTAAAAAAAATTTATCTTTTTTAACACTTTTTACCATTTTTTCTTACATTTTTTAACAATTTTTATAATATTTTTTTACATTCTTTGACAATTTTATCATTTTTAATATCTGTTAAGCCAATGCATTCTCTTACATATGCGAGGCGACCTATGGTCGACTCGCATATATAAGAGAATGCATTGGCACAGGGCCGTTCTGTTGGGTAAAGGGTTAATGTTGCATCAGCGCAGCTTCCGCCATGAAAGGGGTAATGTCTTATGCATTTGAAACTACATTGTGGAACTGTGCAGTACTATTGTGGCTCATTATTTTTTTTTGCCATTTCTGACTAATTTCCCAGAACAAATGTGATTTATTTTTGTATGCAGGAAAATGTAAAATTGACGCCATCGTGAAATTACATATAATCACATATAATTAATCAACAGAGCCATAATCAACATAAATTTAATAACATGTGTTAATTATTTCGCCTACCTGGTGGACATGAGTTGCATGTCTTTCTGCATAGCGTATTTATCTGTGCATTAACGCAATACGGTTTGGATTCCTTGCAGTTTGGTAGTCTGTCAGTACATGGTCCATGTGACGCCGAAGCAGATGCTGACACCGCGGTTACTGTAGGGGGCGGCTGTGGTACAACAGGTGTTGATGGTTTTACGCCGGGCTTGGCAAACAACGACGCCAATGAGTTGGCTCCGCCCATTCCCGTAGCACCTGGTCCGCCCATCGACATCCCGGAACCTCCCATTCCCGGTATTCCTGATCCGCCCATCGACATCCCGGAACCTCCCATTCCCGGCATTCCTGATCCGGACATCATCCCTGAGAGCATAGATGCCAGGCCAGATTGTTGGCCTCCTCGCCCCATCATTGCGCTCATTGCATTTGCCATGCCTCCCATTCCTCCCATTCCTCCCATTCCTCCCATTCCGCCCATTCCTCCCATTCCGCCCATACCACCCATGTTTCCCATTCCCATTCCGGTCATTCCACCGAGTTGTCCCATGAGGCCTGCTCCCATACCTGCCATACCTGCCATACCTCCGAAGAGGTTTAGACTTCCAGATGACGCTTTCATTGCCGGTGCTGCAAAACATCATACCGTTTATGTTCAGACGTCATGCCTCGTGACTGAGTCGCGGCCATATTGGATCCATCCACCCCTGTTTCGTTTTATTAGTGCTACAGGTCAAAGTTCTGGAGTAGCATTCCTACATGGAATTCATGAATAGTCAAAAGCTCCATATATGGAATGCTACTAAGAACTTTGACCTGTAGCACTAAAAACGGAACGGGGCTAGATTGATCCAATATGGCCGCGACTCAATGACAAGTCATATTGCCAAGATAAATTGGCATACGATTTAACACTTCTTGTTGTGTGGATGATTTTATTACAATTTTTACCAGACACATGCAACAACAGCTTTTGGAAATTTCAGACTACATAAAACATATATAGATTAATATTGTTTTGATATCGTTATTTCCAATGAACATTTTTTTAATTTCGACCAAAATATAGATTAAAATATGAAGTGGTTGAATTGTTGTAACTGATTAACAGATGAACGCTTGTAATGCCTCTAATTAGGCTGTGGTTTAGAATCAGAGTGATGATGAGGTACTAGTCAAATAGTTCAATAATGAAATTCACAGAAGCGTATTTGTGCGGTAATGTTGGAATTAATTTAGAAAACACTCGAATGAAGACGATTCAACCACGACCGCTCATAATATTTTATTATTATTTTCGTATAGCTGTGTGTGTTTCAACTGGTTTAAATGTTGTCATGTGGTATTGCCTTACTTACTTGCACACATTCCCATGACACACTGTTTTCTACCAAATGGGCATTGGCTGCAAGGAATTATACCCTGACTGAATGGTTGAACTCCGATGGGTCTGAAATTTATTAGAATGTTGATCAACTGTATATCTATAGTGTCCAGTCAGTTTTTTTTTAATAGTAACTTTTTTTTAACGAAAATATAGTATACTCACGACAATATAACCAAATACCTATGCACTCAAAAATTGAGTTTGTAGCTGAAGAAAAGAAATACAAAATATATATACCTTCGTAAAGGAATTGAATTTGAGGCGAAATTGGAAGACGTGCACTTAAATGCTCTTATATAACTATAATGAGTTTTCGTGGTGAAAAACAAATCGGTACAAAATATATCTCAAAAATATTAACTGATTTCAATAATTTGTTTACGTATTATAAAAAATGTCCATCCCAACTTTGCCAACCTAGGCGGAGGATACCGCCGTTGGCGACTGCTTGGGTAATATTGTTATTTTAATCATTTGGAAGCGTGTTAAAATTATACATTCGAACGTCGACATGATCGGTCTCAACGAATTTTGCTCCGTCCGAAATTTCCTTATGATTTTCTAAATTGCTATGTTAATTGGGACAGACAACTTTATTCTGGCTAAACCACTCATTTTGTTAAAGATGCTGAGTTACATATTGTGTGCATATATGTATATTAAAAACCAAGGAAATTAACACACCGCTGATGCAAAATGCGTCAGCCATCCAGTTAATATATTTTATTAACACAATTGCGCGATTATCCCATAATTCATTCCTGACAGTCCCGATTGAATTTGAATTGATGTGACCCAAATAATTACCGGGCGATAGCCTTAAGTATATATATCGTTCCGTTGGCAAATTATTCAATAAAATTATCAACACACGCATTGCGAATTGCTTATATGTGAATGATGAAATCAGTGAAAATCAGGTTGGGTTAAAAAAAACAATGTAGTACTATAGATAGCGCTTTTATACTTAAAACTGTAGCAAATAAATACATAAAAAGGAGAACCGTCGTATGCAGCATTTGTGGACTTTCATAAAGCATTTGATTGGCTCGATTGAGAAATCATGCTGAGTAACCTTCAACGTATTGGCATTAAAGTAAATATTCTGGATATGGTAAAATTTATGTATACTTCAAATACATATTCAATAAAGACTAGAGAGGGTCTTGACGCCAAAATTAATATAAGTTAACCATTGGGTGAGACAGTGAGTTCATCATTTCGCCGACTTTAAAGGTACTCAATCCGAACAGAGGGTCCCCATCTCAACAGATTCCAACAACAACAATCCGATCAGAGGGTCCTATATTACTATTTCTTTGGCTTTGGGGGTAAAAAATATTTGATTCGAGTAGAGGAACCCATCAAACAAAGCTCTGAGTTATTAGATATTGATTTTTGAAATTTTTTATTTACTCGAGATGAGTACTAATAATTGCCTTCAACGGCCGTAATCTGCTCGGGATGTGTACACCAAAATCTATTCAAACAGACAAGGATGGATAACTCTAAAATCAAGTGGTAATAATAACGCAATTTTGACTGAGTTCTGGGCCAGAAAGTATTCCCGATAATGAAAAATAATACATTTCTAAAATCGATATCTAACAAATCTGAGCTTTGATGGCTGACTTCCTCGACTCGAATCAAATATTTTTGACCCCCGAAGCCATTGAAATAGTAATTGAGAGGAGTTTTATCGGATTGAGTACCTTTAATCAAAATATTTATTGATGATATTGGACATGAATTTTGACACTTCGTGCGAGCCAGTGCAACTAGGCAAAGCGATGTTATATAATTTTTATTCGCCGATGACCCCGTTTTGTTGTCACAAACAGTTGAAGGAATGCAGAATTGTTTAGAAAAACTGGCATGCTATACAAAAAAAAAAAAAAATTGGCAATAAATATATATAGCGTCATAATAGCGAGAACAAAATCAATTGTCTTTCGCTGAACAGTTCCTTACCAGCCTTGGGAATTAGTGTGCTTTACCAAAAATCAGGGAACGATTACAACAATGGGATTGTGCTCTAATATATGCATGTAGCGAAGTTTGGGCATCTGGTATCAAGTTAGATAAAATTGACACGGATCCGAGTTAAATGATTCATTCGAAATTTTGCAAATGGGCACTAGGTATCAAAATTAAATCGTCCAATCATGTGGCACTGAACATATCAATTATTAAAAGAAACTTACACACTGGAAACATATCAAGTAAATGAATTTTGAAACCAGGAAAGTGTGAGGAATCGTTGTCTTTAAGTTGAAAAAGGCAGACACAGGCAACTCAAAATCAAATACGAGAAGAGACTATATATATGTATAGATATTGTGATGATAATGAAATTGAGACAGAAAAACACTCTGGCGTGCAATGTATAAAGTAGGCCTATAGTGAAACGCGTGAAAGATTTTTCATTGACATTTTAGCCCAAATACTTGAATTTCAATATATGAATGAGAACGATAAATTCACATTTCTTAAGAAAATGGAAAACAAAGATGTTTGAACTACATTCTGTAACATGGCCCGGAAATTCTTTGAAAAGAGAGCATGAAGCAATTACTTATATTATTTATTGCATATATAGAGGATCTCACATGAGTTTCTATTTTATACGGAATTTATCAACCGAGTTCACTAAATTCGATTTGAGCCGGTTTATCACATGATCAAATAAACGCGAAGCAACGCAAAGTATTCACCGAAAACAACAATCATAAACTTCAGCAATCGCAAGTCATAATAATGTCGTGACTTCATCGCATGCGCTAATATTACACGTGTGTCTTACCAATAATTATGAAACTGTTTTTGTGGGTTAATTATGTGATAAATATAATTTGATTTGCATTGATATTGCTGTATATTTCGTGTTATTATGCATGGCATCTGCCCCAATTGTGTGTAAATTGTCAATAAATTATCTGTCTATATATCACACTGGAAACTGATCATAAACTCGGTGGAAATAAGCCTTATTTCTAAGTCGCGGCCATATTGATTCACCCATCACGTTCCGCGCATTCAGTGCTACAGATCAAAGTTCTGGAGTGCATTCCATATATATGGAGCTTTTGAATATTCATGATTCCATATATGGCATTTGTTTGACCTGTAGGACTGAATGCACGTAATGGCACGGGCTGGATGGATCAAATATGGCCGCGATTTAGAAATAAGACTTATGCATGCAGCCGATGTAACTTATATAGGCGACCATACGCATCGAATTGCAAGAAGTTGTGAGTACTCCTTGTGTGATGGATAAAATACTTACGCCGCTTTGTGGTCGTACACACATATCATTAAGAAGGCATTAGCTACGTTTTTCACTCCATTCAACAACAATGGACATTGCTGCGCGGCACATCCGACTTTGGTGGTAGGTCCCCAAATCATCTAAAAGAAAAAATAATTGTGTCAACTATCAATATAGGTCTCTCTCCAAAACATATTCCATTAGTGTCCAGTGCCAACTTTTCATGATTGTGAGTTGTAACTGATATCA